>JAQMYG010000033.1:3156460-3168034 GCA_030014215.1 Clariallabes teugelsi
AATGTAAATGGTCATGAAAATAAAGAAAACACATTGACAGATAGATGAGAAGGTGTGTCCAAACTTTTGGCCTGTACGGTGTATGAGTTTTATATGCTGTGTAAAGAATGAGACCTGACTGGACATGCCATCCTGGAACACAACTAGGTTATTTTGCTATTCATAACCAGTTCCTGATGTGTTTTTTTTCCTTCTCTTATTCCTCAGAAATGTGCTGATAATTTGCTGTTATTTTCTCCTGTATAATTAATTGATTTGTCGTTATAATTAATAACGTGTAACTCTGAGTTCTTCTTATCACTGGCCAATCAGAATGAAGAACTCTGTGGCGTTAATCTTGATATTGCAGTCTTCTTAGTCTCGACGTCCTTGTCTTTAAATGTGTCATAGTGTGTACATGTCTTATCACTGTGTATACACTAGTGCTGTCTGTTTCATGTCACCCTGATGGAGCGACTGGTGTGTGGACAGGATGTTTAGATAGATGTTCAACTGTGTGTGTGAGAGTGAGTTTATAAGCGTTGGACGGTATTTTATGAGACCTCATGTTTCGTTTTTTTGTTTGTTTGTTTGTTTTTTGCAGGAGGGTGTCAGAGCCACGCTCTCAAGGATTACTCTCTTACACACACACACACACGCACTGATCTGTCTATAACAGTTAAAACGCGTCACACTCAAGGCCACTTCGCAGAAGAGGGAAATCATACAGACAGATTAATGACTTTAAAAGACAGCAGTGCAAGTTTATTCCTAACGAATATATTAAATATGACATGATATTAAATTAAGCAATTATACATGGTTTAATTTTGTTAGTGTATTTTAGTGTAGTCATTTGTCTGCTGTTTGTGTTTGAATCATTTTAATAATAAAGCGAGAGAATAATAAAGAGAGAGAGAGAGAGAGAGAAAGAGAGAGTTAAGGAGGAAAGTAAACCAACATAACGCAGAAGACACACTACACTGGAAATGAGACGTGATCTATTTCATCCTCTAAAAAGGACGAGGTTGTCTGGATGGCCGATACCTCTTTTTCTGTGCGTGCTAACTGTCTGTGAGGGAGTTTCAGGCTCGGAGTACGAGCTCGGTGCTCAGCCACGCTTCATCTGTACCCCCATACCCCCTGATGCCCCCTGCGTCCCCTCAGATAGCACTGGCCCCCACAGCGGCCATCACACTGGCCATTATGGCGAGCATCACGGCAGGCAACATAGCGGCCATTACAACAGCCATCATGGTGACCCCTGGTGGGATGTGTCTGATGAGGCCACGCCCACCATCTTGCACCTGCGCGAGAGCTTAGTGCAGCAAAAAGAAACGATTCTGGACCAGAGGGAGACAATCCGCGAGCTCACGTCCAAGCTGGCACTCTGCCAGGGGTTCGGGCACGGCCTGGGTGAACATGAGCAAGGACGCACTCAGATCAGGCATTACCACGGCAATGAAGAGCACACGGGTGATGAGATAATGGGTCTGTCACACCCAAGTTCGCCGGAGCAGATGAGCCACATGCTGGCGACATTAAAGGAGAGACTGGAAAACCTGCAGGTGAGAGAAAGACAGAGAAAAGTGGCACATTCCACATGGCATATCAGTTTTCAAAACAGTCTGCTTGACTTGGCCATGTCTCTACATCACTAGTACTTAGACTCAGTACCCTGTCTGAGTCCTTCCAGTCCAGTTTCTTACTATTCTTGTTTGAGATCTTAAAACAGAAAACAATTTGTAACCTACACCTCCACAATCCCTGATTTTACAAAGGGATTCCTCAGGGATCGGTTCTAGGCTGGATGCCTTACCTGACACAAACCTTATTATTTTATCTTGGGGTCATATAAACTGCGACTGGCACTAGTGGTCTAATAGTTCATATAACCACTTAGCCACCGGGGTTGCTTCCCTGACTGGGAATAAAAACCTGAGCCACCTCCACAGTCCCTGGTTTTACAAAGGGATTCCTCAGGGGTGGGTTCTAGGCTGGATGCCTTACCTGACACAACCCTCCCTTTTCTATCCAGGGGAACAGATAAATTGCGACTGGCACTAGTGGTGCACAAGCTCATACAACCTCTTAGCAACTGTGGTTGCTTCCCTGACAGGGAATCAAACCTGAATCCAGAAGTGGATGTAGAACTAACCCTTGAGGAATCCCTTTTATAAAGTGTGTTTTTTTTAATGTGTAAAAGGGCATTCCCTGAAATTTTAATTACAATCAATCCTTGGTATTTTTATTGGTATTTATAACACCACCACATGCTGTAGAAAACACGCCATAACACTGACCCACATCCAAGGGGTGTTAATACTCTTCGTGTGTTATCAGACACAGAACACGTCCACCACATACTCTTCCTCCTTAAAAGAGTTGCTGCAGAGGAAGATCTCCGCCCTCGAACAGCAGCTGCTGCATCACACAGCGTCCATCACCGACGGCAACCCTCACTACAGCGATGGCGAGGATGATGAAATTCACCACGACGGCCATCATGACGATGAGCACCATGATGGCCAACATGATGGGAATGACAATCACCACGACAGCAGCCAGCCGAGGACCTTGCACCGCTCCCAGGTTCGCAGGACGACGCTTGACGGGTTGGACAAAGTGCTGAAGCAGCTCACACATGGTGCATGATCTAACACACGTGAACACACAGATCATTTCAGGAAGCATGATTTGGTATAAATCCTGACCAATTCTTTATTCATTATGATTGCTACTGTTTACAGGAACAAGGAAGAGAAGTAAATCTCCCAGAAGTTTCCAGATTGGCTTCCCCATGCGCACAAACTACATGTATGGGAGAGTGAAGCGAACTGTGACTCGTGAGATCTACGCCATGACGCTGTGTATGTGGCTGAAGGGTGGAGCCTCAGGCATTGGGACACCGTTTTCCTACTCTGTACCCGGGCAAGCGAATGAACTGGTGCTGATCCAGTGGGGGAACAAGCCGATGGAGCTACTCATTAAAGACATGGTAAGGGAAGACGAAATAAAGAAATGAAAGTCAGCGACAAAAAGAGGTTGAATTTCATGCTGGTCTCTGATTGGTTGGAAACAGAAAACAATCCACAAGAGGGCGCTAATGGTTGACTTTTCACAGGGACAAAACCACAATTGATACCTTAAACTAATTTATCTGTGTTCCTGTGTAGGCAGTGATATTACCTCTCTCTCTGCATGATGGGAAATGGCACCATGTGTGTGTGACGTGGTTGGCACGGGATGGGATATGGGAGGTTTACCAGGACGGAACAAAACGAGGATCAGGGGATAATCTTAACGCCTGGCAACCCATTAAACCTGGAGGAGTGTTTATTTTGGGACAAGAGCAGGTGACACACTCGCACTCATCCATACATGCACACACACACAAACACACACTTAATTTAAACCTTCTAATCTCATTTCTAGCCCTTCACAAATGTGTGTGTGTGTGTGTGTGTGTGTTAGGACTCACTAGGAGGACGTTTCGATGCCACCCAAGCATTTGTGGGTGAAATCTCAGACCTACAGCTCTGGTCTCACACACTCACACGCCAGGACATCTACAGTCTCGCGTCCTGTCGAGGTCACATGACTGGTGATATCATAAGCTGGGCGGAGTCAGTCGTGGAGCTGCACGGTGGGGTCACCAAGTACCCATTTGATCCCTGCCACTAAAGTTGCCATCACACCACCCTGTTACTGATTAGGTGGATTAGTTAGGAAATTTTTGTCATCCCTATAGCTTTGAATGCTTGCCTAGGGCTGTGTCTCAGATCAGACTCTATGCACTATGTACCTGACTCAGTGATTTGAGACCAGCCTAAAGAATTCTATATGAAAACGCAGCCTTTTCCCCAAAGTAGGTGTGACTCGAGATTTGCTTTGGCAGAAAGTGAACTGAAAAATACAGCAATACCAAAGAAGCTAGCTTTAGCAATTATTAGAGAATTAGCATTATGCTGGAAATGGAGTTGTATGCTTAGTAGGTTAGATGTACTGATATAGGGTGCTGAGTTTCAAATAGCTAGCTAATAAATATCGCATAAAACAGTAATAAACTAGACATCTAGTGCACTAAGGTACGTAGTGCAATCAAATGGTGCACTAGAGTTTTAGAAGCCGTAATTTATACTTTAGTTGATGTGGTATTATTTTCCAACAGAATTCTTTTGCTCTTTCAGACATTAAGTGCACTATATATGATGCAGTAGCCAGAAAGAATCCTTTCAGATTTGCAGAAAGAGCACTTTTTTATACGTTTGTATAGTAATACTCTTTAGGGTAATGATGCATTCAATCCCCTATTGTGATATCTAGTGCACTATTTAGTGACCCAGTGAAAAACATATTTAGCTATGATGCTGGGAAAGTGTTTTTTTTTCTCCAAGTATCTATATTATGCTTTTTATAATGTAACGTGTAACTGCACTGCTTTAATAAAAAAGAAGCATGAGTGACATTTCTTCACTCTTCATTTATAAGTGTGTATGATTACACATGCAAAGAAATAAAGCAGACAATATTGTGTTCAAAATGTTTTCTGTATTGTCAAAAGTAAGCAGCAGGGGGCGATACTTCATCCGGACAGAGTAAAGAAAGTAAGAAAGACAAGAGTCGTGATTGTGAGGTCGTCTTGAACTTTATTGTCTGGCACTGGTACATATGTGTAACCTTGTGTTGTATCTTTGCTACATTAAGAGACTATTTCCTGTTTATTATATTGTGCAGTCAAAAACAGTGCAATCTAATCCCAAACGGAATGAAGTGCACTACGAAGGACGTACAAGCCATAACAATGTAACACTCCATATGCAGAACAGCCTGCTCCTTTAATACAGAGTCTATCTAACTTCAGACATGGCTACGCTATATTTAGATGTTTTATAATAAAATAAAGCAGCACTTGTTCATATTAACAGGGAAATAATAATAATAATTATTATTATTATAAAAAAAAAAGAATCAAGCAAGGAACACTGCTACATTTCATTCTCGTTAATTAGTAGCTTAAACCACAAGGCTAATTACTGTAGAGAAATATTAGCGTTCCATGTTTATTACTTTTTACGCAAACGAACGGCGAGAATTGATTGATTAATTTATTTATTTTATGTTAAAGTAATTCATATGCAAATGTTGAGGTCAAGAACACCAAATACTCACGCTAAATTAAAACACATACAACTGAAAACTATGGAGCGCTAATAATACTCTCTCGGTAAAAACAAAGCCGAGGCGATCGCATCTGATTCGGCAGGCACACATGCATCCCCAGTCCATGACGATGAAATTTTATTTTGATAATAATAATAATAAAAATAAAATAAAAACATTAAAAATGAAATGAAACAATAAGTTAACACGTCCACGAGTATAAGAAAAAAAATACTAAACATATTTACAAAACAGTAATGACAAAGTGGAATACATTAAGCTGCCATAAAACTCCTTCAAAGCCCACAATCAGAGTGAACGAGCCGTGTCAAATAAACACGCCCGCTAATGTGCTTATGAGGTGTATGGAGTCCATTTCCCGTCTGAAGAAATTGTATGGAAATGCAACTTTGAAAAAATTTTTTTTTAATAAATTATGCCTTTGAACGCACAAGTTTTATTACTATGCTGAGTTTGTAGTTATAATTTAACAGTTTGCTTAAATTTCACGTTTGTAATTAACTTTTCATTGATATTTTATGTTCGTCGTTTACATTACATTGATGTTTTGTGTTGGTAGTGTATGTTTCATTACTAGTTTATGTTTATACAGTAGATTACTTTTCATTGATATTTTATTTTTGTACTTTACATTTAATTGACCTAAGTTCAGAGTTTACGTTTTGTTAACATTTTACATTCACGGTTTACATTACATGTTTTGGTAGGGTACAGTACGTTTCATTACATGTTTTGGTAGGGTACAGTACGTTTCATTACATGTTTTGGTAGGGTACATTTCGTTGACATTTCAGCTTTGTAGTTTATGTTTCGTTGACATTTCAGGTTTGGAGTTTACGTTTCGTTGACATTTCAGGTTAGTAGTTTACGTTTCGTTGACATTTCAGGTTAGTAGTTTACGTTTCGTTGACATTTCAGCTTAGTAGTTTACGTTTCGTTGACATTTCAGCTTAGTAGTTTACGTTTCGTTGACATTTTAGGTTTGTAGTTTACGTTTCGTTGACATTTCAGCTTTGTAGTTTACGTTTCGTTGACATTTTAGGTTTGTAGTTTACGTTTCGTTGACATTTCAGGTTAGTAGTTTACGTTTCGTTGACATTTCAGCTTTGTAGTTTACGTTTCGTTGACATTTCAGCTTTGTAGTTTACGTCTCGTTGACATTTTAGGTTTGTAGTTTACATTTTGTTGATATTTTAGGTTAGTTGTTTACATTTTGTTAGCATTTTATATATGTTGTTTATATTTCAGTAATATTTTATTTTCGTAGTTTACATTACACTCTTTCTAATTCTGATGTTTTGTGTTGGTAGTGTGCCTCTTTACTGTTTTATGTTCATAGTTTACTTTTCATACTTGACATTTCATTAACATTAGGTTCATTGTTTACATTTCATTAACATGCTATGCTTGTAGTTTATGGTTGATTAACATTTTATGCTTATAGTTTAGATTACAATTATATTTTGTGTTGGGAGTGAATGTTTTGTTAATATTTAGCATTTGTAGTTTACTTTTCATTATTAGTTTATCTTCAGTGCAATTGTAGTTCAGTTTTAATGTTTAGTTTGTTATATTGATTGTTTATGTTCATAGTTTATGGTCAATTGCGATTTTCTGTTTTGATTATAGCGGTTCATTACTGTTATGTGTCTGCAATTAGTCATGTGCAACTTTTATCTCAACCCCGTCTCCATAACTCAAAATGTTACATAAAGTAATGCTTGAGCTCTCATAATCTGTGACTTGTAAACATAAATAACAAACCCAATTTATGAATCGAAACGTGGATTTGCATGGAAAAATAAAAATCTTACTTGTATTTCCATATGATTCTATATGACAGAAAAATAACTCCATAGAGGTATGTTTTTAAAATTTCTATGCATTAAATCTGCATCTAGATTTATTAGGCATGTCTTTGTTTTTGTGATCAGGGTGTAGCCCCAGCGCTACTTTTAGATCTTTATTTTCCCGTATATTGAAATAAATGGACCTATTCAAAAAGCTGTGCTAACGCTGTCACACCCCGCCAGCACTGATTTCCTGTTGTTTAACAGTAAGAGAGGTCATCAGCATTCTTCTGGATCCCTGTGGGGTGATTATTAGGCAGCTACAGCTTTTGATGAAAATAAAACAAAAGCCTTTTATAGGCACGATTTCAGCAAACCGAATGCGACCTGCGTGATGAAGGGACACTAAATCTACTCACAGCTAACTCACTGCTTAATGTGTGCGTCTGAAACGGCATGAATAACAACAACGAGCTTTCTGTCTGAAAAAGCTAACCAGCATGACTAGCGCCTGTACTATTGTAGGGATGAGTCAGCTGTATTCCAAATGACTCCCTTGTGGGAATTCGGTCGCTATGTGAGCTGTTATTTATTTTATGCGATGCAGTGTAGGGAATGCTTTATGGCTGGGATTATAGTGCATGGCATAGGGTTCGTGAACTGTTACTTCATACCCTAAAAATGTAGTGCACTAGAAGGAGTAAATTAAAACCCTGTGCAGAGAGGAGTGAACCTTTATCTCCTGTCTCGGCACTACACAGGAAGAAGGACGCACTTAATATTACTGGGAATTTCTCAATATTCTAACGGACATATGGGGAATTACTTAGTGTGTAGAAGTCATTCCGAGAACTGGCAAAGAGCCAGGAGTTAATATAAAGCTTCATTGACTTTTGCCTGGAAGCTAGTCCTTTGTGTGTCTTTAAAGGAAAGTAAATAAAGAAATACAGATCTAAGGTGATAACCATGATGATGATGATGATGATGGTGATTATTGTCATATCCATGTGACTGATAAGTAACTTCTACAGAGGTGTGTTTCAGTAATGGAGTGTTTCACAGTATTTGATTAAAGAGAGAGGAAGACCAGCAAACAGCAGTAGTAAGCACTAGTAGTGTGTAGGGACTGTAGCAGGTACTAGGCAAAGTGATAGTAGTGTGTATTGAAAGTAGTGTCCAGCACTAGTAGTGTGTATGGACAGTAGTCAATGTTTAAAGTCAGTAGTTGTGTATCAGGACGATGGTACGATAATGACGAGAATAATCTAAAAGTCGTCTTTACATAAAAGTATACAAGGACAGTGCTGTGTATGGACGCTACGGACTATTGAGACTTCCTGTTAATAACACTTCTGGAGTACCTTGTTTCTTTTCCCCCGCAAACGGGCCTAGCCTGAGTGGGGTAACTTCGTGAACACTCCGCTGGAGGGCGCGAGCAAAGGAGTGAATGAAACACTGAAGCTCACGTCGGCTCCGTCCTCCAATAAACAGTCCTCAGAGGAGGGATAAATAATGATGTGGAGGTGATGGAGGAATGAACAAAGGATAAAGGGAAGGCGAAGAGGAGAAGAAGAAAAGGTCCTAAGCCTGCTCTTCTTTCTTCTTCAAGGAGATGCGTTTCTTCCTTGCAGCCAGCATCTCGTAGAAAGGGTCCACGCTCACCGCCGATCTGAGACAGACGCAGAGACAGAGAGGTATCAGTTTAAAACCCATGGCTTTGTATTTATTATTAGTTCTTGTTACTTTTAAATGTGAACGCTTAATCAGAAATATTTTGTAATTAAATTATGTATTAAAAACTTTTAAATCATTCATTATAAAGGACTTCTCACTGCCCACATGCAGCACACACGTTTGGAAACAACGTGTCCTATTACTGAGTTAAAAGTTCTCTCAGAAATCCTTTCAGATTGGCTCAAGTTAATAACTGATTAGCAAGAAAAAAGGAAAGATAATTTTTTTTGAGGATAGGATTTAAAATTCCAGTCAGAAATCATGTCAGGTTAGCTAATATTAGCTAGTAAATTAGCGTAAGCAAAAAAAAAAAAATTATTAGATTTTTAAAAATCATCTCACATCATGGGAACTTGCCTAATGCCAGCTATCTTACATTTTTGAGAAAATCCTGTCTGATTAGCTTGTTAGCTAAAACTAGCAGTAAAGATTTTTGGAACATTATATTGAACTTTTCCCCCCAGAAATCCTGTCAGGACAATAAATGCTAGCTGTCTGGTTTGGTTACAATCATTATAATTCAAGGAACTAAATATTTATTAAAAAAATTCTCTCAGACTACATTATGCTAGCTAGCTGCTTAGTGTTAACAAGGTAGATCATAAATAATTTAAATCTGATATACTCTGAAAAAAATCTACTCTATCGTCATATTTTTTTTCTTCGTAAAAAGCTGACTAGCATTAGCAATAGGAATACTTATAAAGGTCTTACAAATATTCTCACACCCTGTCAGATTACTGTATGTTACCTAGCTGACAAGTATTAGCAATATAGATTATGAATATTATTCATAATAATACGATTAGAAATTGCACGTTGTCAGTTTAGCTCCTGGTGGCTAGCTGACTAGCATTTAATGAGAAGCATAAGGAATGTTTAAACATGTTATCAGAATCCTGTCACTTGTAACTACCTAGCTGGCTAGTGTTAGCAGTGCAGATAATGGACGTTTAGGAATAGGTTGTAAGATTCCTTTGATGACTTACGTCAGATTCGCCTAGTTTAGCTAGCTGCCTAGCATTAGCGGTAAAAAAAGATTCATCTCCAAAAATCATCTCAGGTCCTGCTGGTTTATCTTTACGTTTGCATGAAACTAGAAAGTGTCAAAATTTGGAGGATTATGCCATAGACACTACATAGGGCACTATTTTGTGAGTGAAAAATAGTGAAAACAAAAAAACATGTGGTTTGAGGCACATTACTAGTGAATGAATAGTGATGGAGTTTGTGTGGCCTACATAGTGAGTGAGCTGTGTGTGATTTAGGTACGTCCACAGGAGACCAATAATGGTGAGTTATTGATGGAGTTTGTGTGGCCTACATAGTGAATAAGGTGTGTGGTTTGGGACATGTCCACAGGAAACTACTGATAAGTTAGTGATGGAGTTTGTGTGATCTACATAGTGAACATGGTGTGTGATTTTGGACACATCCACACGAGACTAATGATGGTGTTAGTGACTGTATACGTGGATTACATAGTGAACATGGTGTGTGGTTTGAGACGCGCCCATAATGGGTTGACGGTGAAACTAATGTTTCTGTGGCCTTTACAATGAATATAAAACTCTGAAGAGTTAGAATACTTGATGCTGTGTATCCACTCGTCTTTCTCCTCCGGCGTGGGGGCGGAGATTCGGTAGACCATGTGATTGCCCTCCACCACTCGTCCGTCGGCTTCTGTTTTACACGCCTTAATAAGCTGCCCTCGGTTATTAGGGATGTAGAGCTCGAAGCAGTTCTATACAGATCCAACGGGAAAGAAATAAAAATGAAAAAATAAATAAATAAATCAGGTGGTTGCCGGGCAATTGGAAAATATATAGACTGAATATACGATAGTAATCTGGAGCAAGTGTAATGGCTGGAAGACTCACAGGTTTACGTGGATCCTCCACTTCCCGGATACTCAGATTCTCCAGGGGGATGATGCCCCTCGGCTCCTTATCCTATACACACACACACACACACACGTTAAACAAGCAGAAGATCGCAGCAATGTATGGACCAAAGTGCATTTGAGGATGAAGTGCGCACTTACTGTAGTGTACTCAAAATAATACAGGCAGTTATCGGTCAGAATGAACCACCGCCTCTTCCATGTTTTTACTCGACCTCCTGAGAGATAAAGAGGAAGACATCAGTCTTTTTTTTTTTTTTTTTAAATAATAAACTTTTTAAATCTCTTCACATGTTAGAATGTGCTTCTGTTAATTGAACTGGTTTCTTAAATAAGTAAAAGGCAAAAGAGACAAACTGCAGCTGGATTTGGGACGAAGCTGGAGCAGAGCACGTACCTCCTGCAGAGAGGAAACCACACGCCAAGCAGAACAGACCAGAGAGCGAGAGAAACGGGGGAAAGAGCGAGACAGGATTAGTGACAGATCACTCGCCCCACCATGCAGAGAACTGAAATGCAGGTTACACACACACACACACACACTTGCACGCATGTACACACACACACACTCACTGACACACACTCACACTCGCACAGCATGCCAGTATTTATAAAGGGCAACAGTATAAACTCATCACCATGCAGGTCACCGGTTTGAAAGATTCACAAAGAGAGTCGCGAGATCTCACACGTGCACACGCGCGCGCACACACACACATTTACCCAGTTTAAGCAGCCAGCCCTCCCGGTCTGGGTTAAAAAAAGTGTGAGTCAGATCGTTCCCATCATCCTCTGGGATTTTGAACGGCTCGTTTTTAATACTATCGTACAGATTCTGCAAAGAGAGAGAGAGAGAGAGAGAGAGAGAGGTAGAGAGAGAGATTAATGTTCATTTATATCTATAAGTTTAATGAAGCTGTAGTTCACAATGTCTCTACACAGATGATTTAAATGTGACTAAAATTATTAATAAGAATTGTACAA
>JAQMYG010000033.1:3182447-3202355 GCA_030014215.1 Clariallabes teugelsi
TATATATATATATAAAAAATATGAAAAAAAACAAAGTAAGTAAAACATTATCATTATAAAAACAATCAAAATAAAAATAATAGACAATTATAAATACGAATATTTCTTTAAATCAATTACACAAGAAGAATTGTATAATAATTTAAATATAAACACACACACACACGGGTGTACCTGTCTGTATGAGGTTGTAGCTGATGTTAGCTTCACTGATCATTGGTAAAATGTGTGTTTGACACCACTGCATCGCTAAACCCCGCCCACTGTACGGATTGACCAATAGCAGCAGGCGACGTCGGCGCGGCAACAAACTTTTGCTAAATTCTAGAAAAAGGCGAGCATGTTTTATGAAGCATAGTAAAGAAGCATATGGACTGTCTGATTAAACACACACACACACACACACACACACACACACACGTACACACACCTGTGTAGACGCTGATATCGATGCCTCTCAGCAGGCACTGCACGGCGGTGTTCCATTTCTCCGCCTCCGCTCTCGTCTCAGCCAGGTAAGCGCGCATTTGCCTGCGTTTAGCCACGCCCCTGCGCCTCCGTCCCATCGGGTACCAATAAAGCACAAAGAGCGGCGGGGCAGGATCCCGGGGGCAGTTACACCCTGACAGTTCAGAGAGAGGCAGCAAGAGTTGGGCTTCCTTTCCCGGTCGGGGGCAAACCTGCTGCACGTGGATATGCGTCGGGGTGAGAGTGAGGGCGTACGTGCTCGACGAAGGGCTGGAGGGTAACGAAACGCCGCCCGCAGGGCTGCTAGGGCCACTGTCGGCACCGCTGCTCCCGCCCGAGCTCCCCGCCGACCCCCCGCCCGTGCTCCAGTCTGTGAACTGGCCGTGCAGCAAAGCATCCTGGGTGGTGAACGGGCTCGGGGAAGGACTGCGAGGACTCGGAGAGCGCATTTCTGGCAGCCGTCACTTCTCAGGCGAATGTGCAACGTGGAGCCGCGCAATCCATCTCGGGGACGCTTCGGAAAATGTTTTCGCTTCTCCTTTCCGAAGCGCGGTCTCTAATGAACGTAACGTTTTTTTTTTCTTTTCAGGACTTTTCATGCATACGATGGCTCAGTTTGTTCACGGATTAGACAGCAAAGACTTTCTTAAATATTGCGTTTCACAAGCTTGTCCTGCGAATCCACTCTGGTTCCACAAGAGATTCAGCAGGTTTATAAACCTCAGAAGGAAGATCCTGAAGGAAGTGCGATTCAGACGTTAACTCACCTTCGTAGCTAACGTTTCGAGGTATGGCTATAGTAAACGTTTTTTCTTCTTTGTTTGTTTGTTTTTCTTTTGTTAAAGCGTTTGTGTCACATCAGCAGATGGAACAATTTTTAAAATCCCTAACTGCTACGATTTGTTTTTTAAAAACTGAACCTGCCGTCACTGGATTCTGGAGCAGCGGACGTAGTGAATAAAATGTGAGTCGCTACAAATCTTGGACGAGTCACGTAAAAACATTCCTCATGCACGTTTTTGGTAGCAATCCCAGACAGCACTTTTTCTTTTTTCTTTTTTTCTTTTATCTAAATTAAAAACTTGACATCAGCAGGTAGACTGATCCCTGATTGCATTTACTTATATTTATTGCTTGAAGCAAAAATACTGATATTTGTTCATAGAGAAATAAAAAAAAATTAACAAGAAGAAGAAGAAGAAGGCGCTGTTTTCCAGTCCTCGACTAGTCAGTGTATGAGAACGAAAAGACACACATAAAAGCGCTGATTAACGATGTAGTAAACGCTAATAAATAAGTTTCTGTAAGTGTTTTACATTTTTTAAATAAATCAAAATTCTGCGTTATGCGTGTGTTTTAAAAAAAGTAAATAATAATGTTGATTTTAAAAAAAGGCTTGTTAGTGTTGAAGAACTAGCGTGCTGATTGATGTCGTGAGGTACGGGGGTGTGCAAAGTAAACGATACTAAGATTAAAGGTAAAGAAAATGAAAACGAGGAGTCCTGCTAAACTTCCTTGTCTTATCTGACGACGATGTCACTTCCTGTTTTGCAGCGGGGATCTAGTGTCACATCGGGAGCTACAGACGCGAAGACACGATGTACGATGTACATCTTCACGTTAAGGCGTAAACATGACCGGAGCAGTGCAGAGCCAGAGGGTGGACGAAGGGTAGTGACGTCACCGCGTTACATCATCGGGCTTCTAATTTTTGTCTGATGTCGGAGAATTCCCTGCAAACACACACACACACAGAGGAACGTCAGGATACAGTACACGGTAGGAATCATTTCAGACATCAATCTTTACCAATTAGCATTTCTTTATAATCCTACAGGTGGCGCACTCTGAACTATTTACACATTTCCATCCCGTGTGTTAGGAGGGAATTATTTGCTTGTAAGTTTGTATAGAAATAATAATTATGGCGGCGGACGGAGATACGAGCTGCTCGGTAACAAGTTCCATTTGAAGTTAAATGTTAAACTCTTGTATTCAACGTTATTTTGTTGTTTATTGTTTAAATGCTGTGCTTGGTTTTAAAGTGAGAAAATGAATGTTATAAGGAAAGGGCTACATTTAATTACGTTTTTTAAATGTCTAAAATTGTAACAAAATCGAAGTAAAAATTTTTATATATTGAATCAGGGTATTTATAAAATTGTGATACTGTACTTGTGATACTCATAATTTTAATTGAATCGGCACCGAGGTATCGTGATATCGTATCGGAAAGTGACTCTTATCGTTAGTGTACAGTATATTTATGTATATCTCTAAATCTTCTGACCCGCTTTTCACTCTTTTAACACCACATATGTAAAGTTTGGCTATTCATCAAGTTGTCGGTACTTTTCTCGTCACATTTTTCGCACCATCCCGGCACCGGCGAGGCTTCGCATGATTAACGACGTCTCGTTCTCAACAATCCAATCACCCTGGCCAGGTCGAGACAGCAGACAGTGACCTCTGGTCTACTGATTAATCAAACGGAAAAAGAAGTATGACGTGGAAAGTAAAAAAGAGCCGAATCAGAGATTTAGCGGCGAACAAGTTGCAATATATATATATTTTTTTTACTCTGTGTGTGTGTGTGTGTGTGTGTGTAGTAAGGTTGTGGTCTAAAATATAACGTCCACAGTTGTACAGGAGCAGAAGCAGAAGTGTGAGTGCGCTGGGTGAAAACCGAAACCACGCATGACTCCGACGCGTGACGTCACGTGTCACACTCACTGTCCGGATTGTTCCACATTCGTTACGTTCAGTCAGTTTAAACACTTAGCCAGTGTTACACATCCCCTGATGGCGTCAGCGTAGGAGTAGTCACACGTCAATGCTGAATTCTCCTTTCTGATTGGCCGACAGGAGACGTTTGAGGTTTCTGGCACGATCCTCAGTGCTCGGATCTTACGATGAGACAGACGCAGGGACGTGAGGCGGCGTCAAAAAGACAAACAACCAAAGGAAAGTGTTCATGAAAGTGCCATTCTGCGGCCTCGTTTCATTTCTGCGAGGTGTTTAGACTAAATCAATCGCTGGCAGGCCTCCAGATCAGTTTAAAATACTAAAGACAGAGAGAGAGAGAGAGAGAGAGAGAGAGAGAGAGAGACAGTGAGAGAGAGAGAGAGAGAGAGAGAGAGATTGTATACTGTTACACTTTGTCTAATTGTAATACTGGGTGGAGGGTTTAGGACACGACCCTGACTTTCTCCAAGAGTCCACAAAGGACGCATTCTTCATCCTCACTTTCTCTTAATGTACTGACGAGAATTACACAATAACGCAACAAGGTTATCTGTGTCGTTTCTTTCTTTCCTTTTTTTTTTTTTATTCGGTCTCTCATGAGGGTCGTCATGGAAACTTCAAGGCTTTTATTAGACGCTCACTTTTACCCTTTAGCACTTTGGATTAGACGTTGAACCCGGAGGCAAAGAGAAGGAACGAAGGCAGAGAGATAAATAAAAGGTAGGTGAAAAGTGAAGAGACGAAGATAAGAGATAAACTTTTCTCTCCATTATGAACTGATGAAAGGAGGAAGATGATTAAAAGAAAACAATTCTATAAGGTTGTTGTAGAGGCTTTCACTTCACAGGTGGTTGGTTGTTGCTGTTATTGTCATCATCATCATCATTGGGCTCAAGTCTAATGCTTTCAGCCAAAGACAGATAATAATAATAATAATAATAATAAGATGAAGAGTTTATGAGCTGCTGCTGAATAATGAAAAGCTAAAACAGCTAGCGGCTTAAACCTGAGCACAATCAGACGTGTCATCAATAAAGGTATTTGAATAATAATAATAATAATAATAATAATAATGATGATGATGATGATGATGATAAATGAGAGTGTAAGTTGGTGGCCCGTCGCTCGCGAGCCGCTCAGGCCAACAACAACAACAAACTCCTGCTGCTCTTATTACTGCTACTATCATTATTACTGCACATACTGAACTATACACACATACACTCCTTAAATAAAAGGCAAAACGTCCGCGATATACAGAAAACAGTGACAATAACAACACTGTAATAAATAAGAAATAAACTTGCCTTCCAGTCGCCGCCTCGCGCGCACACCGAGTGACACTGAGCCGCTGCCGGAGTCCCGGAAGTGGAGAGAGAGAGAGAGAGAGAGAGAGAGAGAGAGAGAGAGCGAGAAAGGTGGGAGGCGGGGCGTCACTAAGCACTAAGGTTGACTGACAGCCTGCCGAGCCAATCGGAAAGCGCGCACGGTGGACCCGCTGACATTCCGAGCATTCTAAGGAAATCGATCAGCAGAAGGAACGCTCGCGCCGCAATCAAACAAACACGCCAGTGTTGAACCAGTCGGTCATTATGACTCATTACGAACAAATCAGTAAAATCAATACAAGATAAGTCCTTTTTAAAGAGCTTTTCTTCCAATCTTGCACGTTATCCCAATTTTTAACCATTTTTAATGGTTAATTAGGATTACTTTATTCAATTTAATTTATACAGGTCATTTTACAGAAAAGGTGGAATTTTGGTGATTAAAACCCCCCTGAAATTTCTTTTTTCACACCTAGAACGTATTTAATCTTTAACAGAAATAACTTACATTAAAACTTTATGAATCCACAAAAAAAAAAAAAAAAAACAGGGCTCATTTTATAATTCTTTTTAATACATTTAATACCTGGTGGTATAATTATCAGTTTGTCCCTTTATCTTTTAAATTATTTTAGAAAAATAAATGTATGAACTATAAAAAAAAGTCTAAACAAAAAACAAATTAATTAATGAATTAACTAAAATGTTGCACATGAAACAATAATTGATTACAATTAATAATATGAAATAAATATCAGTAACCCCAAACTATGGCATTGGTGTTACTGTTACACAAAAAGGGCTTTATTTGAAATACATTTTACTATTTGAAATTGTTCCTGCGTCAGAGGTCATTAGATGAAGCTCACTGGACAAATGCATTAGGTATGTCAGATGTCCCTTTCCATTTATGTAAAAATGTCACACATGAAGTTTGTGTTTTTTGTGAAAATTTCAAGTCTGTCATCTGTGTTACTCGTTTTATAATAATAACTGTCAAGAATTGAACATTAAAAACTGATAAAATCTAATAATTAGATTGATTTTGACATAATTGAAAACCGTGTGCAAGGCAGGTGTTCCTGTCATTAGTGTTACCTTCATTGGTGTTACTGTCATTAGTGTTACTGTCATTGGTGTTACTGTCATTAGTTTTCCTGTCATTGGTGTTACTGTCATTAGTTTTCCTGTCATTGGTGTTACTGTCATTAGTGTTACTGTCATTGGTGTTACTGTCATTAGTTTTCCTGACATTGGTGTTACTGTCATTGGTGTTACTGTCATTGGTGTTACTGTCATTAGTGTTACCTTCATTAGTGTTACTGTCATTAGTTTTCCTGTCATTGGTGTTACTGTCATTGGTGTTACTGTCATTAGTGTTACCTTCATTAGTGTTACCTTCATTGGTGTTACTGTCATTAGTGTTGCTGTCATTAGTGTTGCTGTCATTGGTGTAACACGAGGTACTTATTAAATGTATAAAAAATGCATTGTAAAAAATGCTTCTTGTGGGATCATAAAGTTTAAAAGTAAGTTATTGCTATTTGCTAAAAAAAAAGTTCTAGATGTGAAAGAAGAAATACATTTCAAGAGATTTTTACCTCTTGATTCCACCTTTTTTGTAGAATGACCAATTTGGCAGATGCAGTTATACAAAGCCAAAGAGAAATAATCAAGTATTAATTTTTTTATTTTATACCAGAAAAAACGAAAATTGTTTGATTACTTGAAAATTCTAATAATAATTATAAAAAGTGACACTATTTCCGTAAATACAACCTCAGACCTAAAATCCACAGCCAATGAGAATCAAGCAGTTGCTTCTTAATTATTTTTTTTCCCATATGACTGACACTGAACTCCAGCCAATCAGATAACGAAAGAATATATATAACGGAGATGGAAACGTACACAACAAACAACTGCGTGTTTCTTCGAATCACAGGCAAGGAAAAATGATTGGGGGCGGGACCTGTTACAGTGGAGGCGGGGCTTTTACGTCCATCTTTAATGTAGCTCATATACACTGAGGCTGAGTGACGCGAAGAAGGAAAAAAAAACTAAAATATTTGAGAATAATTTGTGCCAATATTTTTTGTTAGAAAAAAAAATCTAAACAAAAACAACAACAACAAACAACAAAATTAGACATATTTGAGGAAAAGGTACAGGAGAAACGCGCGCGGCGTTAATGAGCGCTGTGCTGCAGGATGCTAATCTAACTCCTAGCCTTTAGCGTTAGCATTAGCGCTAGCTTTGGCTAGGATGACGTTAGCTTAGCATTCCTGACTCAGAGCTAGCGGAGTGAAAATGGCGATTCCGTGGTTAATGTGTTACTTCAGTGTTAATTGTGTGTGTTTATTGCATCGGGAGAGAGCACGGAGTCGGTGCTGCTTGCCTGCGCGATGCTAAACGTGCTAACAAGCTAGCGTAGCGTTCTGTTAGCTTAAAACCCAGGCTCGCGCTAAACCTGACTGTTGAGATAGATTCCACATTTTCTGATTATGCATCTGTCTAAATGCTGCAAGAGAATGTAAAAATGCAAAAAAAAAAAATTCTTACCTGTTTATTTTTTAATGTTTAGTCAAACAGATTTGTTTATCTGCACCAATGAAGTAAATAAGCAGCGCACGCGATCCGAGTGTTTATAAAACACTGACTATTATTATTATTATTATTATTATTAATTTCATTATTATTACTATAAAGCTGCATGCATGAGTGTGTAATTATACTAGAATATAAGTATATATTTATATTCATCTCTCTTTCTTTCTCTCCCCCATGGCAGGGACAGAAGGTATGAAGACAGCATCATAGCCAAGCCATGGCCGATAAGAGAAAACTCCAAGGTAAAGCATGTAACAGCTCACACACAAAGTGTTCATCTGGTTATTTCTGTCTACACACTGTAACGGATGTGTTTTATGTTCACGAACACGCACAGGTGAAATAGACCGGTGTTTGAAAAAAGTCTCAGAAGGTGTGGAACAGTTTGAGGACATTTGGCAAAAGGTGAGATCTGATTTATTGTTATTATATAAGCGTTGTTATTACGTTGTTATTATTATGTATTCACATGTGTGTGTATTGTATTGGTGGTATAGATGGTGTATAACACCCTTAAATGAACGCAACAGGTCTCCAGATAGTTGTTCTTATTTTGGGGCAGTGTGACTGAGAGTGTGTCTGTGTATGTGATAAATGATGTGTGTGTGTGTCCTGCTGCGCTGTTCGGTGAATAAAGAGTGTGTCGTGTGTTCAACAGCTTCACAATGCAGCCAACGCCAACCAGAAGGAGAAATATGAAGCCGACCTCAAGAAGGAGATTAAAAAACTCCAGGTGCGAATCTGTCTGGCATTTCTTTCCTTCTTTTCTTTATGAATACTTTTTCCTTTCTTTCCTTACCTCTTTTTTTTCTCATTATTCCATCCCCGTCATCCATCCATATTTTCCTCCTTTCATCATTCGCTCTTCAATTCTTCATCTTCACACTACTTCATTTTACTCTCTCTTTCATTTAAAATTAAAAATTTTGAATTTTATTTTATTTGTCACATACACAGTCATACACAGTACGATATGCAGTGAAATGCCTAAACGACCGCCCGTGACCTTAAAACTGTAAAAAAAAAAAAAACAGTTAACAAGAAATAAATAGAACAAAATATAAAATAAAATTAAAAATAAAAAAATATAAAAAATTTCACCAATTTTTTTTTTTAATTTCTTCATTCTTTAATTTCTAGCATCCTTCACTCTTCGTCCCTTTTTTCCCTTGCTTGTGCTTCTTTTTCGTTCACCCTTCCTTCCCTCCTTCTTTCCATTCTTTTTCCCTTTACTATTCCTTCCTTTCTCTTCTTGCTTTTTCCCTTCTTCTGCCATCCCTCCCTCTTTTTCACAATTCCACCATTCCCTCCATCTTTTTTGTCCCCCTTCACACTTTCTTCTCTTGCTTGTCCTTTTCCCTTTCTATCCCTCTCTTTCCTTTCTGTCCTTCCTTCTTTCACTCATTCTCCCTTCCCTTTTCCTTCCCTCCTCACCCTTCCTATTTTCCCTCCTGCAACCTCAGATATCTCACTTTCTCCTGCTGTCACACACACTTGATCACTTTTAACTCAACCGTAACACTCAGGTTATTAGTAATACACATCACATATAGAGTTTTCCTCAGCGTGAGCACACGGCTTACACTTTAAACTGGCTAGTGCGGGTGCGCAGCGCTCACCCTGTCCCTGATCGTCTCCTTCACAGAGACTCCGAGACCAGATCAAGTCATGGGTTGCGTCCAACGAGATCAAAGACAAACGGCAGCTAGTGGAGAACAGGAAACTCATCGAGACGGTGAGAAACAGCGATCCGGTTCACTTTTTCCTCACACGATTTCTAGAAGATTAAGTGATCAACATGTTGTTGTTGTCTTTCTGTAGCAAATGGAGCGCTTTAAAGTGGTCGAGCGGGAGACGAAGACGAAGGCGTACTCTAAAGAAGGACTGGGTTTGGCTCAGAAAGTGGATCCAGTGCAGAAGGAGAAGGAGGAAACAGAACAGTGGCTCACGGTAAAGTGCAGCAAGAAATCTCACAGCGTTATTCATAAAATAAAAAATAAAAAAATCTCAGTATGATCAGTTAGTACATCATGGTCAAACTGTTCTTATCTTACATTACTCAATACATCGAAATGACCTTAAACTAACTGAAAGGTTAGTTTATTGATACACGGCCTGTTGTTTTTTTTTTTTTACATTTTTACATCATCTGTCCCACTGTAGAACACCATAGACACTCTGAACATGCAAGTGGATCAGTTTGAGAGCGAAGTCGAGTCTCTGTCCGTCCAAACGAGGAAGAAGAAAGGAGACAAGGAGGTCAGTCTGTCTCACTATCACACTCCCTGTCTCTCCCTGTCTGTTTGGTTTCCAAGTAGAACTTTAGCAATTTAATGCACGGTGACGATAAACACACTGATAAACACACTGATAAACACACCAATATGATACTGTATGTCAGGAGTGTGATCGTGGGCTGCGTGTTAGGGGTGTCAGGAGTTTTGGGGCCAATCACAGAAATCAGAATCAGCCGATACAGATATGGGGGGGGTCATCCACTTAAAGTGTTCTGTTTATTCTGTAGTATTGTTTATTTATTAACGTTTCTAAACAGCAAAGATCTGAGAAAGTATCATAAATGTAAAGCTTTTATTTACTGTAAGGTGACATTCTCTTATTAATTCATGTAGAGTATAAAGAAACCAGTAGAATAGCCTCTGTTCGACTAAGGAGCATCAAGCGGCTCTCACACACAAATGCTAATCTAAAACGCGACTGTCCTGCTGTATACTCACTCGTTATAACATGGTACAGGGCTGCGTCAGTGAATAACACTGAATCACTGCACTGAACTCTTTTAAAAAACACACACATCAGTCAGAGTGTATTAGGCGAGTCGATCACAGCTACTCATTAGTAAGCAGCCAGGCCGGGTGCTTCTTTATGAATAATAAAGAATTATTAATTCTCTGTGCAGATTTTTCTGCGTTTTTGAGACATGGGTTATCATCCAGAATGTGTGCAGCCGTGCTGAATAAGTCGCTCACTGTCAGCCCGCATGCACGGAGCGGTGAGGTGAACCTGGCCGCCTCGGACCCAGCTGGGAACCGCCCTTTATTTCTTTCTTTGTTATTATTTTTGTAATTATCGACTTAAAAGTTTATCGACTTCTTTAAGATTTAACTGTTACCTTTGCTGCTAACTTATTTTTTTCCATACTCATATGATGCACAATGCGTTGTTGTTAAGCGGTGAATAAGGTGTGTTGTGTTAAAGCAGATACGTGGGGCAGACGTTCCCCACTACGTGGTTTTGCTTTAGAAAAATGTGCAGTCTCTTTTAAAGAGACTTGCTAATAATCCCGGACAGGAGACGGACGGCTGTTGATGTGGCTGTAGACTCGTGTATTTTGCATCATCACATCAGTATCAGTTTGTTGGAGAGACAAACCGATCTGTCTAAAGATTAAGTGATTATCGACCGGTTTTAATCGGAGCACCCTTACTGCGTATGTGTAAACCAGTACGCTGCTTTTTACACTGTATGTTCAGAAGCATTCACCAACTCCAAAAGACCTTTAAGTAGGTTTAAAGGCTTCAAACCGATTGTTAGCAGTAGTAAACAATTGTAAGTAAAGGACTAGAGTATGCAGTTTGAGACACAGCCCAAACTACTTTGTTTATACACAGTATAAAGAAACAAATGTAGTACATATGAAGGAACTGCAGATAGGAAGTGAAGTCGTAAGAGGGGAGCTGAGGAAACATCACATCACACCACACAGTCAAAAATATGCGTATATATATGTGTAAATAATGTTTGGCTCAAAAATAATAATTTGGATCAAGTCTAAATGAGTGGTTCGTGTCTGTCTTTGTAGCAGGTATTATTATATGTATGTTTGTTTAGAAGCAGGATCGCATTGATGAGCTGAAAAGGCTGATCGAGAGACACCGGTATCACATCCGTATGCTGGAGACCATCTTGAGGATGTTAGACAACGACTCAGTGCAGGTGAGTTTTAAATATTTAAAGATGACAAGATTCGTTCCTTCCTATTGCAAGCAGCTGTTTATCCCATCAACGATCTTCCCAAAAAACGGACTTGGATTCGTAGTCATGTGTGACGTCCCTTTTATTCCTGTCCCTTTACAGGTGGATGCGATCCATAAGATAAAGGACGACGTGGACTATTACATCGACTCCTCACAGGATCCAGACTTTAAGGAGAATGAGTTTCTGTACGACGACCTCGACCTCGAAGACATCCGTAAGTGTCTCTGTGTGTGTGTGTGTGTGTGTGTGTGTGTGTGTGTGTGTGTGTGTGTGTGTGTGTGTGTGGGTGGAAGGCTGAGCCTTTGATTAAAGCTCTAGATATTTGTAGAATAGTTCTGGGAATATTTAAACCCATCCACCATTCTGTCTCTCTCTCTGTCTCTCAGCGATGCTGGCCACGTCTCCGCAGGGACACAACGAAGAGGAGATGAGCACTCCCACCTCCACCACATCGTCATCCCCTATCCCTCCATCTCCAGCCACAGCTACCGCCGTAATTGCCCTTTAACTTTTTTTATTGTACAAGCTGACTTTCGCAACAGCTTGTGGTCCAGGAAATAACAGCATATTTATCTTAATTCTTTCGTATTTTGTCACAGAGTGCAAAGTGCAGATAATTAGAAAATTCTAATTATTCTGGTGTAGAATTTTTTTTTTAAGTTGTGTTTTTTTATTTATTTATTTATATTTAGGAGATCCCTGAAGAGGAGAAGAAGAGAGGCCGATCTACTGACAGTGAAGTGAGCCAGGTGGGGTCTGGACCAATTACAACACATAACAAATGAACATTTTACAAATTTATTGCAACACTTTTTTCTCCTTTTCTTCTCAGTCACCCGTGAAGAGCAGCAATCCCCTGTCTTCTTTCTCCTCCTCGTCCTCGTCCTCCTCAGGCTTTTCCTCCTCGTCCACTTCCTCCCTCGTTTCCATGGCAGCTGTCGTAGGGGGAACCGCGTCGGTTTCCGGGGGCAACACGCTCCTGGGCAGTTTCAGCAGCGCCGTCCAGCAGCACCCGCACAGCAAGCTGTCCTCCTCTTCCTCTTCGTCATCTTCGTCGTCGTCCTCGTCCTCTTCCTCTGTGACGTCCAGCAGCACGTCCAGCCCGCCCAGCCACCCTAATTTGCCCTCTTCCACCACCCCGTTGGCCCTACCCACTTCTAACTCTCAACCGCTGACATCAGCGGGGCTTAACGTGGCCAAAGCAGGCACGGCGGTGACGAGCAGCAGCATGCCAGGCTTGATGCCCAGCAATATGGCCGCCATCATTCCGAGCCCGATGTCCACTCCTTACGCCCAGGCAGCGGCTGGCAGCGGCCCGAGCGGACCCGCGGGCAATACCAGCAGCAACAGCAGCGTGGTTTCAGCGGTGGGCGGAGCAAACTCTAACACTAATTCTACAGCTAACGCCAACGGGACAGTGCAGATAACATCCAGCGGGGGTATCTTAGGTCTCGGACCAGCACCGTCAAGCCACCAGGGGGCAGCACAGTTACCTATCAGCCCAGTGGGCACGGTGCCAGGGGGCGGAGCCAGCATGGGCCCTGGGAACGGGGGCAGTACGGCATCATCAGGGGGCATCATGGGTAACGTGGCACCTGCCCGACCGCCCAGTGTGGTGAAACAAAATGGAGGAGCAAGTGAGTGTAGCCCAGTCTAAAATATTTTCTAGGGCGGAGCTGCGTATTAGAAAGTCATGACCCGAATTGCAAAGGATGATGATAACACAGCACAGGGAAACCTTTATACAAACTAATTTATGTTTTAGATTTTTTTTTTTTTAACAAACATGTCATTTCTACCTGGCAACACCTGCTCTTAATTTAGCCCCGCCCATCTCTTGTCTTAAAGAAGTCTAGGGTTAAAGTCTCTCAAAGGTAACAAGTGATGCAATATGTTATTGAAGTTGAGATTCAGCTGATATTTTGTGATCTCTACTGAAACATGTGTAAGGCCGAAAAATCTAACCTGAGCGATGTTTGCCGTTTTAAGACCCTCTAGCCTACAGCGCCGTGGTGGCCGACAGCAGCTCAGACTCCTCCCTTAGCAGTGCCAGCCTATCGCAGAGCAGCCAGCCCTCATCCACCAGCTCCTCGGCCAATCAGACGTAAGCCGGCGCTCCAGAGTGTCACGCGGCTCTTGTTTCTGTAACAGCGCTCCGGTTTCTGCTCCTCGTTCTCACCCCTCACCTCTCTGTCTCTCTCCCCTAGTCTGGATAACGGCCCAAGCCTGCTCAGCTCCATCCCGCTGCTTCCGTCCTCTCAGTCTCCGCCGTTTTCAGACAGCACCCCCGGTGGTGGGAGTTTACTGAACGGTCCGCACTCGTACACGCCTAGCACGGAGGCGATAAAGGTTCGTCTCGAGTCCCAGACGTGAATAACGAAAACCGGTGCAGTCACTCGCTCTTTAACACTTCTCGCTCTCTTATGCGTAGGCTCCTGAGCCTCTGAGTTCTCTGAAGGCGATGGCGGAGCGAGCGGCGCTAGGACTGGACGGAGAAATCCCACCGCTTCATCTGACAGAGCGAGGTACGTTCCTGAACACACCCACCCAGATAGACACACACACATAATAACAATGTATAACAATTCTAAATCTGGCCATTGTTATAATTATTAGAATCTGGCTTAAATGTAAAATCTCCTAAAATCTTTTTTTTTTTTTTTTTTTTTTTTACTATAGATTTGTTTTCGGGATCCTCGGCCGCCCCCGGCCCTGCAGTTCCCTCCCAGCCTGCTGTCACGGAGGTGAATCTTCCACCCACTCTGGGGGCGTGTCCTCTAGGGCCCTCCCCTCTCACTAAAGAGCAGCTGTATCAGCAGATCATGCAGGAGGCTGCCTGGGCGCACATGCCCCTCCCGTCAGACTCGGAAAGGATCAGGTATACACACACTACAACACTAGAAGGCCCTGACAGTCTAATATTGTTACAAATACAGTGGACCCTTGCCGTTCGAACTTCCGAATTCACCGAGTGAATTTCCGACTTACAAACCAAAATTTTGGTTCGACATGCGAACAATACTTGTTTGTGTGAGTGGAGAAAGTGTTTTTGGGCAAGATTTAGTGAGGATATGGCACTATGAGTCCTATGAAATTTAACAAGGATGGTACCAAGTAAAAGAAAAAAAATGGGAGCCACTTTCAGTGTAAATAAGAAAAATAAATATTCAGTAATACAGTAAGTCCCCGACTTATGAACGAGTTCCGTTCTGGGAGCACAGTCGTAGGTCGGATTTGTGCATAAGTCTGACAAAGTGAGTCTTGTACTCCTTTGACACAAATATACAATGTAAAGCATAAAAAATAAAAAAAAAACAGGTTTGGTTTCTGCATTATACTGTCGCAAGACTGCGCCTTTAAATCGCGAGGGGAATCCCGGTAATGCAGCGGGGTCAGCTCACCTCGTTTAAAGGGGAAGATGTTGGGGGAGGGGGGGTGGGACTCTACATGGTGTTTACTGTGCGATTGAACAGACACCATTTTCTCTCAGGGTTTAATCACCACCAGAACAGCTTTATAGGACAGACATTTTCCATCATTGTTCTTCCGGACTGATTCATTGTCAAACCAGTGAGGTCGACTCATTTCTCCCGTAACACTCCCCCACACACACATTCTAGACATTTCTTACATTCACTTACACACTGAAAACATTGTATATAATTGTAAATCTGCTGTGTCTATTTTTTTCTTTTTTTGTACAATACACGTGAGCTACTTCTGTGATTTTTTTTACAAATGTTCATAGATCCGCCGTCCGTTCGTATCTGTGGAAATCCGTAACTCGAATGTTCGTAAGTCGGAGACTTCGTGTACTGGGTTCTGATTGTCTGGAACTTTTCATAGTTTTAGTGGCACAGTTTCCATATGACAAGAAAAGAATCAGAATTAAAGGTTAAGTGAGGTTAAATGTCTGTTTAATGTCTATTTTACTTTATTAATGTCTTTCTAAATGTTTTGATTTTTTTCATATGCAAAAAAATTATTAAAGTGTTGGAAATTTAAAATTTTTGTTTGGCTGAAACGGATTATCCGCATCAACATTGTTTTCTACGGGAAAATGTTTTGCTGTACAGAATTTTTACAAAAACTTTGTCGTGAGGGTCCACTGTACTGTGAATACAGTATATGCTATATGTGCACCTGCCCTAAATATGTTTGTGTGTGTAGGCAATACATGATGAGGACCCCATGCCCTCTAATGCCCTTCCACCATCACACTCCTCCTCATCACTGCGACTCCATTGACTTCTATCAGAGACTCTCCACAGAGACCTTGTTTTTCATCTTCTACTACCTGGAGGTGTGTGTGTGTGTGTGTGTTTAAAGGCGAAAGAGTAGTATTTGTGTCTGACTCTTTGTGTCTGATCCATGCTGCGTGTGTTTTTCAGGGCACGAAGGCTCAGTATCTGTCCGCTAAGGCCCTGAAGAAGCAGTCTTGGAGATTTCACACTAAATACATGATGTGGTTCCAGAGACACGAGGAACCAAAGACCATCACCGATGAGTTCGAACAGGTTCAGAGTTTTTAAATGATTTACTCGACTTGCCGTGAGAGTGTAAACAGCTAACAGTGTTGTGTGTAACGCGTTAGAGTACTTAGATTACTTTTAGATGTAACGAGTAATCTAACGCTTTAGGTCCGCCATTTAAGTACTCAGTTATTTAGTTATATTTTCAAATATGTAATCCGTTATTCAGACAATCCTACAAGCCCCGCCCCCACCGCCTATGTAGGCTATTTTGTTTGGCGTTGGTCTTTCGGCTGCTCCCAGCAGGGGGCTATTTGGTTCCTAAGTTCTAAAGAATAAGTTGTTTTAAAAGCCTAATAGTTCAGTTCTGTGTTTTAAAAGCATGTGCACTTTAATGTAAATCATTCCTATATGTGTTTAAAAAGCCTATCGCTTTAATTTGAAAGTGATGATTGTGTTTGTGATTTAAGGCTATATAACTGTAGTGCCATAACTTGAAGCCTCTGTGGAAATATGTACTAGGATGATACCCACTTTTACATTTTCCTTTATGTAAGGCTGTACAATAAAGGACTGTAGACGGGGCGTGGTGTCTGTTATTCCTGCTGTTAGTGGTTTACAGATTATGGGCCACACACAAAGAAGTTTTTATTTTCTGCAATGGAAAAGTAACTAGTTATTTTTATCAGAAGGTAATGCTTCAATGTAACTTTTTACTACTTTAGTAAACTTTTTTAATGACAGTAATTTAGTAATGTAATTAGTTACTTTAAAAAGTAACGTCCCCCGACACTGATGGCAAAGTACATCATTCTTTACCTGCATTAGGAAATAGGATTAGCTACGGCATGGTTGATTATTTGCTGCAGTGCGTTTCGTTTAAAAAAACATTTTAAACAAATATTGTACATTGAATAACCGGTTAAATATTATTGATTGTCTGAATTACATCGTAGAAGCTGAATACAATAAATAACACTCATCTAGGAACTACGGAATCCAGCAACCGATACGGTGGCCGTTTTGTTCAGACACGACTGACTAATGAAGTCCTTTTTTTTTTTTTTTTTGTCCCCCCTCCTTTTTTAGGGAACCTACATTTACTTTGACTATGAAAAATGGGGCCAGAGAAAGAAGGAGGGCTTCACGTTCGAGTACAGATACCTGGAGGACCGAGATCTACAGTGACACACAGATCCAACGCACAAAGAGTGAATGAAAATAAATGAGAGAGCGCGCGATAGAGAGAGAGGGAGAGAGAGAGAGAGAGATGTCTTCGACGACTGCAGCTGTTGACATTCCAGGAGAGGAGTGCAGTCTACATTGTGAAGATGATATAAAGTAGGACATCATCAGAGAGAGAGATGGGGTCGAGTGCCTGTTTACACACACTTCAATCTGTTTCAAGTTAAAGGCCCGTTCCGTTGTCATCTAAATGAGTAGAAAGAAAAATTATAAAGATCTTTAACACACCTTCACGTGACCTCGAAAGAAACGAAAAGCATCACTGTTTGTTTGTGCTGTGTGAAACGAGTGCCGTGTGACGTCATTCAGCGCCCGGCTTGTCCAGACGAAAGGGAAAATTTTTACACTTTAAAAAGCCTTAAACGGGATATTACACGTATTGTAATGTAAATAAATTCGAGAGCCAGAGTGTAACAAATGAATTGACGCAGACATATCCGCAGTTAAATACTGCAAAGCTAGCATTAAAAAAAAAGAAGAAAAGAAATTCACATGATAGGAAATTTGCAAACAATCCGAAGCATCCAAACAGCCGTCTGATTTAAAAAGGTCGTTCTCCTCGAGGTTCTCCAGACTCCTCCCACACACCAGGCGTTCTAGTGGCTTTAGATCGCTCCCAGACGTTAACGAGTACTTGTCCGTGTCCCCCACCCCGTCCCATCCCGGATCACTGAAAGTTTTACCGTTGAATTAGTGCAGTACGTTTACTTAACGTTCAGGGAGCAGCACAGACATGAGGTGCGGAGTGACTTCACGGAGCTTTCACCACACGAGCACAAATACACAGAGATCCTTTTTAAAAAAAAAAATAAATAAAAAATTATTTAACATATCATTTCTTCGAGCTGCAATGGTCAGAATTGTTGTTTTTGTTTTTTGCCGCCGCCCCCTCCCCCTCTCTTCCGGACAGCACTAACGGAGCTCGGACACGTTCAGGACAAAACAGAGGGCAAGACAGAAAAACGAGCGGACACATTAAATTGCTATGCAATTGAACTCTTCTCGGCCTGCGTCACCTAAACGGCGTTATTACGATGACGACGATGTTGATGATTATTAATATTATCGTTAGTGGCTGTCCTTGTTTTTTGTAGCATCTTCATCCCAGGCGTGTGCAGGAGGCCCGACACGCGCGAGCGATTCCGGTGTCGCGAGTATAAATAACCTTAAGATAAGTAAATTTCAGAGTTCTGTTTTTTTTTGTTTCGGCGATTTCTGCTCCAGACGTCCTTTAGATGCATAGGTTCAAGATTGGGTCACTAAACTAATACCCGTTTGCTAAGTTCCTTCCGCTTGATTATAAAGTACATAAAATTCCCCTTTAAACACATTTCACTTTTCCTTTCTTATTTTAGAAGGGGAAAAAGATTAATGAGAATTCCATCCGAGGCTGGAACAACTACATCCAGACTTTTTTTTTCTTTTTCAGCACATGGACTGAACGTGCAGCTGATTTGTGAATTTTTTTTTCTTCTCCTGAAAGACGTGATGTATAAATTAATTTCACAGCCTTTTAGCAAGGCTGAGTGTGGAAAGAAGAAGAAGAAAAAAAAAAAAACTGTACAATTTCAATAAAATACTTTTATGAACCAGACTCATCATGCTTTGTCCTCAACATCAATTACTATTTTTTTTTTCCCACCCAAATGCACAAAGGTATTTCCAAGAGACATTTTTACTCCCTTTCAATTTTATTAAAGCCAAAATAAAACGGATGCGATGGAAATTAAACGATAAAAACAAAACAATATACATTGGAAAACTGTTTACACACGTGTAGAGGAAGAAACAAAACAAAACAGTCTTTATCCGGAGCGAGCGTGTGTATTCCGGTACGTTTCAGGCTCACGCTTTGGCTCCTCCCTCTTTCTTCACCTTGAGGAACTCGGCCATGTTGGAGAAATATTTCTGGTTGGCTTCGGCCACTTTCTTCTCTGCAGCCTGCGGATTGACGATCTCCAAACCCTGTGGTAGAGGGAGGGGGAAGGGGGAAAAAAAAAAAAAAAAAAAGGGTGTTTTCTTCTCGATCTACAAGAGATGAACTTCCACAAATGATCTGAAGTAACCATGGCAACCTGATAATTTCTGAATGCATCTGAAACTGTAGGAAGTTAACACGACGCTCATCCGTAGTGAAGCGTTTCATCACGTCTTTGTGCAATACAGGTAGTCCCTGATTTATGTTCCAGGAGCTCGTTCGTAAGTCAGATTTGTTCCTAAGTCTGACAAAGTGAGTCTTACCTGCCTTTGAGACAAATATATACAATGTAAAGCATACCGATCCATGTGACTAAATCTCTGTCCCCTTTCCCCCCACACTGCCATCATGTGGCCAAAAACCATAACCACCCCTTAATCGCACACGTCAAGTGTAACAGTGTTTCTGCGCCTTCAAATCCTGAGGGGAATCCCGGATACCATTTTGTCATTATCAGAGCTGTTTTCCACTGTACGAATGTCTGTAGAACCGCAATCTGTTCATATCTGCGGAAATTTGTAACACGAATGTCTGTAAGTCGGGGACGACCTGTACCTACCTGTAGTATTTATCAGTTATCAGGAAACATGACACGCGCGCGTTTACCTGTAATGGAGTAAATGCCACACTGGAGCTCGTCCCCGAAGACCTGTCTCTGACGGTGGACTTTCCTCCATACGTCATGCTCTGCTTCTGCAACGTCCGCTACGAACACACACAGTCGAAATTTAACCGGATTTGAATTGTTGCAATACAAGCAAAATTTCATCATTATTCCTGTACTAAAAGGTGTGTGTTCAGAATCGGCCTGCGTGTGTGTAACGCGGTCACACCGCTGTGACGTCGTGTAGTGTAGTCATACCTGCAGGGATTTGGAGATGCGAGCTTTCGTGGCGTCGTTGACCTGCGCCTGTCTCACCCTGCCGCTGCCCGATTTGCCCAGCTGCCCCAAGCTGAAGCCCAGGTCCTCCTGATAGGCGTCGTCTTCAATCTGACACACACACACACACACACACACACACACACACACACACACACACACACACACACACACACACACACACAC
>JAQMYG010000033.1:3214137-3233433 GCA_030014215.1 Clariallabes teugelsi
GCCAGGACGCTGGGCTGCTGCATGATGATTGGAGGAGCTGTTTAAAGGGCGGAACCCCTTTTTTGATTGACAGCATGCCTTAAGTATACATCAGCGCTACAGAGATTCAAGTTCAGTCCCATGCGGATTTGCAGGTGATTTTTTACGATGAAAAATTGAATTATAATAAAAAATTTTATGATGAAGGCCTAATATGAGCTTCCCCTGTTTCAAAAGCTAGCAGCCGCCACTGCGCCATTCAGCTCGACCAGCTAACATGCTACCGAGTGGACAGAGATCTCGTCGAGAGCGGTAAGACCCGTGGCGGCGGACTTTGTGTTTACATCAGTGATGTGTAGTGGCACGATGCTGTTGTGGTCTGTAAGTACTGCTCTTCCCTGGTGGAGGTTATAATCATAAAGTGTCGATCGTCCTACCTACCGAGGGAATATTTGGCCATTTTAAGCTGGGCTATATATGTACTCCCCAGCTCCAATAACAACAACAGGAGTGAGGCACTAAATGAACTAATACCAGTTCATTAGTGAGCAGCAGACAGCTCACCCAGATGCTTTTCTCATATTGGCTGGGGACTTTAATCATGCAGACCTGCATTTTTCCAAAAATTCAACGAGGAAACAATAAACTGGACCTGGTCTACACAACTCAGAGAGGAGCTTACAAGGCCCCACCCCTCCCCGACCTCTGTGCCTCAGACCATATTACTGTCATGCTAATGCCTGTATACAGACCACTGGTTAAAGTTGCCAAACCGGTCCACAAACAGATACAAGTGCGGCCACGGAAGGGTCTTCTGGGGTACTCCAGGACTGCTTTAACACCACAGACTGGGATATATTTAAGCGGGCTGCCACACACAACAACTCCACAGACCTTCAGGAGTACACAGGAACTGTCACTGCCTACATCAACAAGTGCATTGATGATGTAATGGTTACAAAGACCATCACTGTCCGGGCCAACCAGAAACCGTGTCTAACAGTTTACGGCTGCAGTGAACGCTGCTTTCAAAACTGGAGACACGGTGGCCCTGAACACAGCTAGGACCAACCTGACCCGCGGCATCAAGCAGGGAAAGTGAAGTGCCCACTTCCTCCCGGCGACCAGGTGATGACGGTCTACCCAAACAGCATGAGAAGATTTTTCCGCAGAATCAACGCACACAAAGCCCTGGGTCCTGACAACATTCCTGGTCGCGTACTAAGAGACTGTGCAGGGGAACTCATTGATGTCTTTATGGACATTTTTAACATCTCACTGAGTCAGACTGTTATCCCCACATACTTCAAAATTGCCACCATAATCCCAGTACCAAAGAAAACATCTCCCTCCTGTTTGAATGATTTCCAGTTTGCTTATCGGTCCAATCGCTCAACTGATGATGCCATTGCTTCCTTCCCTCCACTCAGCGCTCACCCACCTGGAAAACAAAGACTTGTGTGTGTGAATGCTGTTCATTGACTTCAGCTCAGCAATTCAACATGATCACCCCACAACAGCTCAATTATAAACTGATCAAGTTGGGGCTCAACTTCTCTCTGTGCAACTGGCTGCTGGACTTCCTGACTGGTTTAATATGATGTTGGCCCTGCTCCCTTTGCAGCAGCAGCAGATTTAGGAGTGTGTTTATAGGAATTTTTGACCATTCTTCCAGAAGCGCATTTGTGAGGTCAGACAGTGATGTTGGATGAGAAGGCCAGACTCGCAGTCCCCACTCTAATTCATCCCAAAGGTGTTCTATCGATGTTGAGGTCAGGACTCAAGTTCTTCCAAACCAAACTCACTCATCCATGTCTTTATGGACCTTGCTTTGTGCACTGGTGCGCAGTCATGTTGGAACATGTTTTTGAACATGAAATTGCCCAAATTGTTTTGGTATGCAGGAGTGTTAAGAGTTCCTTTCACTGAAACTAAGGGGCCAAGCCCAACTCCTGAAAGACAACCGCACATCATACCACACCAAACTTTACACTTGGCACAATGCAGAACACGTCTCCACCGCTCTATAGTCCAGTGACGGTGTGCTTTACACCACTGCATCTGATGCTTTGCATTGCACTTGGTGATGTAAGGCTTGGATGCAGCTGCTCAGCCATAGAAACCCATTCCATGAAGCTCTCTACACACTGTTCTTGAGCTAAGCTGAAGGGCACATGAAGTTTGTATGGTCTCGGCACTCGCCGAACCCGCTCTGTGAATTTACGTGGCCTCCCACTTCGAGGCTGAGTTGCTGTCATTCCCAATCTCTTCCACTTTGTTATAATACCACTAACAGCTGACTGTGGAATATTTAGTAGCGAGGAGATAGATAGATAGATAGATAGATAGATAGATAGATAGATAGATAGATAGATAACTGTTTACTGCTTTTTATAGAATATAATTTTTTGGAATGTAGAAAGTTTTTCTTTGAAGACATTCTCCTGTTCTACGCAGTTACATGTCTAAGGATTTTGCGGAGTACAACATTAATCACAAGCTTCTGTTATTTACAAAACCAAAAAAAACTTCAAATGACAGCAGGATTTTTTTTTAATAAGCCAATACAATTTATTTTCATCAAACAGTTCGTTAAATGTTTCACAGTTTCCTTTTTATTTTTTCATCCCCAGAATAATCCTTAAGAAACCTCGCAATGAAACAGGTTGCTGAAATCCACTTTTACAAATGAGCTGGTTTTACCTCTGACGCTGATTTATCAAATTAAATATGAACCGAACTAATGGTTTTGTGTGTATGTGTATGTGTTTCCGATTTCTTTGCTTTTAAACGTAAATGATGTAATGTGTCAAACACGCTTCAAATTAACATTTACGAATAGACACGCTAAAGTGACAAATCAGTACAGACTAACATCTAGTAAGTAAGTAGCTAAATAATTTTTTAAAAAATATTGCAAAGCTCATGGGGGCGGAATAAATCTGGCTTTTGATGCAGGTAGCACCTGATTAAAATAATGCATAACATCTGAGACAAAGTAAATGTGCAATTTTTTTTGTTTTTTTTTTCTTTTTCTTTGGGTGGGGGGATAAATGCTAACTAAACAAACAAATAAATAAATAGCAATTCACAATTAAAGACACTGTATAAAACAGAAATTAGACAGTTGGTAGCAGTATTTTTTTTTCTTGCGTGCAATCTAAGAATAAAAGTGAAATAAATCCTAAAATGAGTTTGTACACCGTTGTAATGTCACTATTCATTTGTACAAAGACTAAAAGAGCACTGCACTGGTAGATACAGAGGCTTCGAGTTCGCCTCGACTGCAACGAGAACAGGTTTACACTTACTGCTAGGCGTGTGCCGATAATCAGGGCTGCGATACGTATCGTGATGTTTAACGCTTAATGCTGTTATTCGCATTCAACTGTTATCTCTGTCGAACCGTACCTCTCAACACCGCGATAATATTGTAACCTATGACCTCAGCACACGCCTAACATTTCTACTGAAGCTCACAGACAGACAGGTACTGGTCGAAGAAAGTGCTTCCCCTTCTGAATACAGAATACAAATGTACTTTAAGAAGCCATGAAAATAGAGCAGTTAAGCTGGTACAACCGTAACGAGACTCCTATTGCATAGCCGTGAACTCCGTTTCAGTTTTCCTGAAATATTTTCATTTAGTTTTTTTTTTTTTTTTTTTTTTTCCTCCAGCCTCAAAAAAAACCAGGAGTCTGAGTTTAAAAAAATAACCTCTGGGTGACGAGCGTCACTCAAGAGCGCTACATATTTCCTTAGGGTGTGCGTGCGTGTGTGTGTGCGCACGTGCGCATCGAAGCGTGTCAGACTAAATGAGGGTCATCAGCCGGGCTGACGGTGAAGCGCGACGATGCTGATGTCACTGATGAGCTCGGTGCTGATTTGGACTTTGCGTGCTCTTTGTTCTTGCTGGCTTTGTGTCCGCTTGGTCCTCCTGGAAAAAACCAAAACAAAATCATTTTCAAGATATTTTTAGATCATTAAACGTACATTAAACAACCAAGGAAGTAAGAATGGTGCTGTAAAAACGATGCTCTAAAAATCGTACCAACGTCTCCTTTTTTAATGTAGGACGTAATTAGTAATTGTATGAAAAGCAAACCTTTCGGTTTTTTTTCTTCGTCCGTTTTCATCAGTGTGTTGTAGATGTGCTATGGTGAAATGCAATCATGATTACACACTTTTCAATTTACTAATATACTAACCGTGTCCATCAAAGTGGGCGGGCTTTCCAAGAGGAGATGGACTCGTAGGGGTGGAGCCGGAACTCAGCTCATTGGTTGGCGTTTCCTGCAAAATAAAAACGTTATAATATGATTTACTGACCAATCCAGATCCTCGCACGCTGCCAGCCATCTAGGTGTTCTTACATCGGGTTACCTGATCAAACAGATAGACAGTGACATCATCAAAAAAGGAGACGTTCCTCCCGTGGTCGCGGTTCTCTTTGTCGACGGGTTCCTTCGGCGATTTCAGCAAGCTCCGCAGCCCCACTCGCTTGTGAACGTCGGTCTCCGTGACGACGATGACCTTCCTAGAGGAATCGTCCTCGTGCTCTTCGTCTTCCTCGTCCTCCTCAGGGTCGCTTCCTGTTGAGAAGGCCCTTCTCCGGCTGAGTCTGTTCTCCCCTGCTTCCCAGAATCCTTTGGAACCGGGAGAAAGGGGAAGCGAGAGAGGCAGTGGGGGGAGAGAGAGGGAGAGGCGGGCCAGTTTAGCTGGAAAAGAGGATGACGATGACGATGATGATAATGGTGATGGTGTGATGAAAAAAAAGAGAAGATGTGTGAGTGTAAAATAGACGCAAGTGCTGAAGTGGAATACCAGTTTGAAAATGATGGACAGAACTGGAGTAAGGACCGGTATAGTCCGTAACACCATTTCTTTATTCAGGGGTCAGTTTCAATACCTGTTTATTTCTCCTTAATCTGGCAACCTCATATGCTTAAACTAAACGTTTCACAAGCTGAAAGCAACCCATTAAATGTAACTATAAATTGATCAAAAGCATGACATACCTTTATTTAATAAAGAAGACTATACTAGAGTTGGTTTATGAGAAATTACTATTAGAAGTTGATAACTTCATGTCTGAGTAATTGTCATACTGTTGATTATTTTCTTATAACATCATGACCCAAAGTATTTAATTCTTGATGTCGCTCTGCATCCCAGTGTTCAGCTATAAGCTGAAGTTTTGAGATTTAGAAACTAGAGATCATGTCCTAGGTATGTCTGAGGAGTTTTTGGGTGAGATGTCTTAGGTGACCATTTCACTTTGCCTACATTAGCTAATAAGTAATAAATATACCTTTCATAGCTTGGTTAGCAGCAGGTGGATCAGGCGTGACTTCAGCCTTCGCCGTCATTTTCGTTGTCCCCATTTCCTGTTCAGCATCTTTAATTTTGGGTAAAACTGCGATAGATGGGACCGCGTCATCTTTACTGTGGAGATCAAATCAAACCATGGAAATATGTTCAGAAAACAAACTGAGCCAAATGACAGGTTTTAACAGAAACCTGCAATGGGAAGTTGTATTTCCATGGTAGGACATAAACATCGGAACTTTTAATCTAAAACAAGACAAACCTCTCGGTTCCTCTTGACATCTGTCCATTGGCAGCATCACTGGCAGTGCTGACGCTGGTTTCTGCCCATGGATGAAGAACAACACTTTCAGTCACGCTGGATCCCCAAAGCACATTGGTCTGAACGTTCTCACTCAGGGAGTACTGCAGTTTTTCTTCACAAACCTTAAAACAGTGGAAGATTGCAAGAAATAGAAACAAATCAATCATCAATATGTCTTGGGTATGCTTGCACTGCATACATTTATGAAAAATGAAAATATATAATCAAACTCTGTTTGCAAGACATGCTTTACCTGCATCATTAGCCCATTTTTAGCTGGCATTTGCGAAACCAACCTCTGACCTTTGGCACCTTCGCTCAACTGACATGGTGAAAGTCCTGGTGAGAAGTTCATCCCATCCTTCTTTTCCAGTAAAAGCTCATTTTCTTCCAGTTCATCCACGGAAATGTGCGGGATTCCTTGAACCTCCTCCCTCAGCTCAACTCTTGTGTTCTCATGGTCATCCTTGGTGCTTGGCAAAGCCTGATGATTCTTCTTCAAGGATTCTAGTAGTTCCAAATTTCCTAGCAAGAGGTCTCCCAGGATATCTTCATCTCCAGAAATGCAGCACAACTTCTCCAGCTTTTCGAAATCCTCCAAAGGTTCCTCGTCCAAATCCTTCCACTCTGAGATGAGCAATTCCGGGATGGAGTTCAAGGAGCTCTGAGAGATCACAGAGTGAGACTTGGTATTCCTCAGATCATCCTCGTTTATGCAATCGGATAACAGGTGGGATGGATCTTCAGAGATCAGTGATGGTTTTTGTCCCAAATTCGCAGTAATGCCTTTGCTGTGGGTACTGGTTGAGCATTCTGGTGTGGATCTGTTAAAAGAATCTGAGTCGTTAGAGAAGACCAATAGACTTTCATGGTCTGTGACATCCACCCAGGGTTGATCAGCCGAACCAGACTTGATCTCTATGTGGTGTACCATGTTTGGGAAATTGTTTGGGCTTTGGCAGTCGGTCACTTCTGCATGCTGGGAAGCATCACAGTTCGATATATCCATAGACATTAAGGCAGGAGAGCAGCACTGGACGTCGCTGCTGTGGATCGTGCAAGATTCGGTTTCGGCATTAACGGTGAGACTGGGACAAGATGGAGAATCTGACCTGTCATTTTCAAGAAATAAATCCCCACCTGTCTCTCTGCTTGATGTTTGGCAGTGATTATTTTCAACAATCTGACTAAAATATATGTCTTGATGTACTGAGGTTAAGTGGGGTTTAATGGCCTGAATCTCATCGGTTTCAGATGGTGCAATAACCCAGTTATTGTTGTGATTGGTATAAGACTCAGTCTGAATCTTTATGCCTTCACACCCTCCTGATTCAGCAAAATGGTGTTCGCTTTCTCCAGCCTCTTTCTTTAAATCAAGGATGTCAGGGAGTCCGCTAAAGATCTGCTTTCCTTCACCTCCTGGAAATTCATCTTCTGCCTCATTTTGGATGGACGCCGGGCAATCACTGGAGCTTCTCCTTCCAACACCATTACAATGATTGACCAGCTCTTGCTCTGGGTTCTCCAAATTATCCACTTCCACTTTAAGGTTCTCACCCTGACCCGAATGCTTGTTCTCCACATAAAGAGTCTCACTGTTTTCTTCCTGGTGGATGCCCATCCTCTGTTGAGATTCAAGATCTTCTGGGACCCAATTGGACAACATTGGTTGATTTTTGCTAGGTTGTGGCTTTTCATCAGCGCAGGTGCTTTCACATGTCTCCATAACGATCGGATGAGGTTCACTTTTTGCTAATTCATCGTTTTCCATTTCCCAAAACTCATGGCTCGTCCCAAAAATCTCGTTCTCTGTGCACTTGTTTTGTCCTAAACCTGGAAAGAACTCTGACCCAAGTTCTTTTTCAGATCTCTTGTCTGATGCCGATTGGTTGTTTTCAGGCAATGCCCACTGGTCGTTTTCCGTTGATGACCACAGGTCATTTTCAGCTGATTCCCACTGGTCATTTTTAATAGATTCACAGAGGTCATTTTCCTCAGATCCTTTCTTGTAATTTTCACTGGACACCTGTGTGCTCTTTTCAGGTGAAGCCCACTGGTCATTTTCCGTTGTCCAGATTTGACGATCATCTTGCTGAAGTGGATGACAAATAACTGTATCTTTCAACAATCTGTTTGTGGAACCAGGTTCTTCAAGAATCATCTGTAATTCCTTCGCTTTCACAGTTAGTTCCTTTGAGACATCCTCCTCAAATTCATCAAAACATTCCTTTGGAGAAACGTCTCTCAGGTCTTCATGCTCCTGTTCGATGTTCGAAGATTTCTTTGTTGTGAAGCAAAGCTCAGCTTCAGTTAACAGGTTTTCAGCTTCAGACTTTGCCTTTGATTGCTCCTCCATTTCTTCTGTAAAAGTAAAGGTTCTCAAGCCCAATTCATTGGCATCACTGTCTTGTTTATCCAGTGTCTGCTTTCCTGACCTAAGAGCTTCCTTCTGAATTTCTTCACCTTTTGATGTGTATGTCAACTCATATTCATTTTTTTCTGAATAAGTTTCTAGAATGTCCTCCACAATGCTTGTCTTGTGAATATTTTCTAAAGGTTGTACTATTGTTTTGGTGAGTGTTTCCACATTGTGATGGTACTTCTCTCCACTTAAATCAATAACAGGAGATATTTGAAAGGGAAACCTGGAGGCATCAGTTCCTGGGAAAGCTTTTAGCGGCGAATCCTGAATTGCACAAAGCAACTCATCAATAGAACTGTTTTCAGTTTTGGATACCTCAGAATTCTCCAAGTCTGAAAGCAAGGTACCATCTCTACCATGTTTAGGACTCATTTCAGTAATGTTTTTCACAGCATTGAGTGATATTTTAGCTGCTTTGCCATCCTGAACATCATCATCTACCTCTGTTTTTTCTTCAATTCCCATCAGTGCACCTCTCTCACCAGGTCGCCCACTGCCTGGACGGGAAGATCCTAATCCGTCGGAACCTCTTCTGGGCAAACCTTCCCCACCATCCCAGTCATTGTCTGAAAAATAGGCTGAATCTCGATAGGGGGTTTCGGTACCCAAGATCCTCCAGCCAGTGCCTCCGCCACTAGCCCATGGGTCTCCGGGTGTGAGGCAGTCCATAGAGCTAGAGGTAAGAGGTGACATTGTTGAGTCTGTAGGTGTCATAGTAGACAGGGATTGTTCAGAATTTGGTTCCCTTGGAAACGACAGAGGTAACTCCTCGCAGCTTGCTTCACCAAGAGACAGCATAGAGTCAGCTGTACTCATGCCCTCTTTTAGGCCGTCGAATTCTTCACCACTGTGTTTGGTGCTCATAAAAAAATCTGTAGACAATGTCTCTGTTGGGGAGATTTGAGGAGAGTCTTGACTTGTACAACTTTGAATAACTTGGCCACATACTTGTTCAGTTGTGGAGGCAGTGGTATCTGATAAACTACCACGATCAGGAATATCTCCATACAGAGATGCTTTTACATCAAAGAATTGATCTGAACTTTCGAATGATTCTGTTCTGAACACCAGTGGATCGTGCACATGGATTTCCTCCACAATCTTGTTACCAGCGCTCTCAGTTTTATCAGTAAAGATACTCTTATCGCTAACGTCTTTTACATCTTTATCTACGATATCCTTTGACATACACTGAACTCCAGACTGTTTCAATAGTTCTAAGTTAACATTACAGAGCGGTTCTTCCTTTTCACCCTCGATTATGTCGACATCTGTTCTTTCGGTTCGCACTGGGGATATCTGGTCCATTAAAAGCCCTGTTTTGGGCAGGACGTCTGAAGGAACGAAATCAGCAGGGCTTCTGAGTTTCACATCAGTTTCTTCTTTATCTGTGTGAGCATAAGTGGATGAATTTGGCTCTTTTTTGAGGTTTTGTAGTTCTGATGCTATTTGCAAAACAGGCATTTCTGGACGGAGTGCAACTTTTATTTCATTTCTTTTAGCTCTTTTGGTAACTTGGGCGTAAATTGCCTCTTTCGTATCGCTCAAAGGCGTAGCTAATGTTCCAAAGTTTATATTTGGTGTTGATGTTGGGTCAATGCATATGGACTCATACACAGGTGATATTGCCTCAGGTGACTGACTTTCTTCCTGTTTGTTTTGTCTTGTTATTATCTCAGTGAGGAACGTCTCAGCTGATTGGATCTCTTTTAGAAACTCGTCTCTGGTCATGTCTTTCTTCTCTGACTCCATGTTTCCAGGGTTTACCTCAGACAGTAGAGATTGAGACCTCTTCATTTCCTGTGTAAAAACATCGTCTGCTTCAGCATATGTAGACAAATCTTCAGGGCGCGCATAGGGGAATGGCGTGGTCCCGAAGCGGGACACTGGGACGCCCCCATCACCATCATATACATCTTCACAATCTGACATTGCACTGTCAATCTCAGTGAGGAACAAATCCTTCTTTTTAATACCACCATCTCCTGCAGTTGCATTGGAATCCCATGCTGAGTTGAGTTCGGTGAGGAGGGACTGAGAGCGTCGCATCCCTTTAAATTCACTATCCTTTTCATTATCCCTGCCCCATGTGGTTTCCCCGACACTGGAGTCTAATGGCTCGTTGGAGATTTCCGTCAAGAACAGGTGGATTGGTGACTTCCTAGCTGCTGCAACTCGCTCACGGTGCATCTCTGCATCCTCCTCCTTCCAGAGAGCTGGAAGAATTGTGTCAAGACGTGATTGGGTTCGTTTCATGCCTCTGGAGAACAGTTCTGCAGTAGCGGGATCCGGGTCATCGACCAAGCTGATGTGCTCGATGATAGTGCCACTGCTGAGTCGACTTGGAGATACAAACGGGGAATTATAGTCATCTTCCGAGTATGTTGTGCTGGAGGAAGACTTTCTTTCGATTTCCGGAATCGACTCTGAGTGAAACATTTGAGAATAGGGTGATTCTCTGCCTCCCGGGGACTCGTTCTTCATGTTGTGCAACGACTGGGAACACGTACCCCTGCCAGCAGTCTGCTTCTCGGAATAGTCATAGCTTAACAGGTCTCTTTCTAAGTGTACCCCAGGATTGTTATGTCTGGAGAATGCTTCGCCGTCGTAATTGTGGAAGGGATCCTTTTGGGGTCTGTAGTGAGGAGGAAGGGGTGGAGGACAACTCTGAGGTGGAGGAAACATGGAGGATGGAGGGATGGACGGAGAATGTGACGGAGATGGGGGCAGCCTCTGGTGTGTCCTGTTGAATCCCAGATGATCGAAGTTGGCTTTTGAGGATGAGCAGCTGCTCATAAACAGGGAATCTGAAGTCTCTGATTTGCTAATGGGATAAGAGGGTGCAGGGTGGTAGTGACCTAGGCCATATGAGCGGGCATACATAGGTGGAGGAACTGGGAGAGGCCGGGAGAGTAGATTGCTGCCTGAAGACATCGACATTGAGCGAGGTTTTGGTGGAAGGATTGGTACTTGGGAAGTTACAGATCCAGAGCGTCTCAGGTGTGGGTCTGTTTTGACATCTCCGATGTCTACTACCGCATAATCGGTCACTCTGTTAGAACTTTCTTTACTGAGCTCTACCAGACCTGTGTTTGGCACCAGGACTTGGATTTCACTGGATCTCACAGTCTGGAGTGTCTGAGAGGCACCTTGTCCGACATTATTCTGGTAAGTAGTCTTTCCCTTACCCAGCGTCCCACTAGAAATCTCTACCAACTCCAAGTCACCAGGACTAGACGAATCTTTTTGGGACAAGAATGACCTCCCTTTAAGAGTACTGGATTTGTCCTGCGGGGTGTGTTCCTCCAAACGGATGTAGTACTCGCTGGCTAATGAAGGGCTACGTGCACTAATCACAGGAACGACTGTGGGCGTGTCCAACGACTGACGATGACCGGAGTTGGGCGTTGGTATTGGCTGAGGAGGAGGAAGAGGTTTATAACCCCTCCTACCATGTGCTTTTTCCCAAAAATATTCAAAATTCAATCCTTTGCTAGTCTCAGTGACTGTCAGGATGTCGTCAAGCTCGTGTGACGAAGGAGGGATCGAATTCACGGGATCCAAAAGAGGGAAGGAGTTACCGTCCTCTCTGCTGTATCTTCTCTCTTTCTGTCGTTCACCTGCACCTGACTGGAATGCGCTGGGGCGAAGCGAGTCCCATCGTCTTTCGAAAGACTCTTCGCTTTCTCCTCGCCTCCGTCTGCCGTGTGCTTCCTCATACTCGTCTTCGTCCTCATCCTCTGCCACGCTCCTCCTGCTAGTCCCTTGTTCTGCGGCCAGGAGAGAGGAAAGGAGGATGAAGATTTCGTTGACTGTTGGACGCTGGGGAGGTGGAAGCCAGCACGACTGCATGACCTCGTACCTAAAAACAGACAATCGGTTATGAATTGTGACCGTTTTCCCCGGCTTCGCTGTGGTGCGTTTACGACCAAAGGTATTTAACCCAACTTGTAAGACCAGTACTTAATTGTGAATATAGCAGAAGAAGGAGAAAGTGAGACTGACCAGTAGTCGGCGTGGGAGAGTTTGAGACGGGGTTGAGCCAGCGTAATCTGTCTCTCCTTAATGACAAAAGTGAGAACTTCTTCATCACTTAAATGGCGATGTGGTTGCGCGCCGAATTCAAACAGCTCCCAAATCACCACGCCTAAGGACCTGTCGCATCAGTAACACACAAGCAGCATTTATATATATGCTGGTCGCCGCAGAATATTTACGTAGAACATGAGATCAACATTCCTCGTATATTTAAACATATTTAAAGTGTCTTGTGATTGATTTATTCTAATAAAAATATCTATAGGTGGTATAAATTCGTGAACTCGTCGCTAATTCCAAAAGGAAGGCACTTGACCCTCTGGAAGGCTAAAAAAAATACAGATGAGCTATAGTCTCTTATTTGTACACCAAGAGGAAGAATTTACAAGGTTGTCTAATTAATGGGGCATTAAGCGGATACAGCGTATTAACCCCTGGCAAAGCTGCTGAGCCAGAAACACTATCAGTCCTAAAGCCGTGCTAAGAATGGTTCACCAACAAACCATTTCTGTTCATCATTGGTCTCAGCGCAGTACAAATAATGGTACATACCAAACGTTGCTGGTCTTGGTCTGGTCTGTAACCACTAATTCTCCTCTGAACTCCTCCAGAAGCTCTGGAGCGATCCAGCGCAGGGGAATCCACAGCTTATCGGGAGTTAAATAATAGTCCTCCTGTTTGAATCAGAAAAAAAAACATTCATTCCTCGTTCTATCTTCCAGATCTAAGCTGTTTTCCTGCTCTTTTTCCATGCCCTTCATCCTGCCTCATAGACACACATTACAATTTGGTTTCTCAATGATAACCATAGTATCGTTCTTAATTTTCACACAAATTATTTATATTGTTGGTCGCACTACGTAGTATTTATTCTGGTTTGAGGCTGGAGTGAGCTCTTGGCATCGTGACCGCTGCTACGGAATCGTGTTCTGCGATCAATAACCCTAAAAAAAAGGTTTAGTCTTTCCTGCTACATTCAGACACAAGATAGCTTCAGAATGAAATAATAAAGTGTTACCTAAAAAAAGGTAATCCTGTAGTAGTACCTTATAGTGGTTGTGCGAGAGGCCGTAGTCTCCGATCCGGACTGTCAGGTCTGAGGTTAGCAGGCAGTTCCTCAGGGCCAGATCGCTGTAGATAAAGCAGGAGTTCATTAGCCATAGATTCTAAATCCTGTCCCTTAAAAAAGCTACCCGGTAACGAGGGTTATTCTGACCATCCAGCAACAGTCAGACATGTCCGACCAGGACACAGAGGGTCTTCGGACACATTTGCGCTTCGCTTTCTGCTCACCTGTGGATGTAGTTGTTCTCATGAAGGTGTAAAAGACCTGACGTGATCTCGTACGCCATCCGCTGCAATGTCAAAAGGTCACGGTTCAAAAGGTCAGGGGTCATGCCGTCCGACTTCCTCTGAGCTCTCAAATACCGCTTGAGATCGCCCTGGACGCAAAAAACAAAAGAAAAGAAAACACTTATTCGTGTCCATGATATTCATGTTATATTAATATTAAAGACTCAAGACCTCTGGAGTAGAAAAAGCTCTTCATTAAGCAAGTTAAATGATATAATTGTGTTACTGTATACAGTACTGTGCGAAAGTCTTGACGCCCCCATTTCTTCATTTCATATAAAACGAGACTGGAAATGAGGTTGCTGCTGAGGTTGCTGGATAGACAACCATTTTCTCAATCGTGTCTTTGTCCACTTGCATAAAAACATTTCTGGTCTTTAGTTCAATCTACATCATTTAATTTTATTTAATATGAAGGAGTCAATAATGCTTGCACAGTACTGTATTTTACAAAAAAAAAAGATAGATAGATAGATAGAAAGATAGAATCTTCATTCTCACCAGCTGGCAGAACTCCATAACCAGGAGATAAGGGATATTCTCACTGCACTGACCCAAACACTGGAGGATATTGGGGTGGTGGAGACTCCTGAGGAGAGAGAGAGAGAGAGAGAGAGAGAGTTGTCACTGAAACTGGGAAAGACACACTCAAAGTCTAGGAGAAAACGAATGCCATATACACAGAGAAGCAAATGAGTAATTAAACTGGATTATCATGCATAAATTAGATCACTTTATTATTGTAATTATTTATCATAATTAATTTTATAGTATTATTATATATGCAGTTTATGTGTGTGTTTTTTTTAAACCTGTTTTCCTTTCATTCTGGGAACAAAACACATTCAAAATCAAACATTCATCCTGTATATATAAGCGATTATGTAAGTGATGGTTAAGCTCGCAGCGATGCATGTCAACAAAGCAGTCTAAATAAAAAATGAACAGAGCCAGAGAGAGAGGCGGGGGGTGGGGGGGGTGGGGGTGGGGTGGGGGGGGGGTGTTATGTGTACAGTGCCGTATATATAGGTCAGATCTGCTGAGTGCTCAGTAACCCATTTATAACAATAATGCGCTTGATTTATCTCACACAGTCGCCCCGCGCTGTAGACATTTTCCGAGCGTAATCGCGTAACAACTGACATCTGATAAGGTGCTGTGTTAAAATAAGCATCACGATACATGACCACGCCCCGCTGCTCTCGCGAGAGCTATCGAATAAGCATTAGATTCAAATGAACAGAAACACAAGGGAATGGCGTTCATCAAAAGCAAGCGAGGAAGATTTTTATGAGATTATGCACATGATATACTGTATATATATACTGTTAAATACGGTGGATTGTGTGTTAATACTTTTCCTGCGCGTAATATGAGCGCTACGGACACAGAGTGGAGAAACACACACGGAGGAAAGTGCTATCCACCCTCTTCTGCATGCAAAAGCTTCCAGAGACGAGCGAGTGGTGCTTTTATTGACGCCAAAGAGAGAAAGAGAACGAGAGAGAGCAGACGTTTCGGTTCTTGTTTCAGTTTAGCATGTTTATATCTCATCATGATGCGCTTTAGGATTTAGGAGTCTTTTACTGTATTACACTAATTCTTCTTAGGCACAGTGGGTTATTAGTGCTGCACAATTTATCTCATAAAAATAGAAACCACTGTATGGATCCGTGAATTATTTAATCACAAAAGACTGTAATTCACTACAGAGAATATACGCATTTATGGAGTTTTTGTCAAACAATTTAATTATTCATTATTATTATTATTATTATAAACAATTTTAAGTTGATGTATAAATACTGGCAAACATCCTCTTAACGAGATTATTTGCCCAATTATTTGGTGTCAGCTTAGATCAGGGGTCCGGAATTAAAAATTTAAGAAGGTCCAGTCAATAAAACTTTCATCGAACTGAGGTCCGAATTTCACGTTTGTGTTATAATGCAATCATTATAAGTCTATATAAAAAAAAAGCAATTTTAATATTTTTTTATAGCATTTCAATAATATTTATTGTCAATCTTTGATGGCCTTGTATATTTCCTTGTAATCAGTCTTTAATCGATCTTCATTTGCACACTGGTGGGCTATAAATTAACGTGAAAGGACTAACGCTTTTTATTTGTGTCATATGATAACATACGAGACTAAATGCTTTTAAACTTCCAGCAGGACGAATTTGTAGAAAAAGCCTTTTATCAGAAAAGAATCAGGGTCCGGATAGAACTTTCACTCGGTCTGTCTGACCCGGTTCCGCCATTTAGTGATGCCTGAATATCTTGTATAAAGGGTACATTTAATACTTACATATCACAGTTTAAGTCACAATCACAATACGTGTCAAAATAATCGTGATGCGATTTTTTTTTCTCCCTCAAATCTATTACAGTTTTGCACAGGATCAAATCAAACGTGGTAAAGTAGGCAGTTAGTCGTGCAATTAAAGGCTGGGCAAAGTGTCCTACTACTACTACTGCTACTGCTGTTAGTATTATATTTAGCTTTTTATATTTTATTCTGCTGATGCATCAAAGCGCTGCAACATCCTGCAGTTGGGACGAGACCTGAGGCGCTCCCTGCCGCATGAGAAATTGGCTACCGATGGAATTTTAACCATCTGATCGACTTTCGGTTTCTAAAACGACAGAATGACTGGCTGTGAATTCCCCTGCCATCATCATCATCATCATCATCATCATCATCACCACGTCCTTACGTGGTCAAGGCTTTTCATGCATGACACCGCATTCTGATTGGTTTGTTTATAAATCCTCCTGACAGAGGTTTCCTAGTCGTGTCCTTTTGCTTTTCTCTTCAGGTTCCTACAGGGTGCAGACGTTCTCACCTGTACGGCTCGGCTTCGGCCAGGAACTTACGCTGCTCCAGAGGACTGGCACTGACCTTCAGCTCTTTAACCACCACCTGAGAGGGGCTGCAGTCACACAGCACCTCCGCCAAGATCACCTGAAGAAGTGCAGGGGGGTGAGGAGAGAGAGAAAGAGAGAGAGAGAGAGAGAGAGAGAGAGAGAGAGGTAGAGAGAGAGGGAGGGTATATTAATGTCCAAGTGATCACATTTTTATTTCTATGTTTATTCTATGATTTATTTAATTAAAATATAATGAATAAAGTGCGTACCTTTCCAAACCAGCCATTTCCGATCTCCTGCAGGTAGTTGAGAGTGTGTCTGCGAAAACACTGCGTACTCGAGCCTGTGTGAATAAATCTCTGTGTTAAGTTTTATCGCTGATATTATTTATGCACTGTATAATGATTATCATATATGTGTGTGTGTGTGTGTGTGTGTGTGTTCACCTGTGCCATTAGGCAGCGTTGAGCATGCTCTGTCTCGCAGAGGAAGTGTGTAAACCTCGGGCAGAGACACACATGAGGACACACTGTCCTCAGGAACAGGACTGGAACATTCTTCACCATCAGCATTATCAAACTCCTTAGAGAGACAGAGACACACAGAGAGAGAGAGAGAGAGAGAGAGAGAGAGAGAGAGCAGGACGGAGTGATGGAATATAGACAGAGAGTGAGTGGAAGAATGGATGAGACAGCAGGAAAAGTGTAAAGTGTAGTGTAGTGTAGTGGAAGACAATGAGAGACAGTGACATCGAGACAGAGAGAGGGGAAAAAAAGAGATGTGAAGGAGAATGATACAGAAAGAGAGAGAGAGAGAACAATGCAGGGAGTGAGACAGATTGGAAGAGAAACAGGTAAAGTAGGACAATGAGAGATAGGTGTGAGTGAGACAGGGGGTGAACGGAGAGAGAGAGAGAGAGAATGAGAAAGATTGAACGAGAGGAGAGTGATAAGTGAGACAGTTAGTAAGACAGTGAAACAGCAAAAGACAGGTAGTGATGAAGTGAGGCAGAGAGAGAAAGAGAGAGAAAGGAAAGAAAAAGACCGACAACATAAGACAGGCTGTACAATAAAACGTGAAAGTATAAAAGGTAAAAGCTGCAGGCGAGACTCACGTTGAAGCCGACGCTGCCTCTCTTACAGCACAGACAGGTGAGGAGCAGCAGGACGAAGGAGACCAACCCCGAGCACGAGAGCAGGATGACCACGTAGGCTGGAGGGGAGAGAGACACGTCCCGAGAGAAAGACACTGGAACAGGGACAACAGACAGACAGCAAGGTAGAAAGAAAAGAGTAAAACAAACAAAAAAAAAAGCGATGCAAATGAGAAAGAAATAACAAAAAAGGCGAGAAGGACGAGGAAAATAAAGCAGTAGCAAGAGGAGAGAGAGAGAGAGAGAGAGAGAGAGGGAGGGAGGGAGATGTTGTATTCAAAATGAAAGAAAGATAAGGAAAAATTAGGATGTCATAAAGGAAAGGGTGCAGGAGAAGGAGGAGAAGGGAAGAAGAGGAAAGAAGAGATCGATAAGTCAGATATGGCAGTTAACTACACACATCCATCCTAATACTGTCGAGAGACAATGCGGCTCATGAAAAGAAAGAAAAGATCAGAGAGAGAGAGAGAGAGAGAGGTTGCATAAATTCCTTTTTTGGGGGGAAAAGTCACTGAGAAGGGAGAGGAGAGTTAAGGTTAGCTCTTAGCATGAACATTCAGAACAAGAAGACAGGAAATGCCCAATGAAGTGAGCTCATTGGCGAGCTGGTGAGAAAAGGAAGGAGAAGAGGAGGAGATCAGAACGGAGTCGGAGGTTAGGAGGAGAAATCGCAGGTTAGAGTTTGGGGAAGTCGAGGAGCCGGAAAAGAAAGACATCATACGAGACAGACAGTCCGTGTGGTCACTGAGAGGGGCGGGGTCGGTACCGGGCCTGTGTCTGGGGGGAGAGCGGACGGCTGCGTCCCAAACGCTGGCGTCTCATGCAAGGTCATTCGGCCTAAGATGCTAAAATTGTCAATTAGTGTATTATTTCACTACTTTATAATACATGTTACGTTTTGTGACATAACATGTCAATCATGGTGCATTGTGGGAAAATCCAGCACTGCCAGTGACTTAATCTCTACCATGGAATTTTAACCATCTGATCGACTTTCGGTTTCTAAAACGACAGAATGACTGGCTGTGAATTCCGCTGCCATCATCATCATCATCATCATCACGTCCTTATGTGGTCATAAAAAAAAGCTATTCATGCATGACACCACATTCTGATTGGTTTGTTTATAAATCCTCCTGACACAGGTTTCCTAGTCATGTCTTTTTGCTTTTCTCTTATATGCCTAATGTTCCAGTTCTAGTGTGCGCACTAAATTGTATTAAACACTAGAGTTTGGGACAAAACCAAAGATTCACTCAGATTAAGTGAGAAAGGGGAAGTAAAAAGGGGGAGGGGCTTTTTTTTCTTTTCTTTTCTTAAATGAGTACCTCGACGGGCTCGACTGTGTGGACTGAACCATCTGTGAAAGAGAGAAGGGAAGGGTGCATGGGGGTTAAAATAAAAACTTCAGAATGGTCATTTCTCTCTCGCACACTCATACATCAAAAGCATGAAAAGCATCCAAATAGTTTGTAACCATAGTGTAAAATGATAGATAAATACACAGATAGATGATGCTGTAGACAGATACATCTTGAGAGGGTTAGTAAAAAAACTAAGAAAAGGATATCACAAGAAATCATGATTGCAAACCACGACAGGCTGTTCTTAGACATACAGTGGAACCTTGGATTACGAAGCGGGCTCGCATTTCCAAACACTCGTAAACCAAATTTTATTCTCCCATAAGAAATAATGGAAACTCAAATTATTCGTTCCACAGCCCCAAAAATAAATACATAAAAATAATTAATACAAAAAATAAAACCAATTAACCTGCACTTTACCTTTGAAAAGAATCACGACAGAGCAGTGTTTCTGTGTAGAGCAGAGAGAAAGAGTGTGT
>JAQMYG010000033.1:3262289-3274168 GCA_030014215.1 Clariallabes teugelsi
GTAAGTGGGTGCTGGGCCATTTTTAGCTTTGTAGGCAAGCATCAGCGTTTTGAATTTGATGCGGGCAGCTACAGGAGGCCAGTGCAGGGAGCGGAGGAGCGGAGGAGGTGTGGGAGAATATAACCAAAGTGCGGATAATTTTTGACACACCCTCGTACACCGATCAGATTTAGCATTCTGACCACCCAGCTAACATTGAGTAGGTTCCTCCTTTTGAGACCAAAACAGTCATGCAATGTGCTGTGTGTTCTAACACGTCTCTATTGAAATTTACATTAACCTTTTCAACAATAAGACCTACTGCACAGCAGCAATTCTATTGGATCGGACTACAGGGGCCAGCCTTCCCTTCGTCAGAGTTGCTTAAATCCACGCGCTTGCCCGTTTTTTCTGCTTCCAACACAACAACTTCAGAGACAAAATGTTCAATTGCTGCCTTGTTGCCTAATATATCCCACCATTGTAAAGAGATATTGTAACTGTAGCTACTGTGACAAATTAAGGGGTGTTCCTGGTCTGCAGTAGTCCGGACATACCAAAAGTGCTCCAAGAAAGGAAAACCGGTAAACCAGCACCAAGGTCATGGGTGGCCAAGGCTCAGTAATGCACATTGGGAGTGAAGGCTGGCCTGTGTAGTCCGATCCAATAGAAGATTTACTGAAGCTCAAACTTCTGCAAGGGTTCTGATAAAAAAAAAAAAGTGTAAAAACACACAGTGCATCACTCAATATTACAACACAATATTAGAACACAGAGTGCATCACTCAATATTCCTGGATCATGAAATATCTGACCTGCCGCCCACAGTAGGTCCGTTTACAGAACTGTGTCCGAGACAGTGATCTACAGCACCCGAGCTCCTCAGGGGACTGTACTGTCTCCTTTTCTTTTCACCCTCTACTGTATACATCCAACTTTAGATATAACTCAGAGTCACGCCATCTCCAGAAGTTTTCCAGAAGGTGACATCTCTGGGGACCTGACTGTGGTGGACGACCCCGTTTTCTGGTGTGAGCGTAATCACCTACAACCTAACATCAGGAAAACAAAGGAGATGGTGGTCGACCTCAGGAGAAGTACAGTAAGACCCCTGTGACTCCTATATCTGTCCAAGGGGAGATAGTGGACATGATCTCAGAATACAAATATCTGGGAGTTCATCTTGACTGGTCAACGGCACTCTACAAGAAAGGACAGAGCAGGTTGTATTTTCTGAGAAGATTCAGGTCGGCTTTTAAAGTCTGCATCACCATTCTTCGGTTTTGTTTTATGAAACCGTTGTGTCGAGTGTAATTTTTTTACTGTGGTCTATTGGGGCTGTAACATGAAAGTGTCAGGCAGAAATAGACTGGACAAAGTAATTCAAAGTGCCGGATCGGTGCTAGGAATGGAGCTTGACACTGTGGATGTCGTAGTGAATAGGAGGATTCTGTCCAATCCATCTTGAACAATCCCTCTCACCCGCTATTCAGTGTTCTCTGTGATCAGAGGAGCAAATTCAGCCAGAGACTGATTACTATCAAGTGTTCTACAGAGTGCCACAAGGTATCTTTTCTCCCAATGGCCATAAAATAATACAGCTTTTTTATGTAACGTGTACACTATATAGAGCGTCACTGCCAGTAACAATAATACAATATTATTACGTAACTGGACAATTTGTGCAATATTTACCAATTCTCTTGGGCCATACCACTTTTCAAGCGCAACTTATGATTCACCCGTATAACTTGCGCAATACTTTTTCTTTTGGTTTCACATGTGCATTGCAATATCTGTATATTGAATTATGTTTACAACTAGGGATCTACTGTTTCTACTGTCTTACTGTACATTTTTCCCCCTCCCCTCCATTTTCCTTTTCTCCTGGAAAACAACTGCAAGAAACTGTAACCAAGAATAATCAATTTTCCTCTGGGATTTATAAAGTTATTTGAACCTTAAATCTTGAATTAGGCAGGTGGTCAGAATGTTATGGCTAATTAGTGTATAGTGTGTGTGGTTTGGAACATTATTTTATAGCCTATTAGTTTATAGCCTACAGTATATAGGTATAAACAGTACTGTATATAGTGTGTGTGGTTTGAAACACATCCATTGTTGAGCAAATGGAGCAAACAGGTAGCTAAATCTAGCTAGCCTCCTATTAAACATGCTAGCTAGGGTTTAAACCTGGGCATTAAAAGGAGAGAAAGCGATTCTAATACAATAGTATTTATTTATTTGTCAAATTGAAATGTGACCCATCTCCTCACAGTGCACTTGCTGTCTGTTCTGTTTGTAGAGATGGTTTGCAAGCTAGCTCTGGGAAGCTGTGTAGCCCTGCTGTGTTGCAGTTGCCTCCTGAAGCAACAATAGCGACAGTTACAGATTGCTGACTCACACTCTAGCTAACATTAGTTAAATTGGTGTGCTGCTGTTGTTGTTTGTTCTATACCTGCTTACCAGTTTTTATTTTTAAAATGTAAACAACTAACTTTTGCTATTAAAAAAAAAATATATATATATGTATATATATATATATATATATTACAGTGTGCTTTTTATTGGTGTGCTTGCACATTGTTTGTTAATGTTTCTATTGGTCAGCTAGCCAAGATGTTAGCATCTACTGTGGCAGTGTACACCGCTACACAGTTTAGCTAGCTTGACTATTAGGTAATAACACTAGCAAGAGGAAAAACAGCTATTGTCTAACGACATTAGACTGTAGTTGATAATTAAAAATAATAACAGAAAGATTACATGATGCTTTATCAGACAGATACAAGAGTGACCTAAAAGAGTTAATAACTTCTGCTCTGCTGATTATTTTCATACGCAGTATATCATGGTGGACTTTGCAACCTAATCAAAAGATAAACATTTATGTGGAAATGAATGCAGAAGATAATAAGGATATTAATTTGCAGAAGATTGGTTTGTTATAACGTGATTACCTCAGACGCTATACAAGTATGATTCCTCCTGTAGTTGGTGGTGTTTGCTGGTGTTTGGGTAAATGAGACGATGCTATGAAATACACCGTGATTTACGCTTCATTAAATCATACACAGTTAATGTTAACTAATACTGACATTTAAAAATTTCCAATCAATAGCTAACTAGCTGTTATGGCGCTGAATCCCAAATAGTGTTAAATGGAAAGCTAGTACGCTATGTAGGGTGTACAATCCCTTGTTCCAAGTAGTGCCCTTGGCTAGGGGTTAGCCATTTTTAGTTTTTTTAGAAGCTAGTTAGTTTCAAACAAAACATGGATGGTTCAGAGGCGATTCAGAACAACTGAGAAGCAGTTTTTAAGGAGACGTGGAGTGTGTTGTTTAAGATGACGTTATCCTGAAAGTGCTTCCATGTTTGGTTTGGTACGTGGGTTTTGGCACTGGAATCGGGTCCAAGCGACGCCCGCCCAAGCGACGTCCCTTTTGCTGCACCTGTCTGTGCGGGACCATGGTGCACCGACATTGTGGCGTCAGGTGCAAAAGGTCTATTTAACAACACAGTAACGCAGGTTCATTCCAACTTGAACTTTTAATATCAATTGCACAACTGTTTAGTCAAATCATAGTGAAAACAGTGAAACACTTTTTTTTTAACTCGTGTAAAATATTTAAAAATACACACTACGTTCATATTCAGCGAGATGGAGTGACAGAAGTACGGAAACATTTTCCTGTGAAAAGCAAAACGACACTTGCATCACAGACTTATAAACCTGCTTTACGGAAATTTCTGTTCCTAAAAATCGCTGTGTTGTGTCATGACAGGAAGTAGGCTCTGTATAAAGAATGTTCCAGTAAAGCAAGGTGCAGATATGGAGCAAATTGACAGAAAACAGAATTTAAATTTTCAGACCCATAAACAAATACAGTAATATATAATAAACCCCAGTAAAATAAAAGTGCTATGTTACAAAGATGGACTCCAAATCCCAAAAACTACGGTAAAATTCTCGGAATAAACACGTACATTGAATCGCTTTAACTTTCAGGTTCCGTTATGGAAGCACTACAGGTGGTCACATGACCCCTGAGAACTTCTGATCACCTCTGTTCCTACGGCAGTGCAGAGTTGGCTGATTTGGTGCAGAAGCAGTGCCTGATGGGTAATGTAGTCTTTACATGCTGGGTATGAATTTATATCATTGTTCATTTTGTGAACAATACTGGGTGTAGTTGGGCAGTTAGTACAGCCACAGTGCATGCTGGGAGATGTAGTTTCCTTTTGGCAAGTTATACTCACTAGCATGACACTTTTTCTAATGTAAACATTGACATGCTTTTTTTTTTTAATGAGAAATGGCAGCATTAAAGCAGTGCATTCTGGGGAAACCGGTGAAGTGATGAGAACAATTACTTTTTTTTTTACTTTTTTACCAACATTGCTGTTGGTATAGAAGCAGTGTACTCTGGGATATGGAGTTCTTAAACACTTTTTTGTAACGATAACCTGTCCTGTCCAACAGTGTTAATGTGCAGTGCATGCTGGGAGATGAAGTAATTGTACACCGGTAACTAAATTAGTATTAGTATCTGTTTTTGTTTCCTCCCTCCATCTGTCATCATTTGTTTCGTTTTCACGGCACAGAAATGTCAAAATCCGTTCATCCCCCGTTTCAGTTCTGTTTTTAACACAACACAAATCTTCATCAGCCCAAGCGATGCATCTTTCTTCTTCCTTTTCATGCATCTAGCCTTCTAGCTTTCTTTCATCTTCCACATTCGTGTCTTTGATTTTCTATTTCCCCTTTTTTTAATGTCTAAACTACTATCGTTTCTTTCTTCCATCGTTCAATCTTTCTGCCCTTCATTCCTTCATCGTCCTTTTGATGTTCCCCTATTTCTTTCTTCCGTCTGGTCATTTTCTTAATTTCCTCCCTCAACTCTTTCCCTTTATTTTATTCATTTCCTTTCTTTCCTTGCGCTTGGACTGAGAGTGTCTGAAACGTGTTTTAGAGAGAGTGTGTGCTAAAAACAGAGCCGAAACAGGGGCTAAAATGTTAATGGTACTTGGCGCGGGAGCAGTGCATGCTGGGATTTGCAGTTCTTACACTGCATGTGCGCCAATTATAACCTGAAATCCCATAATGCACCGCAGAACTCGTTCGGCAGTTTGTACTGAGAGGAGCGTCACTTGTCGTTCTCCGTCCTCGGCCTCTCCTTCCTCCCGCCGCCCATCAGCCTCCCGCCGGCGATGCAGACGAACGCCACGCCGTGAATTAGGAAGTAGATGGAGCTCCAGTAGTACAGCGTGTCGCTGGCCTTGAGCAGGACGAAGCCCATGCACATGTAGTCGTACGCGCGCATCTTCAGGAACCAGTGCACCCAGTCGAACACCTGCTGCCCCCTAGAGCCGAGACGTGTGCGCACGCACGACTCCATCGCCAGCTCCGCCGCGATACACACGGGGATGGTGAGGAACGACAGATAGTAACCTGCGTGCAGCCCGTGCCAGTACGCGCTCACCAACATGGTCCATCCCGCTCTGGAGCAGAGGAAGGATAGAGAGAGAGAGAGAGAGAGAGAGAGAGAGAGAGAGAGAGAGAGAGAGATAAAGAGATACAGTTAAATATAGTAAGGGTGGACAGATGGAGAGAGAAGAAGAGATGGACACAAAGGAGGAGTGAGACGGAAACGGAAAAAGGAAAGAATAAAAAAAAAAAACAGAGAGAGAGAGAGAACTCTAACATTAAACTTTAAACATTAACTTTTTTACTAAACTGCAAATGTGCATGTGTGTGTGTGTGTGTGTGTGTGTGTGTGTGTGTGTGAGATACCTCAGCGCGTAGGCTCTGAACGGTGCGCTGCTGTAGATGTACTGGTGAAGCCACCACTGCACCGTCATGTTCCAGTAGCGCATGCCGTGTCGCACTTTCACACAGAAGTCCGTATTGTAACAGTCGATGTTCTGGATGGTTCTGAAGTCGTACTCGACCAGAGCACCGGGTTCAGGGCTAAATGCAAACACATACACACACACAAACAGTCCATCGATGTTTATGTTATTCTGATATGAAGTAATAGTAATATGGAACCAGAGCAGTGCATGCTGGGAAATGTAGCCAAACGATACAAGTGTGTACATGACCCATTGTACCGTACAGACCTATATTGTACTGTAGGTCCGCCTCCTGGTTTAGACTCGGCCCCCTTTGGGTAACACCCCAGTCCCGCGGTGATGCAGCCGGCCTCGGCTCCGCACCACGCCGAGTAGAACCGCATGCGGAACACGAAAAACACCGCCACCATGTAGAAAAACCTACACACGTACACACTTGTGTTCAAGCCGAACGTCAGATGCAGGTTAACATGGAAGAAGACGACGGCGATGCACGCACCTGAAGAAGAAGTTGTGCTCGAGGAAGTCGTCGGTGCGAACATAAGACAACGGGAACAGGAAGTTAACGCTTATGAAGAAAGCGGCGTAAACGGGAACCATCTTTAACCTGTTCAGACACGGCGCTTTACACGGGAGCGAGAGCGGCTCGGTCTGTTCGAGCCAGTCCACATACGTCTGATAACGGAAGAACGGCCCTGAGAGAGAAAGTGACAGAGAGACAGAGAGAGGAGGAGAGATAGAACACCATGGACATCGTTCTGAATGAAAGGTGCAATAGGGAAGATTTTATCTAGAATATGATAAATGGGTGGAGCTAAGTGTATAACACCACACATGCAAAATCAGATTTTTCAAAACGATTCTCACCAGTGCACTTCCTCTGTACTAAGCTCTTATGCAGGCCCCGGTTTTAGCATCTTAGCAGGGGGGCGATGCAAAGAGGTGGTCGACATATAAAAACCGCCTACTGCACCTTTAATGGTCTGATTACATTTTGGAACTCGTTTAATCTGACGTTGCGAACAAACATAATTACCTGTCATGACTCCGACGTAGCAGTAGCTGTAGGAGATGATGTCATACAGCGAGGGCTCACGAGCCAGACGGCCAATCACGGGCGACTTGGAGAACGAGCTCACTTCCTTTTTCTTTTCAAAGTGATAGCTCTGAACCTCGTACGCCAAACTGACCATCTGTTGCACACGACACATTATACAACTGTATCATTCTTTATTTTTTGTCTAACGCGGGTTACGATAATAACACGACAGCGGGAGAACCTGGTGTCATGGCTGACCTTCAGTGTGAGGAGAAGCTGGATGGCGTTAGCGAACGGTGATGGAGAAGGAAGTCCGAACCACGTGACCATACGGAAGAATAAAAGATAAAGGAATGTCCATCCGAGAGAAAGGGCCGGGGCTCTCCTGAAAAGAAATAAACAAAATATAGAGTATATAAACAATAACCGCAATATCAAACGTTATAACTTTAGCAGTTTAGGGATTCAAAACTTTTATCCGTTTACAATGACTTACATTTAAAAGTCATTTTGAATAAAAATATAAAAAAGTGAAGCCAGGGTGTCTGAGGCCCCCTGCTGGCTGGCTGCGGTACTGTTTTTTTTAACCCCGCCCATTAAAATGTTTCAACAAATTATTCTCTAGTTCAGTTGACCCTGATACCCCTCACAGCGCCGTTCCTTATAATAAACGCACGAACCATCTATCGATTCCTCATTATTCCTCATACATTCGCTAATTATTCCGACGTTACCTTGAGTAAAATAATTATGCAATGTTTGCTAGTTAGAAAATCATAGCCATCATTAAATAATGACAAAATTTCTTTCAATATTCAAAAGGTTGTGGTTTGTCATATTTAAATGTGTCGCTTGCACAGAACCACAAACGCAGAGCAGAACAGGAAACCAGTATAACGTGCAACGCTAATGATGAAATCACTGAAGACGACACGAAGACAAACGCGCGACCGACGCCCAAACATGCTTTGGATGTTTTTAGTAACAACAGCTCACTGAATACTCAGTAGAAAAGAGTCTGATTAACAAGTGACTCTCGGATTTCGATGTTAACCTCATTAACCTCAATTATTCTCCTTTAAATGTAAAGTGGGCGGTCCTAGGGCTAGGTTAAAAATCTGGACACACACCTCCAGTTGACTCGTATAATCAGCCATGTTCCCAGCACGGTGCACAGGGAGTGTAAAACGTGAATCCCGCATGTGGCAATGGTGATGAGGAGACCCAAACTCAGTGCTGCCCCCTGCTTCACTGGAGGACCTGTTACATAACGCAACACACAAATAATGTTGTCGAAAGGAATTCATTATACTGTTTTAATCATATAGACTGTTATTGTATGTTAGACAAATCTACAGTGTGTACACCAGACCGGTGTCTCTGTATAAGACAAGGTTCCACATAGAACCCCTTTTTAAAAAGCTAGGAATCTTAAAAAAAAAATTATATAAAAGATCTGGTTTAACCCGATCGCTGGATGGTGACCTGCTGCGAGTCGGGACTTACTGAGGTGGCGGAACAGGAACCCCACAGGTATGGATGCGGCGATGACCCCCAGGTAGACCAGCTCATCTGGAGACATTTCTCTGTTCATGGTAAAAGGAAGTAATAATCAGAAGAGGTCCTACTCAGAACACTGACCAGACGTCAGCTGCGGTGCATCAGAGCCGAAATGGCTGATAAACATGAACAAGAAATTAATTATGTGTACGAGAGCCAAAATGGCCAACATTCTAACAACAACTAGAGATAAATGTTAAACGATGGCAGGCCAAAAGGACTGACATTCTACTGAGAACGTTACCTAAATGTGGATCCTGTAGGAACTAAAACTAGACACGAGTTCTAAAATATCTGATGTTCTACTAAAAACATCACCAAGACATGAATTGTAAAGAATTAGAGCCAAAATGGTGACGTTCCACTGAGAACACTTACTAGAAATTAGTTCCGAGCTATACAAGCCAAATTGGCTGATAATCAACTAAGAACATTTAACTGGACAAAACGTCTGTGAGACAAAATGGCAGAAGTTCCACAAGGAACTTTAACTAGAAATTAACTCTAACTAATAGCTCAGTAAGTAATTGCAAGTCTTTTAACACAGTATAAGAACACTAACTACATGTGGGTTTGAGAGTTTGGGACACAGCCAATATGAAGACTGCTCTAGTCGTTCCTACCTCGACACAAACTCCAGCGTCTGACAACCAGCCGAAATGGATCATGTCCTAGCGAGCCCTACCTCCACACGCACATTCGGGACAGAGCTCTACAAGGCAAAGTTTCATAACTGGATATGAATTCGAGAATCTGTTCAACAACCGAAATGGCAGACGTTCTAGTAAGATCACCAAGTAGAAATTAATTTGAGCTGTCTAAAGGTTTTGATAAGCAGAACTTTCTAGTGAGGCTCTAGTGAGTTTTCTACGGTGCTGCGGTCACGCAGCATTTACATGCGATGGAAAACGCGGGACGTGTCCGAGATAACTCTCGCATGTTACCACAGAGATGAGAGATAAGAAGCTCAGATCAGGTTTCTGATCTACGGTTAAAACAAATAGCTCTCTGATAGGCAAATGAGGGGAGAGTCATGTTTCAGAGATGATGCACCCTGGCATTAATTTATGATCAGTTACTGAGAGGGTTTTTCTTTTATGGAAAAGATAGGAACAAGAGTTGAACCGGGAAAAAACAAAATAGCGTATTAGTATTTCAGCATCGCATTATTGTAATCTGATATCATAGTCTTAATGATGTCTACGATCTACTCTAAGAAATATTGATAACACTGACTGACTGCACTGTTCATTTAATTTCGTGGAAGTCCTTTTCCAGAATATTTAACATTTAATAAAAAGATTTAGATGCTGACAAACATCAAGCATCGTACAGTCAGGGTGCTGCATCGATATACAAGGGGCGTTTACGTGAAAAAGGCCGTACGTCCATGAATGAGGTCCCCGCATCATTGTGCCCACTGCCGCTGTTCACGCCGGATCCTTGAAACTAACTTGTTGCGGAAGAGGTGCGTCTGTCTGTGGGAACTGTACACAGAAACTCGGCTGGTAGCTATCGCCACATACTTTGTACAGCCCTGACCTCGTTCCAAGCTATCGAAGGAGTTCCTGGGAGGCCAGTGTTTCAGACGTGAAGTAGGCAGTCCACGATCAAAGAAAACTGGGATAAGTGCATTAGAGTAGCAGTGGATTATATAGAGAAATAAAGGGAAGGTAGTTTTTTACTTCACTCAGAAGTGAACACCCATTGTCTTTGCTGTTCACATCAGATAACATTGAGCCATCTTCTTTGGAGTGGTCTGATGAAGCAGCAGTATCGCACTTGCAGGCAGGAAGAGATTTGACAAACGTATTAAGAGGGCCAGTGCTGTCCTGGGAAGTCCCCTTGACCCAGTGCAGGTTGTGGGAGATAGTCAAGCTGAGCGTTAGCGTAGGTCCTTCCTTCCTGCTGCGGCGAGGTTGTACAACCAGCACTGATCTCTGTCTAAAGTCTATTTGTAGTATAATGTAAAAAACATATATTATTTTTCCTGATGTCACTTGGTGCTGGCGTTGGTGGGTCAATAAAGGTTTAAAACACAAGGAATTTGTTTGTGCAACAGAATAACAGACTCAGAAAGAGCTTTATTGCGTACTTGGCAATAAAGCCTTTTCTGATCTGATCTGATCTTATCTTACGATTACAATAATTAAAATTTTTATTCTTGTTTCCAGGCTCGATGGGATTTTTTCCCGTGCAATATATCTTAAAACATTAAGTATTGCAATACTTTTTATAAAACAATAGGTAAGTCTGTATGTATAAAGACATGTCCTGGTATGGCGATAGAGAAAATGTATTGTGTTTTGGTTTAAGGTTGTGTTAATGATCATTATATCTTCATTTATTTTTCAATCATCATGTCACACATGTGTTGGACACATAATAAATGTCAACAAATTACTAGTCTACAGCTATGCAATTTTATGTCCACCTTTATTTTATTGTTATTGTATAAATACCTACTGTTTTTATTTCTTATTGCAACATGTTAAAGGGTTCTGTCCACTACTAACAGGCTATCAAAAGCATAACAAGATCATATAGTGTTTTAAACCTGCATTTTAAGCTTATAAGAGTATTTTAAATCTAGGACTTGTATCCTTAAAACCTTTGCTTATTTTCTTTTTTATTAATACTTACATGTGGCAGCTTTAATCGTGTTCCTGTCTTCAATTTCAGCACACACACTGGGCGAATCACTTCCTGTTAGCGCGCTGCACGCGCCGATTGGACGACGTGACGTTGTGATAAACTCGAGCTCCGATTGGCTGGTTTGGGATCCCGCCCACCAGGAAATGAAACGGTCGAGATCACGTGACCATGCAAACTGACTCGATTCGAACTGAATCTAAACTGAATTTGATTCTGTTTTGATTCACTGATTTGACTTTGAGATGTCTACGTTTTTTTTTGCCACACTGTCCAACCCATACCCGTGCACACGTACCAGTACACGTCGATTATATTAATAGCGATTACTCGGAGAATATATTAATAGCTGCTGCTGTTGAACCTTGACACAGTTCCGCGCTCGTGCAGCGTCCACCCGAGGAAGACAAGGTAAGGTATCTACAGCGACAGTTTATATAACAGATAAGTAATGCAATTCAGAAGTTATTTAACACACGATTTATTACAGATGTCAAGGAAAGTGATTGAGCTCTTTTACGACGTGGTTTCGCCGTATTCCTGGCTCGGGTTCGAGGTCAGTCATCATTTTACTCTGCTGCGAGAGTTAGGGTTGAGGGGTGTGTCCAAGAGCTCCGAAAAATCCTGTTTACAAAAGTTCTTTAAATGTTTTTCTCATTTTCGGTTAAGGTTCCTTATTACGGAAGCGCATTGCATTCACACAATAAAAAAAAAAGAAATCACGGGACTTATGTCATAATTATGACTTAATATCTCATAATTATGACATCCTGATCTCATAATTATGACTTAC
>JAQMYG010000033.1:3312147-3322875 GCA_030014215.1 Clariallabes teugelsi
TCCAAACTTCTGTAGATTAGGTTAATTGGTAAATTTCCAAAAAGGAAAATGTGTGTGTGTGTGTGTGTGTGTGTGTGATCTATATTATTCATACTTGTCTATATGTATATATGCATTTGTGTGTGTGTGTGTGGGTGGACCGAGTGACCTATGTTTCTCGTCCTTGTTTATATCTGTGTCTAATAGAATAATAGAAGCCGTATTGTATTTGTTTAAGGATTGGTTTGTGTAGTTTGTGCTTGGTTGTGTTTATGCATATGAGCTTTTCATCATGTTAGTCCAGTGGTTTGGATGTGTGCGTGTGTGTGCTCGGGCAATTGTCAAAACCGGAAATATGAAAACTTGCCAGAAAGGAATTATATTAAATGAGTTACACATGCTGCAGTGAGTGAATATTTGACCTTAAACATATTGGGACATAGCGTTTTATTTGGACACGCTGCATGTCCATGTCTGCAGCCAAGTCTTCCTGGCAGAAGTTTTGTGCTAAAATATCCTGGTACTTAACCAAATTCTCAATGTCATCAATCTTCACAAGAGGCCCTGAACCACCAGCCACAAAAACAGCTCTAAAGCCTCATTGATCCACCACCATATTTTTACTGGGTTTTGGGCTCTGTCTGTTTCTTCTGAGGTCCACTTTCATATGATCTGACCACAGCGTAGGATTTTGACCGTAGCTCACGTTATGTGGGTTCTCTTTAGAGGTGTCAATCATCTTGTCATTCTTCCTGTTATTTACCTCTTTTTGTGAACAATAGAGGAAAAATAGTTTGAGAATTTTTTTTTATTTCGATCACTAGAGAGGTGCCAATAAATTTGGTATTGACTATAAGGGTCTCTGTGTGTGGCTATACTGTGTATCTAAGCGAGTCCTTAAACACCCTGCTGTTCATTCCAAACTGCTGGCTTGTGAATGTGTGTGTGTGTGCTCGCTGTCAGTGGTGGGGTGTTAAGATTTAATTATCACGTGGGCTGTGTTCTATATATAGTCTCATACTCTATAAATAAACACTGTATGTGTGCTTATGAATGAAACATCTCAATATATTCTTCCCTCGCCGTCTTTTTTTCTGCCTGTCATTTTTTTCACCCGCTAAATGTGTGGTTTTAAAGGCAGGTCTCGTCTTTTTAGGGTTTTTCGAAACCCTACCGACTCTATCGCCTGTGACACAGAAGTGTGAATTGCAAGTTTGATTCCGATCGGTTAGACGTGTTGATTAATTTATTTTAGAACAACACCTCAGACAGTAGTTCCTGTCGCAAGGCAAGTGACATAGTGATAATAGTGATGGGCTTATTTGAATATTCTACCATTTCTATAGTAACAACTTGTACAGTGGTATTTCGGCATGCAAATTTAATCTGTTCCGTAGACGAAGACATGTAAATTAAGTAAATATAAAATAAATATTGGCATTTATTTTATATATTATTAAATATGATTGGCATTGGCATTGGCTGCTTTCAAAAAACGAAACTGAAAGTGGCTCTCTTTTCTTCTCGTTACCATCCTTGCTAACATTCTTGGGACCCATGGTGCTATGTCTTCACTAAATCTTGCACAAAATGTAAAAAAGCTACAAAATAACCTGTAAACTCACTTCGCTTTGCTTTTCACTGACGCAGACAGGTTTTGAACTCGGTTTTTTCGCTCATATGCTGAAAATAATTTGTATGCCGAGGCAAATTTCTTGCAAAATTTTATTTCTTGAGGCAAAAGTTCGTATGCCAGGGGACCACTGTACAACCAGTTATGCTATGAAATTTCTTGATAACATGGCAAGCTGACCTTTTTTCTTTAGTAATCGTGGGAAGTTGTGTTATAAAAGCAGTAAAACACTGTAAGATGATTTTCATAGGTAAATATTCACACCACATCATCACTGCTTATTTTTCTACAAAAGCCTGCCCCTAATGGTTTTATCTAATACTATATACATATACAAAATGGCATCCTCATCCATTTCCTTAATGCTAGAGGCCAGAGAGGCCAGAGATACACCATGGACACTGGAGCAATTGCTCCCCCTCCCCACTCCCTCACTGGCCTGTGTTCACATTACTGTTTTTCTCTGTCCTTGGGTACTCACTCACTCATCGTCTATACTACTTTATCCTGTATTCAGGGTCGCGTGGCGCCTGGATCCTATCCCAGGAGGCTTAGGGCAAGAGGTGGGGTACACCCTGGACAGAGTGCCAATCCGTCGCAGCCGTACTTGTGTACACTTGTGTAATTTTAGCCTCCGATACAGCAGGTGGCAGTATGCACCTACTCAAACAGACGATTAGAACAAGGAAGTCAATCTTTGCGCTGATATTTTTGAGAAAAAGTCAAGAGCAACGCTTCCATATGCCTTTCTACTTTATCAGCTGTGGCTGTGTAGGTCAAAGGATGAGATTTTGGAGGAGACTGATGGTATTCAGGCATGGTTTCCAAGCACGGAATGCTTGTGCTCTCACTGAACAAAAGGAATCAGACTTTAGGTCAGACTAAGTCTTCTCGGAAAACCATCCCGGTCCCTAATGCGAAAACACTAATCCACTAATGTGGATCTTCTTAAAAATAGAACAACATAACTGTTCTGGATCTCCATTCAATCTGCCTTCACTGAACCTAAGGGGAGCAAATTTGTTCCAACATGGGAATGTCCCTGTGCACAAGGCAAGCTTCATGAAAGCAAGTCCTGACCTCACATCAGTGACAATCAGAAGTACACGTGGGTGTGATGGTTAGGTATCCAAAAAATTTTGGTCGTATGATTGTATATGAAAACATTATATGGAACAATCACAGTTGTTGCTATTGGTGATATATCAACCCATTCACTACTTACATGGTGCAGAGCGAGAGCTGGTTAGCCAAAACAGAAACTGACAAAAGAAGAAACAAAGGAGCTTTGTCGTTTCAAGTGTTTAACACTCTCAGTGCTTGTGTGTTTGTGTTTTTACAGTATTTAATCCTTTGAATGCTGTGTATTGTGCGTTAATCGCCTGATAAAAGAAATGGAGTGATGAAAACCAGAACTCACAAAGAGCCGGTGAGTTCAGAGAAAATAATGCTGTATTCAGAAAAGTTGCTTTCACTGTGTGTGTGTGTGAAATTTCCGCATAAACTTCTCCGTTGTCAGCTTACTGATTCCACTTGCCTGTCTGTCTATCTATTTATCGATCGATGTGAATATAGCATGATTTTTCGTCGATCATCCCTTCCATCCATCAATCCACCCATCTAATTGTTTGTTCATTTATCCATCCATCCATCCATCCATCCATCCATCTAATCACCCACCCACCCACTTTCCTACTTGGTTATTCTTTTTTTGTTTGGAGAAACACCTCTTTAATCCTCTGTTTCTTCTCCTTCTCAGATGCCTGTACGTAGTGGGCGAAGGCGGGGTGGCAGCGAGGAGCGGAGGGGAAGGCGTCCACATCCTAGCCCGTCTCGAGCAGAACGAAATGAACGACAAACAGTAAAATACTGTCTTTATTCAAGTTTCCATCGTTCTTTTGTTTCCCTGCTTCATTTTATCCCACAGCAACTTCTTCATTTGGCATTCTCTCTCCAGCTCCTTTATTCAGTGAATCAAATACATTAAAATGATTATGGAAGACGTGGAACTAATCATGATGAAATATTATCCTAAGCATTTTTCAAACCTATTAGACATCATAATCCGTGAGGCCTTCGTCTCACCATGTACCATCGCTTCTTGCTTTGTCATCTTCTGTTCTCATCTCTTATGTTATATTTCTTTTCCTTCATTGTACCGATTATCTATTCCTGTGTAGCCTTATTAATTTTTCATAAATATCAGATGAGAAAGTGTAGTAGTGAAGAACTGTTTGACTGTAAATTATCATTTGACACGTTTAGCAGAGAGCTGTGGGAGAAGAGCTTGGTTGTTTTAGACGACCACAAGGACAGGATTCATCTGAAAGTGATGGAGAGCGGACTATTCCTCCCCCCAAGAGGCAGAAGGTCCAGGTACCATTCTCTAAGGCGTACATTTTGTTTATTTGGAATGGAGAAATGACAACTAATGAGGTTAATGCAATAACGGCAGCTGAGGACCGAACAATAAAACACATTTTATTTGTCTTTCTGTCTAAATATATAATTTATTGTTTTACTGCAAGGACTCTTCGTCCAGTGCCCCGACATCAACCCATTCAACCGGGACAACAACTTCACAACCGCATCCAACTTCGTGCAACACCCAGTCACGGGAAAGTGACAACGAAGATGGACAGTCACAAGGCAGCCGTAGCTCAGCTGGAGGAAGCTTAGCTAATAGCAGCAGTAGTATTAGCAGTGGACGGGATATCGATCAGGACAATCGATCCTCTTCACCGAGCCTCTCTGGCTCCCCATTGGCCAGTTTGGACTCTGAATCAGACTCACCAGATTCACCAAAGCAAGCCGGGAAGGTGAAAGAAGGAGCGGTACCTAAACCGGGAGGAGCGGGAAGGGGGACTGATAGTGTTAGCGGAGAATGTCGGGACACTGAGGGGGGGATGGAGGCAGATTTATCAGTACTGAAATCACCATCATCACTCTGTCCTTTGAGTGAAAGTGGAAATGCAAGAAAATCTTACTTCGCAGTTGACCCTAAAATAACACCCAAGATGGAGTTTTCTAATGTTGTGAGTGACGAGGCTTTACATGGCTGTGGCCGCAGCAATGTCAACCCCAAAACGCCTTCTCAGTGTGGAGGAAAGATTGTAGTTGGTGGAGCAGAGTATCCCCATGGAAATCCAAATGTTAGTCATGCCCCCTCCTCTGCTCTCCCACCTCCACCTGCTCTGAAGCCTCTAGACGCAGCCCAAAGTGCTCCTGGTGATGTTAAAATGGAAAAAGTTGAGAAATGTGACAAGGCTCCACCCTCTCTTCTTCCACAGACAACCTCCTTACCACAGCAGGCCCCTCCCCCTCGCCACACTCTTCACTACAACCCTACTACATGGTCAGGCAGTGCTGTTTCCACTTGCCCTGGAAACTGGGGTTATACACGTTACCCAGGTGTCCACCATGCGCCTGTGCAACAGCAACAATTGCCCTCTGTCTACAACCCCCCCTCCTCCACCCGTCACTCATCCCATCCCCCCTACCTCCCTCACACACACCCATCCCACCCACACAGGGAGTACTTGCCCAGGTACGGCAGTCCAGCTGAGCGGGACAGGGCTGCAAGGGACATTGCAATTAAAGATGCCACAGGTGGATCTTCTGCACATAGCAGTGCTAATTTGGGAAATGACTTTGCAACTCCAGTTCCTGGACAGAACCGAGAATTTGGGCCACCAGGCCGGGAAGGACCACCAGGGGGTCGGGAATTTCGAACAGGATTTCGGGACCGGGATGGACTGAGAGAATTCTCTTTGCAGAATCAGAACCAGCAACACATAGCACAGAGCCGGGACTTTGGATCTGGTGGGCCGAGTGGAGCAGGAGGTGCAGGTGGGTGTCACCCAAGAGATAAGGAGGGAAGATGGGGCGAGTTTGCAGGTCAGATAAGGGAAGTAGTTGGTAACAGCAATCCAGCTAATATTAACCAAGTAAATGTTAGCAATTCAAGCTCCACTGTACCATCTAGTTCTCCACAAAACAGTTCAGCCACCCAAAATAAAGACTTTCAATCTGCGGTGGAGCAGGTGGGGCAAGGTCATCAAGCACATCAAGTCCCTTCTACTGGGTCAGATCCTCCCCCAACTGCGCATTTCCTAAGGGAATACCCTCCACCAGAGTCCAAGGAGTACCCTCCAGCAGGGACTCAACCTTCATCTGCCCCTCATCCTGGTACATCCAGAGAATACCCAAGTCCCACCAGACTTGCTTCAAATATGGGTCGCGATTTTACTGGAGGGCCTGCTGTTCCCCATCCACACTATCTGGTCCAGCCTGGCCTGACTGTCCAATCTAGGGAGAGAGAAAGAGAGAAGGAAAGGGAAAGAGAGAACAGTGCTCCATCTTCCATTTATCACAATCGTAATCACCCACCGTCTCTTTCTCCCTCCTCATCTTCTTCCACACATGGACACCAGCCTTCTGCCTCGTATCCCCCAACTTCCCACAGCCAACAGCCTCTTCCACCATCTACACTTCCACCTAGTCAGACTCGTCCGGGGCAGTACCCCTCATCCAATCAAAGTCCACCCAGTACTCTCTCTCCACTTCCTAGTCCATCAACAAACCAAATGGGAGGATTTCCACCATTTTCATCAACTTCGGCACCTTCTGCATCGGGTGCGGCCACTTCCTGTCTCTCTGGTTCCCGACCTGCTCCTTATCATGGCACTTTAAACAGTCACACCCCATTTGCTAGTGCTTTCCATGGCAGTAGTAACCATAGTAACACTGCTGCTGCCAGCAATCCAAATAGCAACAATAGCGTTAACAGTCACATACAGCTGCATTCGCCAACGCCCTCCAAAATCCAACCACATCTCTGCAACCCTGTTGCTCCTCCTAGTAATGCTCCCACCAGCACAGACAGCCAATCTGAATCAACATCTTGTTCTTTGCCACCACCTGTCATAAAAGAAGAGCCAATAGAAGAAAGGGAGGAAACTGAGACTCCACCTACTGTGCTTAGGAGCCCCTCGCCTGAGCCAAAGGCTATCGATATTCCAATTCACGCCAGCCAATCTGCTCGGTAAGACAGATATTTGTCTCTGTATTTTTCCATAAGACTCAGTAACTTAATCAGCAATGTGCTAAATGGATGGGTTAATACTATTAGACATCATTTGAAAGCCTTTCTCTCTGATAGACAGTGGGAAGATGTCATTGTGATAGCTACAGTAATTTACAGATACTTGTATAAAGCACTTTGTGGTATCATTATGTTAATAATGATGAGTGATAGGTTAGTGAAAATCTGTTTTATTAGGTTCCACAGGGTTCTAGATCGTGGCACTGGGAATTCTTGTGCTCGCACTGATGTCCTCTTCATCCCTCTTGACGGATCTAAACTCTGGAAAAAGAGAAATGAAGCGATTGAAAGAGCAAGGCGAGAGGTGGAACAGAGAGCCCGGGACCTGAGAGAGAAGGAGAGAGAGCGAGAGAGGGAAAGAGAGCGTGAACGAGAAAGAGAAAGAGACTTGGAAAGGCATTTACAGGTGAGGTCCAGAAAATAATGGAGTCTGGAATCAGCAGAAGGAACAAACACTTGAATTATTCATTGGTGCAAATATGTCATATGTCTTTTTTTTTTTTGGTAGACCTTGTTACTGTAAACTTTCTGCAAACTTTGCAGCACAAGAGGAGAACATGGAGCAACAGATACTAAATAACATTCAATTACCTGCCTAGGGCATGTTGCACTCCTTCTTGCTAGCTGTATCATTCTCCTTAGTATCACATGACTATCAGTCCCAAACAGTAACTGTACGTATGAATATAGCGATAGAGTAAACATGACCATACTACTTATCACTATCTAACTACTATAACTTTAGTCTGCAGCTTTATTCATGCATTCCTAAAGCACAACCACTTTATCCTGATCAGTGTGGTGGTGGTTCCGGAGTCTGTTATGGGAACCCTGGGCATGAAGCGGAAATGCACCCTGCTTGGAATGGCAGTCGATTGCCTGGCAATGTAGAGTCACCAATCTACATATCAGCTTGTTTTTAGGTGATGGGAGGAAACGAGAGAGCCTGGAGGAAAACCACATGTGCATGGGGAGAACATAAAAAACTGTGGAGCAAAGGAACAATCTCTTTCCTTATTATTACATGAAAAGCCACCAACGTGTGGTAGCTACCTGGCTGAAACTAATTACAGGTACATAGTTTGCCTCTGTTTTAAGCAACCTGGATGGAAAATGTGAAGTAGATGTTTAAAATTCAGACTTTTTAAAGATTTTAGCCACATTTAAGAAACCAAAAGCAACCAATACAATATATAAGATGGTCAAAACGCTAATATGCATCAAAAAATTTATTTACACGTGAATTGTGTCCTCCATATCTTCTTTCCTCAATCAATATTTATGAATCAAGCCAATTAAATTTTTGCTAAATACATATACAAATGTAGGAGTTGGTGTAGAAGGTGTTACTTTGACTTGGACCAAGGGTAAGTGTAAAGGGAAAGATTGTTCTTGTATTTAAAAACATTTTTACTCTGTCTATCTCTCAACAGAAGGAGAGTAATCCTGGAGTAGCTCCCCGTCAGGGCGCTTCCCTCTTCTTTTCTCCTTCCTCCTCTCTCCTCCTAGACCCTTCGTCCTCATCCTCCTCACCCTGTGTAAACCCCTCCCACCACCCTGCCCACCACCCCACCCATGCAATCCACCCATCTCATGCCCATGCTCTTCACCCTTCCCTCTCTCATTCTATTCCTCACTCCCTTCTTCTACCATCTGTTGGAGGTCTTGGTCCATATCTTGGGCCCGATACACCAGCATTGAGGACACTGAGCGAATATGCCCGTCCCCATGCAATGTCACCACTTGGCACGACCAATCGTGCTCCACCCCATTTTCACCCCCACCCCCATCCTCATTCACACCCTCACATCCACCCCTCCCTCTTCCTGCCCCAATTCCAAAACCCCGCTCTCGCTCATCCACATCAGCTTCCTGCTGATGCAGCCACTGCCGCTGCCATCCTTGGGTTTCTTTATGGAACTGGCTTGGAAGGAGGCCATGCCCACCCTGGGGCAGGGCCAGTGGCAGGGCCTGGCCCTGGGGGGATGGCAGGGCTAGGGGCCGGTCTTGGAGGGATGGGATTTCCACACTCTGTGACTGCTCACAGGGAACGAGTGAAGTCGGGGTTTGACTTTAAAAGTGAATTTGACTCACATACACACTCTCATTCACACTCCTTACTGCTAGGAGGTGGAGCTGCTGGTGGAGCTCCGACCAGTGATGTTGCTCTTTATGGGACCCCTCCACCTCCAGCTCCACCCCCTCAAGCCCTTCCTACAGTTGCGAGAAATCCAAGCTCTGTCCCTCAGCCTTTATCGACCCCGCCTACTTCTTCCTTGTTACCACCTTCCCTACCTAGTCATGCTCCCCCTACTGTAAATCCTATAGGTTCCGCCCCTCCCCCCCCTCCTCCTGCACCTCCACCACCTCCTCCTGCACCCACAGCTTCCTCTCTCCATCACCCTTCCTCTCACTCCTCCCACCCAACCCAGCCCCCGGCCCCTGAAGGTTACTCCGCCCCGAGCCGGACTCCACCTAGTACAGAGAGAGCAAGGAGTGTGGAAAGAGAGAGGGAAAAAGAGAGAGAGAGAGCACTGCCAGGTGGAGACAGGGAAAGGGGAGCCCCAGTAACCCCAGCCGGAGGTGGAACTTCAGGAGGAGGTGGGGCATCAGGAGGAGGTGGAGCAGGAGAGTCTTTGGGGCGACTGCAAATGTTAAACGTGACTCCGCATCATCACCAGCACTCACACATTCATTCTCATCTGCATCTACACCAGCAAGATACAGGTAACCATTACACATCACACACTTCAGTGTTTCTTCGACATACAATTAATTTAAAATATATGACATTAGTAGGCTACAGTTGTAAGAATTGATTGTGTAGTAGTTTGAAAAAACACAGCTCGCAGATAAACATTAATGTTAGATAAATATAACCTACCTAGCATTATCGTTACTGTAGCATTATTGATATAACCTAGCTAGCATTACTTTTGCTGTAGCATTACTGGTATATCCTAGCTAGAATTATTGTTGCTTTAGTGCTACTGGTATATCTTAGCTAGCATTACTGTTGCTCTAGTGTTACTGATTTAATCTAGCTATCATTACTATTGCTGTAGTGTTACAGGTATAACCTAGCTATCATTACTATTGCTGTAGTGTTACTGGTTTATCCTAGCTAGCATTAATGTTGCTGTAGTGTTACTGGTCGATCTTCGCTAGCATTGCTGTTGCTATAGCATTAGAGATTTAACCTAGCTAGTATTAATACTACTGTAGCGTTACTGGTATAACCTAGCTATCATTACTTTTGATGTAGCATTACTAATATAATTTAGCTAGCATTACTTTTGCTGTAGAGTTACTGATATTACCTAGCTAACTATAATACTGCTGTAGCGTTACTGATCTAACCTAGCTAGGATTATTATTACTATAGCATTACTAATAAAGTGGAACCTTGGATTGCGAGCGTAATTTGTTCTGGAAATGTGCTTGTATATCAAAACACTCATATATTAACGCAAATTTACCCCATAAGAAATAATGGAAACTCTGACGATTCGTTCCACAACCCAAAAATATTAATATAAAAATAATTACTACAAAATATAAAGTACAAATAAAACAAATTAACCTGCACTTTACCTTTAAAAAGAATCGTGGCTGTAGTGCTTGAGACCAGAGAGAGGAGGGGGGGAGGGGCTGCTGTGTAGGATGACTTTTACACACACACCCGTGTGCGCACACACACTCACTCACACGTGTATATACCAGTTGACCTATAGAGTCACTCACTCGAACCAAGCGCGCTTGCGCGGGTCTTGAGTCTTGAGTCTTTGTTTGTTAAACTAGTGAGGGTGTGTGTGAAAGTTGTCCCACACACACACATACAAACACAAAATAAAAGATGCTTTACACGCACACATGTGGCCACAGTGTTATAGTAAACAGTATACGCGCGCACTAGTGATGCGCGGGTCGTCTGGTAACCCGCGGACCCCGCGGGTTACCCGCGGGTCGGGTTGGGGCGGGTAAAGAAATTGTCACTTTATTTGCGGGGCGG
>JAQMYG010000033.1:3328582-3351654 GCA_030014215.1 Clariallabes teugelsi
GTTGTTAGTAGATAAAACACACACACACACACATATATATATATGTTTTTGTATATGTATATATATATATTTATATATTTATTTTTTACAAAAACCTAACATTTTATATTAGTAATTATAAGCTACGACCACTAGGTGGCAATAAAAGCTTGGTTTTGTGCCACAAATCTGGTTAAGATTAAGATGTTAAAATATAGACTATGTAGCCAAAATGTTGATGCACAGAATTAAAATGTATTACAGCAACAGAAAATTGCGTCTACTTTGCAATTCGTATTATATATAATAACAGAAACGTGTATGTCTTTTCATTTCAATTAAAGTTCACTCTAGCTAAAAAAAAGTCATTGTATTAATTAGGAAATTAATTAGAAACAAAGTGGACACATTTTTAAACAATAATAAATGCGATGTTTTGTGTCAAAGCTGGTTGAAGTTTACATTTTAAACATTATTCCGTATACCAAACAACAACAACAACAACTAAAAACACATTCTCACTATATTTTTATTCCGAAACCTAGTGGAAATAATAAGCAATAAAATATTCAATAACAGAGTGTTAATTTTTTCCAAAAAAAAAAAAGTTTTGCTTGAAAGGTGTTGTATTTAATTTACTTTATTAAATATATGATATATTGTTTCCCTGTGGTCACAGAAAAAATGTAATACTGGTAATTACTATCTATGACCATTAGGTGGCAATAAAAGCTTCGCTTATATACTGTATATAGAGCTCATAAAATTGATCAAAGTAACAAAAATGCACCCCCCCCCACCTCAACTTTTGTAATTCTTATCAATTTATACAAAAATACTGACAGAAATGTGTATTTTAGTCAAAGTTCACTCTAGCTAAAAATAAGTCATGGTATTAATTTGGAACTTAATTAGAAGAAAAAGTGGTCACATTTTAAAAACAATAATAATTAGATAATTTAATGAAAAAAAAAAAAGAAAATCAAACAGTGTGCCATTTTTTAAAAATTCTTGTACAACACACTAAGCAATCAGTACACAAAAGTGCGCCAATTCAAGCCTGTAAGCGTTGCTATGACGACGCTCCTCCTACTGTTCCACCTGTTGACGCTTCATTTTCATCGACCCCGCCCTATTTTCCACCGGTCCCGCCCCTCTTCACTCCAGTGCGTGCACTCACCATGGCTACGTCTACAAACTGCACGAGCCAGTGGCGCTCGGGACGGTGAGACGGCGGCAGGTGGCGTTTTGTTTTAACACCTTGTTTTAAGAGAAGCGCGGAAGTGTGTGTGTGTGTGTGTGTGGTTTTGGACGCGGCCCAAGCGAGAGCGACTTGGACTGGAGGATATTATAACTCAGGTAAACAAGTCGGCGTGTCAGACGCAGCACTGCGAGCGGGAAAGGTAAGTGTTCTGTTCTTTCCCCCTCTTTCTGGGAAACTCATATAAAACCTGTACTGCTCTGAGATTACCGAGTCAAGCTGAATAAAACAAACTAAACTTAATTCGTTGTTGAGTTAATAAGCAACACGTGATTAATCATTCAACAGGTGACAGACTTAAGTCTAAATGTGAGTTTTTTTATTTATTTATTTTAATTTAATTGTATTCATAAAAGTTATAATTCTAGACATATTAGATGAACTTCATGTCAATAATAGACGTTTGGTAACATTTAAAATTATTTGTGTGTTTGTTCTAATCGAACGAAAAGCCAAGTGGCAACATTTGATTCATTTAACTGAATCGATTCATCTAAATGAGTCATAAGTTTATAATATACATTCGAACCTGTTTGAATGGTTCGTTTCTTTCAAGATAAACATGCTTCTGAAATCAGAATTATGCTTTCGAAGCTATTCATTTGTGCCTTAGTGTTAATGTGAACATAATAATGAGCAGAGCAATGATATAACTGTTTGTTTAGTCATTCTCTCACTCTCATTGTCTTTACCGCTTTATCCTGTATACAGGGTCCAGGTGTATCAGGAGACTTATGGCATAAGGCAGGGTACACCCTGGATGGGGTGGCAATCCATCGCAGGGCTCACACATACACATTAACACACTATGGGCAATTTGGGAACGTCAATTAGCCTAACCTGCATGTCTTGGGACTGTGGGAGGAACAAGCACAGGGAGAACATTCAAACTGCATGCACACACATGCAGGAACCGAACCCGGACCCTGGAGGTGCAAGGCGACAGTGCTAACCACTACACCGCCATGCTGCTTCTACCAGTCATTATCATTAATAAATACAATTTCGATATCAGGACAGTGTGTTTTAGGGAAGTGATGCAAATCGGGGGTGCTCAGTTTCATCTCAAGCTGCACCACAGCACTATATTAGTTAGTTATGTTCCTCAAACAGCACACTGTAAAATGTTTTATTTCTTGAACCATGACCTAAACCTTGCATGTGTTAATGTAGCACTGGACATAAACGGACTCCATTTCACTGTTCACTCAAGTCTGCTTAAATGTATACTACAATTTCTTCTTATTTATTTAGGTACAGAGTCTAGATGTTCAAGGTTAAAGATCTTGTACAAAAAACAAAACAAAACAAAAAAAAAAAACCTTGCCAAGGGCACCTGCTGCACATGGTACTTCAGTGTTACAATTTAGTTCTATAATGCAATATTGTGTTTGGTATATCGTTCATGAACTCCACTAGACCTCTGAAGGTGTGCTTTGGTATCTGGAACCAAGCCGTCAGTAGCAGATCCTTTAAGTCCTATAAGTTATGAGATGGGGACCACATTGATCTGATTTGTTTTTCCAGCACATCCCACAGACGCTCGATTGGACTTGTATCTGGATATTCTGGAGACCGAGTCAACACCACAAACTCGTTTTGTTCCTCAAACCATTCTTGAATAATTTTTGCAGTGTATCAGGGCACAGTATCCTGATGAAAGAGGCCACTGCTATCAGGCAATATCATTTTCATGAAGGAGTCTTATTTGGTCAGCAAGAACAGACGTGTAGGTAGTATGTGTCAAAGTGACATGCACGTGAATGGCGGAACCCAAGGTTTCCAAGCAGGACATTGCCCAGAGAATCACACTGCCTTCACTGTCTTGATGTAAAAGGAAACGTGATTTATCCAACCAGGCCACCTTCTTCCATTGCTCTGTTGTCCAGTTCTGGTGCTCACATGCCCACTGTAGGAGCTTTTGGAGGTGGATGTTGTCCAGTCTGCAGCACCATGTGTTCTGATACCTCTATCTGAACCATCACTAACTTCTTCAGCAATCTGACCTTCAGTAGCTCTTCTATTGGTTCAGAATACATGGGCCAGCCTTCACTCCTCATGTACCTCTGTGAGCCATGGCTGCTCATGAACCTGTTGCTGGTTGTCCTTCCTTGGAGCACTTTTGAGAGGTCCTGACACCTGACTGGGAACATCTCACAAGAGCTGCAGTTTTGGAGTTGCTCTGACTCAGTTGTCTAGACATCACAATTTGGCCACTATAAATCATTCGGATCCCTTAGGCCCATTTTTTTTGTCTGTTTTTATTAAAAATTATGAACTGTTGACTAAAAATGAATTAAATTGAATTAAAGTAATTAACAAACCACAGATCATATTAAAAGAAAAATCTCTATATAGTTACAGTTACTTTTGTCGAATGTCTGGGGGGGCAGGAGGGAACTTATTTCCTGTCATCACTTGTGTCCTAGGAGCTGTCTCACCAGCACCACCTTCAAATCACTTTTACAGAGAATGAATCAACCCCTCTGACCAATCAGAATAGAGATTTCAGGTGTTGCTACAGCTATGACTAAAATATATTTTTTGTTGTACAACTCCGAAAACATAAGCAGCGTTACCAGTTCCACTGCACTCTTTATTGTCCTTGCAGGTGTGTCAGTATCGCTGCCGTACCGAGACTATTACATCACCCTGTTTTGCTTTGCAAACCTTCCCCGCCAACACATAGACATCGACCAAGCTTTACACACATCCAAAAGACAGCTCACCTCGCTCACTCGCTCTCTCACACACACACCACGCTGTAGCAGAGTGCATTAACCATGACGTGAACTCATTAGCTTTGATTTCTATCATTAATCTGGCAGCGTGTCAGGAAGTCTGCCCGGGCTGGGCTCGCCCCCCCCCCCCCCCCCGCACAACCACTGCGAAGGTGTGACGTTTTTTTCTTTTCCTTTCCACCGTTCTGATTTTTCCCTCCAGGTGAAATAACTATGTTTAGAAGCACTCTAACTTTGTTTGAACTTTGGAACAATAAGGGTGGAATGATATGCGGCACCTTGTGATATTAATCAATACTCATGAAGATGCTTTGAAAAATATGAAATGTGTCACACTTGCTTTAGTTTTTCTCTCGTGCACTCGTTTTTAAAAAAAAATTTTTTATTTGCTTTACAGATAACTCCATGATCTGTTTTTATTGTCTACTTTGTGGTTTGGTTTTTACTTTGTACATGTCACATGGGTAATCAAAGATTAACCATTGTGTTCTCTCTGTGTGTTGGTGTGTGTGTGTGTTGGTGTGTGTGTGTATAGAGTGATGCAGTTGGATCGTCGTTGGACCGAGGTTTTTGATGACTCTGTGCGTGAGGCTTTGCACAGAGGCAAGACGACAAATCAAATGAGAAGTTCACGCCTCTCCATCGGCCCCTCAACACAACGGTCACAACCGATGAGCATCAGAAACGGCTACAGGTTCTTACTAACCAATACAGTTTCTGTCATTATACTTCTTATGTGATTTTTCTTTTTTTTTTTTTTCCATTGAATTTCTTTTTATTAAAATGTTTGCGCTAATTAATTCCAGTTGGGATTTTATTACACATCCTCCTGCCCAATCAGAATTAATCATTCAGCAGTTATGTGTTACAGCTACAGATGTTTTACACATACCATAACTTTAACTAGCTGGTAATGCCTTCCTGTTGTTTAGCTAATTATAACTTTCTGTGAAAACTTTAGCTAGGTATATGTTTCCATGGTGACTTTAGCTTGTAAATCCTTCCAGGGATAACACTAGCTAGCTAGTTAGAACTTTTCTGTGGTAACTTTAGGTAGCTAGTAATACCTTCCTGTGGTAACTTTAGCTGACTTTATCTTACTAGTAATACCTTCCTGTGTTAAGTTTAGCTAGCTAATTATATCTTTCTGTGATAACTTTAGCTACTGTAGCTAGTTTTAACATTCTGTGGTAACTTTCTGTGGTAACTTTAGCTAGTAGTTTCTGGGCAAATTTTAGGTGGCTAGTCATAATTTTCTGTAGAAATTTAAGCTAGTAATACTTTCCTGTCGTAACCGTAGCTAGTTATAACGTCCTGTGGGACCTTTAGCTAGCTCATTAAACTTTTTTTTTTTTTTAACTTTAGCTAGCTCCTAATACATACCTGTGGTGACTTTTTATCTAACTATCTATATTCCTGTGGTAACTTTAGCTTGTAGTAACTAGTAAGAACTTCCTGTTGTAACTTTTGCTATCTAGTCATAAATTTCTGTGGTAACTTAAACTTTTTATAATGTACTGTGGTATCTTTAGCTGACTAGGTATAACTTACCATGGGTAACTAGCTAGATATAATTTTACTGTGGTAAATTTAGCTAGCTTGTAATAACTTTGTGGTAACTTTAGCTAGTAATAACTTCCTGTTGTCAATTTCAGTAACTAGTTGTATATTTCTGTGTTAACTTTTCTAGGTAGTTATAACAACACACTGTTTTAACATTAGTTAGTGGGAATTAGCTGTAGTAAACTTGGCTATAAAGCATTTATTTTGTTTTCTAGCTACAAACGAGAGTTCAGACCTTCATCAATGCCATCCATACCCAACCCGTTCCCTGAACTGTGCAGTCCCTCACACTCTCCAGTTCGGGTCGGCTCACTGGTGGGAAACATAAACTCGACTGATGAAGACACGCATGTAAGTGTCACCTCAGTTTTGAACTCCCTCTAGTTCACTATTTAATTCTCATAGCTCTATAGTAATACAAATTACCTTTATATTTATTTGGTTAGTTGGACCAATTTGAGTTTTAGTACCTTGGACTTGAGAAGAATCTGAATGTTGTTTTGTTTTTAAACAGCTGCAATAATCCAGGCTGGAGTCTAGTAATAATGTGCAAGTCATTAAGTTCGTTAAGGTGATTTATGAAACGAGAGTTGACCTTAGACTACATTTTGAGTTAATGATTATATATTATTACATTAATTGACCGGGTAGAGGCGAGGTATAGCAGTTAGTGGTATATCTAAAGTCAGGCACTGTTTTATTATTAATATTATTATTTTTTTTTAATTGCATTGACAATAAGTTGGAATGGTAATGTGATTCTGCGTACATTAATAAGCATCTGAGTCATTGCCAGTGTAATGCAATATCTTGTTTGCATAATGTCATGAAATGATAAAGGGGAATTAATAATGAATGTGCCTCATGTACAGTATCAGTTGACGGTTACATAAGTGTCTCGCTCATTGACCTTTCCCTATTGACTCTTTGCTTGGAAGAATGAATTGATTTCCTTAAAGAAATCAATTGTTGCAGGACAGTTAATCACTTGTTGGTGTTTGATGGCAATGCACTCTCGAAGAGGTGGTGCCAGGGCAGCATTTTGCCTACTCTTACCCTGAAAAGCTTTAATGATAAATATAACGGTGATTTGTAAGGTTGATGCCTCCAAAGAAGATTAATAATTATTTAAAAAATGTGTAGCCACCGATTTGCATAAAGGAGGTCCCGCGCAACACCCGAGCGAGGTCCCGCGCAACACCCGAGCGAGGTCCCGCGCAACACCCGAGCGAGGTCATGTTGTGCAAAACCTGTAAATCAGGTTGCGCAGAAAACATTTAAACAGGGTCGTGCATAATGCACAAACAAAGTTTAATTCATGTTTTCTAAGTAGCCAATGCCAATTAAAAAAATAATAAAAAAACTTCCTTTCTCATGAATAAGGTCTTACTGTCTTTTCTGAAGAAAGGAACATCCTGCACTCTTTTCCTAATAATAAAGAAGTAATTTCGGCAGGTGAAAGTGTTTTAACTTCTTGTGGTTGGAGATTGAAACATCACTGTGCCTGCGAAGCCATCAGACTAAATAGTAACACAGACAGCAGAGGGTGTGTGTGCATGTTTATGAATTTGTGTGTTGTTGGCGAGCAAATGTGTTTTCTCTGATTGTCCCCATGTGTCCCCTGTGAACCTGATGACTGAGTGGGTTTGACTGTTTGTCAGTGGTACTGGTTCATCAGGTTTCTGATTGAAGTATTCAGTTACTCAGTATCTTTTTTTTTTTTTTTTTTTTTTCAATAAAAAAAATCGACGGAGCATCATTTTAAAAACTATATGGTGTACATGATGCTGTGCAAAATAATTTGACAGTTTGTTTGCAATGTAAACATCTGCAATGTATACGCGCACACACTTGTGCACAATGTTTTCTTGCAGGTATTTTAATAATACCTTCACTGAAAGACAGTAAATATGTCTCTGTCTCTCGCTAATGCCTTCTTTCTTTTGTGCCTTTGTCACTCGTATGTCTTGTTGCACAACACTTACCAGGAAGCAAGGTGTTTTTTTTTTTTTTTTTTTTATGTGTGAGTTTCATTATTTGCCATTGTGTGACAGGAGTCATGACTCATGCTGAGTGTTTTTAAAGAATGTCTTGTTTGATTTTGTTTATGTCTGTGTGTGCGTAGGTAGTAAGGGTGTTCGGAGAGGACACACACAGTCGGTCGGTGGCGGTGTCGTCTACAGCAACAGCACGCGAGGTGTGTCACATTCTGGTTGAGTCCACTCACTGCATGGATGAAGAGAACTGGGCTCTCCTCGAGCAGCACCCTTCACTAGGGCTTGGTGAGAAATGACAGCGGTGACGTTCTCGTCCTCTACATACACACTTGCTCGTGTAACAAACACTGTAGTTCAAATGGTCCTTGTGTTTGGTGTTTAAAGAGCGCTGCCTCGAGGACCATGAAGTGGTGTCTAAGGTGCAGTTATCCTGGCCACAAGATGGCGACACGAAGCTGCTCTTTCGTAAAAACTATGCCAAGTATGAGTTCTTCAAAAAGCCAGCGGTATGATCCCATTATAAAAAATAAAAAAAATTATCAGGTCTAATCAATAATCATATTGTAAGTATTTTGAATTACAGCACTTAATGTATTGTTTTCATTTCATTTCAGCAATATTTCCCAGAGAACATGATTTCAGACAGCACCGACGTCAAGACAGGAATGACCCCATCGCAGCTTGTCCAGGTATTTGAGCTTAAAAAATAAAGAGCCCTGTTCCCTTCCAAGCCCTCTGTCCTTTTTAAAATTGCTTTCCCCCCCCACCTTTCTTTGTTTGTAGAGCATGCTGAAGTGTGGATCGTGTCCTGAGATTCAGGGCTACCTGCAAGTCCGTGAAGCAGGAAAGAAGTCTTGGAAGAAGACGTATTTTGTTTTGCGCCGATCAGGACTTTACTGCTCAACCAAGGGCTCGTCCAAGGTCTGAACAGTCCACACACACACACGCACATAAACACAGCATGCATGTACAATAATGTTGTTTTGATTACTATTAATCGGTGACTTGAAGACAAATGCTGTGAGTAAAATTAAATGTGTGTGTGTGTGTGTGTGTGTATAGGAGCCTAGACATCTTCAGTGTGTAGCAGATCTTGAGGACGTCACCGTGTATACAGTCAGCAACAGTCGGAAACTCTACAGCTCACCCAAAGGACACACTTTCTGCATGAAGGTAACAACACTGGCCAGGTTCACCAGGCTGGTCAGAAGTTTGATCGTAGAGTTACCTGCTTTTAGAAATCCATCGTTCCTGTTGCTTTTATAATACTTTCTGCATAACGTTTTTTTTTTTTTTTTGTGTGTGTTTCAGACTAGCAGAAGCAGATTTCAGTCTCAGGAGCTTAAACTGTTGTGTGCGGACAGTGAACAGAGTAAAACCTGCTGGGTTACGGCCTTCAGGCTGTTTAAGGTGCGCACACACTCATAAAAATAAATCCTATAAGTTACTCTACATGGAGTTAAATACAGTGGGGCAAAAAGTATTTATTTATCCACCAATTGTGCAAGTTCTCCCACTTAAAAACATGAGAGAGGCCTGTAATGAGGTTGTGCACAGGCGTCTTTTATACTGATAACAGATGCCATTAATACAGGCAACGAGTGGAGGACAGAGGAGCCTCTTAAAGAACAAGTTACAGGTCTGTGAGAGCCAGAAATCTTGCTTGTTTGTAGGTGACCAAATACTTATTTTTCACCATAATTTGCAAATGAATTCTTTACAAATCCTACAATGTGACTTTCTGGATTTTCCCCCCCTTATTTTGTCTCTCATATTTAAGGTATACCTATGATAAAAATTACAGGCCCCTCTCATCTTTTTAAGTGGGAGAACTTGCACAATTGGTGGCTGACTAAATTATTTTTTGCCCCACTGCATATATTTGATACAGTGTGTGTATGTTCATATACACTGATCAACCATAACATTATGACCGCCTGTCTAATATTGAGTAGGTCCCCCTTTGCCAATGAAACTGCAATGCACTGTGTTCTGACACCTTTTAATTACAAGCAGCATTAACCTTTCCCTCAGTTTGATCTACACTAGCTTTTATTAGATCAGACTATATAGACCAGCCTTCACTCCAGATGTGCATCAGTGAGTCTTGGCCACCCATGACCCTGTCGCCAGTTCGCTGGTTTTCCTTCCTTATGTCCTGACCACTGCAGCCTGGGAACATCACACAAGAGCTGCAGTTTTGGACTTGCTCTGACCCAGTCGTCTAGCTGTCACAAATTGTCCATTCTCACAGTAGCTACTTTTTCAATATCATCTCGTTACAATGGAGGCTGGAAATGAGTGGGATATGTTAGGCAGTAAGTGAGCATTTTTTCCTGAAGTTGACGTGTTGGAAGCAGAAAAAATGGGAAAGCATAAGGACTTAAGTGCCTTTGACAAGAGCCAAATTGTTATGGCTAGAGGACTGGATCAGTACAACTCCAAAACTGCAGCTCTTGTGTGATGTTCCTGGTCTGCAGTTGTCCAAGGAAGGAAAACCGGTGAACTGGCGACAGACAGGGTCATGGGTGGCCAGGGCTCACTGATGCACATGATGATGACTAGTACACAAAGTGCATCACTGTTATGGTGGAAAAAGGGGACCTACTCATTAGACAGGTGGTCATAATGTTATGGCTGATCGAGGTACTGTATATAAAATACAACCTTTCTTTCTCAGTGAATTAAATTGGACGTCTTAAAAAGCCAATTAGATTCGTCCTAAAATTACTTCATATTTATATTTATACAAATATTTTTTGTTTTTGTTTTTTTTGCAGATGAAAACCGCATTTCAGCGAAGCCTTATAAATATCCATACATCCTTATGAAGATGTAATATACTGAGATTTAAAGTTAAAACTTGAATTAATTTCACGCTTTTGTTGCTACAACAATTGCAGTTTCCTTATAACTCTTAGAGTAACGAGCCAATTGTAGCGATAACAAATACACACATGGTTAGGCTAGTAAATGCCAATACTAGCTTGTAGAACCTGTTCGAAGGCAAGAGCATGACGTGTAGTTGTAAATTTTTGTGTGGGTATGTTTTACAGTATGGGAAGCAGCTTCAGTGTAATTACCTGCTGGCGCAGGCGAATCCCAGCCTACATATCCCTCCACGAAATAACACCAAGGTACTTTATTATTTTTTTTCCCCTCTGTTTCACGGATCACGTCTCCTCTTCCGCTCATCTGATTTTAATTGCTGCTGTTGCTTCTGTCGTTTTCAGCGAGCAGATGGAGATGAGTCGATGGTAGCCATGGATTTCTCAGGGAAGAGCGGGGGTCGAGTGATCCTCAACCCGCGAGAGGCTGAGAGCGCCGAGCAGGAGGAAGGATATAATTGGAGGGTGTGTGTGTGTGTGTGTGTGTGTGTGTGTGTGAGATATGGTTTAGCTTTAGATGACCAAGTCTAGATCTACATAGCTGATCTAATGTTACAGCTACGTGCTTTTGTGTGTGTTCTTTATAATGCAGCTGATTTATTTAATCTACTTTCGTTTTGCTTTCATTAGTACATGTTTGTGTTGGAAATGAAACCGTATGACTTATTTATTTATTTTTTATAATAATGAGAATATGGATAATGCTGTAGTGAACTGTTTGATTAAGAAAAGTTGAGAATATTCCTTAATTAATGTTCCACTTAGCTAAGACACAGCTGTCTCTGAGTTTACCCAATGTAGCCTGATGTGTACAGTGTGACTTAGACACAGCTCCTTGTCATCCTGTACCTGTACACAGTTTAAAACCTGTTTTCTCTGTGTGTGTTGAAGAAGAGGGAGGCGCTGCGGTACAGCCTGCCGAACAGCAGCCATGGGTCACGACATCCTGGTGAGTTCAGTGTATTTGGATTATGAACCTACAAGAGCTTGATTTGGTCATTTTAATAGTAAGCAGTTACTCGGATTTGACCCTGAAGGAGTTCTGCATGGAGAATGGATGAAGACACGATGATTTGCAGGAAAACATTCCCGATAATCTTACACACTAAACACCACTTGCACGCTGTGCTTTTTGGATATTTCCAACTTCTTCTTCCTAGTTTGGACTCGCCAGTTCCCACCAATGAGTCCGCTTCCCCCGATCATGCAGCACTTACTAAAGAGTTTGGGTGGAACTTTTGCTTGCTTAGTGTGAATGCTGTTAATCTAACCCCCCCCCCCCAAAAAAAGGGAAAATACTGCATGAAGATACAGTGGAACCTGGGATTGCGAGCATAATTCATTCCGGAAGCGGGCTCCTATATCAAAACACTCATAAAGCGAATCTCCCAATAAGAAATAATGAAAACTCAAATTATACGTTCCACAGCCCAAACAAATAAATAAATAAAAATAATTAATACAAAATATAAGGTAAAAATAGAAAAAAAAATTAACCTGCGCTTTACCTTTTTGAAAAAAGTAAAAATAAATTCCGCCGGATAAGTGTTTCCGTTAGTGTTTGTGCGCGCAAGCTCTGTGTTTGTGTGTGAAGCTAAAGTAAGAGGAGAGGAGGAATGAGACCCTCCCCTCTCCCCTCTCTTTGTTTTTCTCAGTAACCCTCTTACACAGTAACCCTTCCTCTCTTTTTTGAGTTTCACACACATTAACGGAAAGACTGTTTTATCTGGGAATTTAACAAGGAATATCGCTAATGACGCTCGAGTGAGCGCGTACTAACAGAATCACTGCTGTAAAGTAAAAATTAAACAAATTAACCTGCACTTTACCTTTGAAAAGAATCGCGACAGAGCAGTGTTTTCGTTAAGTGTGTGTGTGAAGGCGAGAGGAGGAGGAGGAGGGGAGTAGTGCAGTGCCGGTTGACACACACAAGAGAAAATGAATCTTTAACCTCTATTGAGACCTGCTTTTGCTTTATACACACGTGCACATGACGTTACTCGCAATTCGAGGTTCCACTGTATTCCAATCTGTTTGGTGTTTTTGTACGCGTGTTTTTTTTTTTCTTTTTTCTTTGTATGTATGTATGTAATTATTATTCATTTTATTTAAACCATGTAGCCGTGCACCAGACTCAGCCCTGGTTCCATGGTGGAGTTTCCAGGTCTGAAGCCCAACAGTTGTTGGAGGAACAGGGCCAGGCCGATGGGTAAGGACTTAGTTTAGATTTAACCCAGTACCACACTCAGCAGTACTGCAGCACATAAAATTATAATATCTATGAGTATGATGCATGCCTCGAGTGTCTGACTGCGTGTCTGATTTCCTGTCTGTCTATCCAGGCTGTTTCTGGTTCGGGACAGTCAACTGCACGCTCAGTGTTTCGTCTTGTCACTGTGTCATCAGCGGAAGATCAAACACTACCTGCTCATACCTGTGAGTTCCTTTGCGCTCCTTCTCCTTCTTTTCCTATTTTTATGATGAGCTCTGAGGAAACTCGGTCATATTCCGTCCTCAAGAGTAAACTAATTCTAAATTCTAATTCTAAATTCTAATTATTTTTCAAATGTACAGCGGTACCTCGGCATATTAATTTAATCTGTTACGGAGGTGAGCTCTTACGGTGAATATTCATATTGCGAATCACATTTTCCCATAGGTGGCAATGCAAATGCAGATAATCTGTTCCAGCCACCTAAAAATATTACCAATGTTACAAATTTCCAACACTATAATCATATTTTTGCATATCAAAACATTTAGAAAAGACATGTAAATGAAGTAAAATATGAAATAAATAGACATTAAACTTCACTTAACCTTAATTCATGATTTATGCTCCCTTTTCTTCTTGGGACCCATGTGCTGTCTTCACTAAATCCTGCACAAAATACGGAAGAAAAAAACCTATGAAAAAATATGTAAACTTGCTTCGCTTGGCTTTCCATTGACGCAAACAAATTTTGATCGGCTACCGGAAGAACACACAACCAGAAAATTGTGTTCTTAAGGCAAAAATTCACAAGGTTTTATGGTTCAGAAATGGATGATTATGCAAGTTGGTTAATAAATTTCTTTTTAACCTATTGGAAAGATGTTCGTGCACAACGGTTAGTTTACTGTAAGAGACCAGTGAACGTGTGCACACGACAGCCTTTATGATCCTGAAGCTTGTCGCCAGAAAAGTGGGAATGAAAAATATTTAATAGAGATGAATAAAGTCACACCATCATTCTCTTTGTCTGTGTGTCCAGTGCGAGGAAAGCGGCAGGCAGTACTACACCATGGACGACGGCGTCACTCTCTTCATCGACCTCCTGCAGCTGGTGGAGTTTCACCAGATCAATCGGGGCATCCTCCCCGTCTGCCTCAAACACCCGTGCATACGCATCGCTCTCTGAACGCTGATTCTGCACAATCCTCACACTCTGTCGAAAACCGACTCCGACTCGAATAAGATTTAACTCTCATCACAGAACCTAGTGCACGTTATTTGTGCACGTCATTTCCACCCCTGCTGTTCACCTTTTTCGTCACTTGGTGATGCTGGAGGGAAGTACTACATCCAGGTGGGGGGGGGGCGGCGGGGGGGGAATACATCTGATAGATGAAGAATTTTGCACAATGTTTTGGCAGCCTCCTTTTTTTTTTTTTTTTAAAGTTCTTTTTCCAGGTTGATATTTATTAGTTATATATTATGATTGCATTCAGACATGCTTATGTTTATTCGTACACTTATTGTTGTTTTTTGAACGGCTGTAAACTGCAGGCGGGTATAAAGCCGTCTTTATTATTACTGTTATTGATGTTTTTTTTTCTTTTATGTTGTTGAATAAATTCTTCCATATACTCTTTAACAGTGTGTGTTTTGATCTACATGATCATGCTCAGGAGATTTACCAAGTTTAATGTGTTTGAGGACAAATGAGCGTAGACATCCTTATAAGTGAGAAATAAAGGTCGGTCTGGTGGAATGCTATTGCATGGAAAAACATAAATGATCGGAGAGGAAGGAGGAATTAACCTGGTTGTGTACTTATACACACTTTTACTAATACTTTTAAGCACTTTTTACCTGGTGGAAAAGTCTGCATTTTACTAGTAGGTTTGTACACGTTACATCTGCTCAAGGTCATCACTTTAGAAAAGCCAAAGTATCAGGACGAGCGATTTAATGTACATTTTCAATTGTGTAAAGGGTTTCCCGTTCCACCGTACATCAGTATCTTTTCATTTAATTTTGTATATATATATATATATAAAAAAAATTTTATCTATAACCTCATGCAGCACTTCAACACTTGAGGCATAAGTGCTCTGACCTTTTGGCTTATAATAATTCTACTTATTCACCGTGCTGTCAATTGTCAGTGGCGATGTTGCCATGGAGACAGGCCTCTGTTTGAAGAGCTTAAATGTACTAGTAGAGGAACCTCGCAAAACCCATTTGCATAAATGTCATGTTTTTTTTGTTTGTTTTTTTTTTTTTGTTTAATGAGATGGAGATGTATTTTAATGTAATCGTGTAATAGACTTTTGTGTGTAATGCATTATAATAAACGTGTCACTTTATGATAACGGTTTATTAGAGATAATAATAACAGTTTACGCTGATGCAGTGAATTTAGGGAGGGAAAAATGTCAAGTAGTTGTGAGTGCACAACAGTGATGATGCAGGATAGTTAATATCCAGCAGCATCGCCGTGTTACTTCTACTACTACTACTACTAATACTACTAAAACTAATAATAATTGTGAATTTTTTTACCAGTATCAGTAGGTTTTCAGGACAGGTGGGTTTATGCTATTTGTGGTTTTGTGGTGACAACAAGCCGTGAGAAAAAGGCTATTTATTGGTGCTCCAACACAAGTGTTAAAAGGAATGAACTCGGCTTGTTGGTGTTGAACATTTTCACAAATGGGTAAAACAAGTGTTGTTTTCATTCTTTGTTAGATAAGGAACTGTCATTGCAGTTAATATGTTTGTTGCTGTTAATGGAACATTCAGCGTAGTATCTCTAACACTGGACGTCGTTATTTGCTAGAGTCGTAAATGGTCATTTTACCCTCAATTAAACATTTATGATACATGATTTATTTAAAAAAAAAAAGTGTCATACACAATCCCACTCTCTCTGGCACTATTTACTACTCTGCTTCTCCGTCCATTTCTGCTCCTACATTTATTCATATGACAACGCTGTTAAATTCTTAAATAGCCGACAAAATCCCATTAACACGTCCTTGTTTTGCCAGCTGAAAACAATGAACCTTGATGTCTTGGTTAACAGCAATGGTTTGTCTTTGACAACAGATGGAGCGACACATCGGATGGAGTATCTTTTCTGTTGCAACAACCCCAGGGTGACATCACATTGACAATCCAAGGAAACACTAGGGCACTGCCCCTCAGGCAATGTTTGGTGTCCTCGCCCCCAAAATAGGGCTACCTGCTCATGGACAGAGTGGGCTAAAGAAGCTGGTCCATTACCACTACTATTACCGTCATAATGAACGTCATTGCCGAACATGAAAAGTGGGTCAACACCTTGCCCCTGGTTATCCATCATTAGCATCAGAATACCTATCAGCCGCTGGCGAGAACTAGCCTGCCACCCCAAAGAACTGGCAAATTGACTTTGCGCGTATACTGTAGAAGAAATGAAATGGATGGCAGGCAAAGTGAAAGAAATTGGCAATGGCTACAAGCTCTTCTATAATTGTGAAAAGTCAAAACTGAAGTAATGGCCATCAGCAAGGAACTACAAGAAAACATGGGGGAAATGTATAAAATCTCAGATTGGCTAATGTCCATCAATGTTGAAACAGTATACCGGCCCTACAGGACATATCATCCTACTCACTACAGATCGGCTGCCCTGTTAATGAAAAAGATAAATTCTGGGAAAGTGTTGACTAGTTCCTGAAATTGATCCTCACTCACATTCACCCACACATTGTCTATACCGCTTTGTCTTATATTCAGGGCCTATGCCAGAAGACTTAGGCACGAGGCAGGGTACACCCTAGAAGGGGTGCCAATCCATCTCAGGGCACACACACATACACACACATACACACATATACACACTTACACGATCATTCACACGCTATGGGTTATTTGGTAACACCAATTAGCAAGACGACAGTGCTAACCACTAACTGCCACTGATTCATTTCCCCATCCACTAATATCAACGACCTGGTTTATGGACACAGACCGTCAATCACAAAGTGTAGAAGCCCCCTGGAGCTGTCTGACTCGTCCTGGCATCTCGCTTCTGGTTGGAGATCTCGTCGCATGGATGCCCCGTGTAGTCTGCCTGAGATGTGTGTGGTGACTGGGGACGGTTCCACTTTTCCACCTAGACGGTCCGGTCCTCGGCTGATGCAGACAGCTGATCTCTGAGGACTTGTGACTTCAGTCGCTCGATAGTTCAGGACTGGAGTTTCCTACAGTCTACCTGAGCTTCCAATAATGAACTGGACTTCATTTTAACTTAACCACAATTTCTGTTATACTGAACTTCCAATCTCGCACAGTATGATGCAGTTCAATCCCTGCTATCCGTTCACCCAAATGAGGATGGGTTCCCTGTTGAGTCCGGTTCCTCTCAAGGTTTCTTCCTATCACCATCTCAGGGAGTTTCACTGTGCGGTAATGTATATGTGGCCAAAGGTGATGTCGGTGACTGTGACAATCATTGGCTTATTTGCCTTCTATGTCACACAGTGAAGAGACAAGAACATGTAAATCATTCTTCAAATCGTTAGCATTGCCCCTAATCAATGGAGGTTTAGTTAAGGGATGAGGAACAATGGACATCCATGCTGTTTATTTGCTGATGTATAATTGCATGGAGAAGGAAAAGGTAATCTCGCTTCTGGTCTGTATCTGTGGAGTTTGCATGTTCTCCATACTGTATGCTAGCTGAGTTTTCTTTGGTTTCCTCCTCAGAGTCAAAAGACATGTGGTGTAGAATGATTGGCATTTCCAAATTGCTTATGGTGTATGTGTGTGTGAGGTTGTGCATTGTAAAGGGTCGGCACCCTATCCAGGGTGTACCCATTGTGCCCTATATGTGCTCTCGGCTTCCTGCAACCTTGAAGAAAAAGAGGCTGGTGAGAGAACATCTGTTTATAGCTGCTTAAAAATAAATGCTAACTGGGAATCACCTTTTTTCTTGGGTCTTAAATGGATCCATAAATAAATTAAACATGACATTCTGTACATTTTTCAATAGATAAAGAATTGTAGGCATTGCTGTGATGTTAGTGGTATAAACTTGACATCATCATGATTATTTGCTATGATTAGAACCACCTAAAAGTCTTGATTGGTCAAAACAAAAAGCAAAATAAAAATCATTACATTATCAGTAATAGGTTACTGTATTAGATTTCTTGGATCTATATTTTACAGTTATTTATTTTGTTCAGCGCCTGACTTTGACTCATTCTACCGTTTAATAAACATTTATACTACATGATGTATTTAAAACATTTTTTTTAGTAATATTTAATACGTATATATATATATATCACATGAGTGCAAGTGGTGTGGTTCTGAATATATTGTACTGATCTTCAATGCAACAGCAGAACCTCGAGTGAAATATTGCTAAAATACAACAGTTCTACAAATGCCTTTATAATCAACAGATTATGATTTTTTTTTTTTACTAATAATTTTGCTCTGCCAACACATAACTAACTGGGACAGGCGAACAGTTAGCGACCAAAAGTTAGAGTAATTAACAAGATGAAAATAGGTTTAAATTCTTATCAGTACTATGTAGCCAAAAGATGTTGGACAATGTGGCTCAGTGGTATGGTTCTTGCCCGCCATGTGGAAGGCCTGGGTTCAATTCCCACTATTGGTCCAAATCCTATCCATCCTAGCCGGTTTCAGGCCTGGATAAAGTGGGAGGGTTGGGTCAGGACGAGCATCTGAGCTAATTTGTGTGGCGACCCTTTGACTACAGCTTTGTGTACAAAAGCAACTTTTGTAGCCCAAAGGTGAAGGGAATAAACCATAAAGTCCTGTAAATTTTGTAGGTTTCTTTTTATACTTTCACCTATTCCGCTTTCGGAGTTCCAGGGTTCCAGGTTGATTCCCATACAGTGTAAAATGGAAATCTAGTGCACTACATAGGGTGTACAATCCCTTGTTCCACACCAAATAGTGCCTTAGCCCTTTGTTAGAAGCTAGTCAGTTTTGTAGCTCGTGTTAGCCGTGAACAGAACAACACGGGACGGTGTAAAGGCAATTCGCAACAACTAAGAAGCCATTGCTAAGGGTACAAAATATTGTTTAAGACATAATGTAACGTTATCCGAAGTGTTTTCTTACTCATAGTGTTTCTTTGACTGATTTTGAATGTGGTTTTTGGCAAGCAGCTGCTCTCTCCTCAATACTGCGGACCGTTCAGACCCACTTTCACCTATGGTACGACCGACATTTGGTGTGATTATTGAGAGTTTGACCACCTGTGATGCAGAGTGACACTTAGGGTTAAATGTGCAAGTGCTCTTATGCTCTATATCATCACTTCATTGTCAAATGCCTCTCCAAATCTATTCAGATTGCTCGGTTGGAGCTAACCGTTGTACATTGTTTAATAGTTAATAGTAATAAGGCTTTAAGTATACATTTTAGCTTTATGTATTTCCATGATAAAATTTTTGTATCCAGATATAATAATTATACTTCCCTCAGGTCATGTTTAATCCGGGACATTTCTCCGCTTTCCAGGTGAAACATTACCTGCCCGTGACTCCCGACATGACAAACGCCTCATCTCATGCAAGATCGAGTTACGGCCCGGGCGGGTGAGCCTATCGTTATCCCTCTCCTCCACTTATCTCTATTCTAACCAGCTACGCCACAGTCCAGTTTCATTCGCGTCGCGCTCTGTCATTGCTGCCGAGTCTCAATATGACAGTAAACGCACACGGATTCTGATTCTACATCGGTTCCGAAAATAGGACGCGGAAAGAGAAAGCATATTGGGGATCCGAATTATATCCTGCGCATACCAGCTAATCGTTTTTTAATCGCTTTTTAATTGCTTGCGCCTCTTTTGCATCGCATTCAGGCTCTTGCTACCTCACATAGAAATAAACATATTTAGTCAAAATTGGTCAACAATGACAAAGAGTAAATCTCATTGCCTCGTACAAAACACTGGGATATTTTCTATACAATACATATTTTTGTAATGTTATGTGAATAATAATTAATTACACATTTTATTACAAAAGAAAACATTTTAAATGAGAAAAGCAGTGTATTAAAATAATCCGTGATTATTTTTTTCAAATCCAGTTTCATCAACATACAGTACGGATGCTTTTTTTTTTTGGAGCAAGCCTATCCAAGCAAATGTCTCCTTCTTGCACTGTTCATCTGCAGCAATTTTCCCATCATCCACCCCCCCCCTCCTCCTTTCGTCTTACCCCATGAATGGTACATTCCTCGCTCCATCATCCTCAGGCTGTGTGTGTACTGAAATGGGATTTTCCACTATCAACACTCGAGGAGGTGTACAGGGGGAAACGTGTCTTCCGCAGGAATATCAGATGAGGTCCGGCTGTGCCATGCGGACCTGGAGCCCCCCCGCAATAGAATGGGTTTGACGCTCTCACACACTCATACTCGCACTCACTCACTCACACACATATACACACAAACACACACACACACACACACACAGGCACCACGCTGACCAGCAGACACTCGGTGCTTGCTGGTTTCCAAGGAAGGACAAGATCTGAGAGACAGATGGAAGCCAAGCGAGGAAAAGGAGACGAGGATGAATAAAAGGAGAGCAAGGATGAAAGGAAAGAAGGCTGTTTGACAAACGGAGTGATCAAAGGAGGAGAGGAAGCCAAAGCTCGAGCAGGTACGTAGTGCTGCAGGACTACCCGAGTGCAATTTCATGGTGATGTGGGATCAGATTCACATTAGACCAGACCGGGACGTGGAAAAGTGCCAAACTGGTCTGAGAGCGGCGTAATCACATGTAAAAGAGCATGGATGTTGGTTTTTAATGTATGAAAGGAATACTCAATTATATGAGAGAAAAAGAAAAAGAGAGAGAGAGAGAGAGAGAGAGAGAGCACTGGCAGAGAAATATGCACTTCAACTTTGCCATATTATCATGATGATGTATGGCAGCTATGGGGTGTAATGCACTCTAATGGATCCTGAATACCATCTGAATGTCACCAATAGATGTGTGTAAATGGGAGAGGGAGAAAGGGAGAGGAGTGCCTGCAGAAAGAGTGAGAGAGAGATGGAGAGAGAGAGAGAGAGAGAGAGAGAGAGGGCGCACTGGCAGAAATTGCTCTGCAGGCAAGCATCAAAGTGGTGATGTAGAGATACTGGCAGAGAAAAAAAAAACGCAGAGTACAGACAAGGGAAGACGAAAATCCCTTGTGTCTCACTGACAGAGTGTTCAAAGACATGCTGAGAACGTGTACCGGAAGGTTGCAGGTTCTAACGACCTTCTGTTACGGTAAAGCGAGACAGGAGACAGAAACAAAACCGGTTTTATCTTTATCGCATGTGAAGTTTTTTTGTATTATCAACATAATCAGTCTCTGTTTCGCCACCTGACGTAAAAAAAAAAGCAGCGCCGTCTTGTCTGGAGGGACGGGGAGGAGCAAATCCACATTTATGTATTTCGTTCTGCGTTTGAAGTTCTCATACACAACTCCGTTTAGGACATTTTAAATTGTAGTGAAATACATTATTGCCTCTATTGAGTGAGCAATGATCTAAGCAGGTGGTTCACTGCCCCATGTAGTTCCAGAGAGTTATCATTGCTCCTAGTGGTTAGGAACAGGAACTGCAACAAACACTAATGGAGTCGTCATAAGGCAGGAATAATGCTGCCCCATGCACAGGGGGAAACCAGATTTCAGGAACATTAATGACAATGTTGCTTCACCAGATTAGTTTCAAAATAGACAACGATCAAGAAGAAGATTACTAGTGCTAGACTGTTACTATTATAAGGTTACTTACATAATTCTTTGGATAAGTGAATGAGAGGTGGCCATTTAGTAGTTAGCATGATTACCTTGCACCTCCAGGGTTGTGGGTTTGAACCTCACCTGCAGGAGTTTGTATGTTCTTCACACGCTTGTTGCGTTTCCTCTGGGTACTCCGGCTTCCCCCGCAGTCCAAAGACACCCTCTGTAGGCTGATGAAAAAATGTCTTGGTTTGATCATCAAAGGATTTCATTTTTTTTGCCCACTTGCACATCCAGTTCCATGTTTGGGCCATTAAAGGAGTTCTTGGGAGGCCAGTGTTTCAGGCATGAAGCAGACAGTTCGATCATGGCTCCGGCATACTGAGAAAACTTTTCACCTTGATGGTGTCCAAGCACTAGTGAAACACTGGGATAAGTGCAATAAGTGTAGCAGCGGATTATATAGAGACATAACTGTGCTCTGTTATTTTGCACAATCAAAAGTCCTGCTTTGACTTGAACCTCTGTATAGTGAAGGAAACAGGACAGGTGATCAGGTTAGCAGAGGAACAAGACAGAACAGTATGGCTGCCAAAGGGAATTATAGAGAGCAAGTAGCATGGTAGATACCAGTGTAGAACCGAGATAAGAGGCAGAAAGTCTGACGGATTTATGATAAAGACGTAGCAGATTTGACAGACAGCAGGGAGGAGGAGGAGGAGGAGGAGGGGGACCTTGATAAGAGCAGAACTGGAATAATCACATCAAATAAAGATATACACATCTATGTCGGCTTTGAAGAGAGAGACTCAGAGAGAGAGAGAGAGAGCTCGAAAGCACACCTGAAGTCTGTTGTGAAAGATATTTTGATGAGGGTAAGTATGCTCAAATTTTTTTGATATTCAGTTAAATACAGTAAATAAACAGAGTGGCCAGTTTAATAGGTACTACAGACACTGTATTAACCATTTATTCAATGTCGGGACCATCGTCATGCTCATGCACCTAGCACAGCTTCTTGATAGCCTGGATTTCACTTGGCTGAGGTTGTCGCTTCAGTCTTAACTACTGTAGGTTTTTTCGAATTCTAAATGAAAGGCACTGCTTTGTGGTTTTTGCTTTCACTTGCTCCGCTTCGCTCGGGCCATGGCGATGTGGCTGGATCCAGGGAGTGAGGCGGGAAAACACCCTGGACACCATGCCAGTCCATCTGTAGTGCTATTAGTGGGTTAAAAAAGTCTAAAAAGTGTGTGTGTGTGTGTGTGTGTGTGTGTGTGTTTAGTGAACATACAGTACACTTGGGGACTCTGCTAGTGCTGGACATCTGTCATGCTTAGTTTCTTCCTCAGAAGTTTCCAACACAAAATGAGATTCAATATTATAGAATATAATATTTGAGGATAGATAGAGATCACTTGGAGAGAAATGGAGAGATGATGGAGTAGTACAGATGCTTAGAGAGATGGAGAAAAGAGAGAATATTTAGGTTTACATAGATAGACAGATAGATAGATAGATAGATAGATAGATAGATAGACAGATGAAAAAAAGTTGATGGAGAGAAGGAGGAATTGAGGAAGAGAGAGAGAGAGAGAGAGAGAGAGAGAGAGAGGATTCTCTCAGCTGTCTGTATCATATACACTGCAGTCTCATCATCGATCAA
>JAQMYG010000033.1:3353094-3363299 GCA_030014215.1 Clariallabes teugelsi
TGTGTGTGTGTGTGTGTGTGTGTGTGTGTGTGTGTGTGTGTGTGTGTCTAGCTCTTTCCCTCAATTACCACTCTCTCTCTCTTTCTCTCCATCATGTCATCCCTTTTGAAACCTCAGCATCTCTCCATACCCCTCTGTCTATCATTCCCCTTCTCTATTTCACTCTCTCTATATTCTATCTCTCTCTCTTTTCTTCTTTCCCTGACACTCATTATTTCTCTTTCTTTCATTTCACCTCTATTATCCATTATCCATCATTTCTCCTCCACCTCTCCGTTTCAGGACTTCTCTCCGTCTCTCGTTTTCTCTGTCATTCCACCACTTCCTGAAGCTATGTTCTCTCCATCCCTTATCTATCATCTATCTATCTATCTATCTATCTATCTATCTATCTATCTATCTACCTACCTACCTACCTACCTACCTACATACCTGGTGTCCCTTTTTTCCTTTCTCCTTTCAGCTTTTTGGCTGCTTTCTGTCAGACTATTAAATCTCTCTCTCTCTCTCTCTCTCTCTCTCTCTCTCTCTCTCTCTCTCTCTCTAAATGATTAAAATAGACTCTCTCTTGATCTCTCGTTCTTCATTGTGTATGCTTTTTTTTTTTTTGTTTTTTTTTAACACACACACACACACACACACACACACACACACACACACACACACACACACACACAGTACTCTTTTGATTTCTGCCAGATGTAAGGCCCAAATCTGGAGAGAGAGAGAGAGAGAGAGAGAGAGAGAGAGAGAGAGATGGTTTCTACACTACTTCATACATCTTTTCAGTTTTATTTCCGGAGGCAGCTGATTGGCTCTGAATGGTTGATTGACAGGTGCAGGAAGTCACTATTATTCTCATCATGTCTCATTATGCACTTCTTTTGTATTCGCAGAGTCTGTAGCAGCTTGTGTGATAATTACTGTATGCACCTGAAATTGAGTTGCAGAATAACACTGTGTGTGTGTGTGTGTGTGTGTGTGTGTGTGTGTGTGTGTGTGTGTGTGTGTGTGTGTGAGCAAAAAAAAAAAAAAAAAATCTGATAACAGGATGATTCTAGGTCTTTAATGTCCATATATGGAAAGAAACGGGAAGTCATTTATGCTGTGCAAATGCAAAATTATTGGCACCCTTCTTGTAATGAAAGCAAAATTAACATGCAAAAATATTTATCTTCTACATATAAGGATCTACTTCAGCTCATTCTCACACTGAAAAAAAAAGTATTACATAGTTTTTTTCCTTTAAATGACAAAAAATATTGGTTCTCCGATAAGACTGTAATCTGATATGCATACAAACAAAAAAAAGGGGTAATAACATTTTGATAAATCATTAGCACTAAGGCATAAATATTAGGTCAGAAATAAAGGTCTGGAGAACCTTTTAGAGGATAAAGGATGTACACAAAAGCACGTAACGAGATGTTTTAGAATGACTGAGCAACTTACTTAACTAACTAAGTTAATGATCAGATTTTTTCCTCCGTATTACATTCAGGTTGGTGGGCGGCATGTTGGCGTAGGGGTTAGCACTGTCGCCTTGCACCTCCAGGGTCCGGGTTCGATTTCCCCCTCGGTGTCTGTGGGTCTATACCCCATCCAGGGTGTACCCTGCCTCGTACCCTAAGTCTCCTGGGATAAGCTCCAAACCCCCCCCCCCCCCCCACGACCCTGTATACAGGATAAAGCAGTATAGACGATGAGTGAGTGAGTTCAGATTGCTAATGCTAACATGCTAACCAGAGGGTGCTTGTGGTAATATGGCTGAAGGAATATCTGTAATTAAGTGTCTGGTATTAATTGTTATCATAAGTGTGTGTCCTTGGGTTTTTTATAACACATTTTTACATTAGCTCTAGTCAGGCCTCTCGGCAGGCAGCCTGTCATCAAGGTCAAAGGTTAAAGAGACGTTTTTCCTCTGAGCGAGTTAGTGTGTGTGAGTGAGAGAGGAATGATGAGTGGTTTGTAGCCTGGGGGTTGTGTCTGCATGAAGTAGTTTGAAATGTCCTATTAAGGCCTGATTTATTCCATCAATGATATAAAAAAGTACTAAATAAAATGATTACTATAAGGACTGGAGAAGAAAACTGTATTTAAACATTATCACATGGATGCTCTTAACTCATTTAATGTTAGTGATTAAAATAATAATAATAATTTCAAAAATGTATCGGCTTTCTAGAAAGTTCTATCCACTTGATGCACATCTTGGCCACGCCCCCAGGCCCGTGACACAAGTATTAAGTCACGAGACGCCTATGAACCCCACGCTGATGTTAGAAATACAGGGGGCTTGAAAGTCATAAATAGTATGTTTTTTTTCTTTAAAAAAAAGAAAATTAAGTATTGGCTCCCCTGCGAGACTACCGCAGAGTCTTCCCCATGGCTAATATGAAATACCAGGAAAAAACAACAAACAGAATTTTCACCACCAAAAAATCTTGCATATTTCAGCAGCTCTGTTTTTATTTCCTTCCTGACCAAAGAGATGAAGATTTTCCAGTCATGCTTTCATAACTTTTCACCTCAGTTGTGGTTTATAACCTTAGCTAATGTATTATCCATAGTACTGACTAAAATCAGACCACATGTTAGCAAACAGGTACGTGATCTATCTTTTTAAAGGTCTATGTTCATTTATAATAAATTTAAAAAAGAAAAACATGAAAGAGGAAAGAAAGACGCACATGATTAATGATGTGTGTAACATCTGTTACACGGCGCTGTGGGGACTTTTGGAAAGACTCTGTTCCCGGCGTTGCAGCCATGCTAGTCATGCAGCGTTTCACATTCAGGAACGTGTCTCTGTCTCTTCACTTGGTTATTTAATGGATCAGAAAAGAGCTCCTGGCAGGTGTGAACACACAAGATTGGAGCTGAATCGGGGCAGGCAGCGCCCAGAGCCGTGTGTGTGTGTGTGTGTGTGTGTGTGTCTTGCTGTTTCGCCTCTGATGCCAATTAAACCTGAATTGGTTCTTAACTTTCTTCCAGTGCTTGTCCGTGTCGCTAATTCTTTCCTGCAGTGTTCACTTTTTCTCCAGACTGATGATCATGCAGACGGAAAGAACAGACTTGTGTGAACATCTGCTGTCGTGTTGACAATGTTTAGCTTTCAAGTTTCACGTCCTTTCCCCCCCCACCAGCCGTGTTTTTATTCATAACCCAAAAATAACATCTCAGATTCTCAAGTCCACCATGACACCTTTAACCTGATGATTTGTTTGTTTTAAATTCACCTATTAATTAAGTCAAAACTTGGAATCCTTCATCCCAGTTCAAGCAACTATCTCTCTCTCTCTCTCTCTCTATCTCTATCTCCCTCTCTCTCTGTCTCGTGCCCTTTTTTTCCTGAGTCATTTTAAAGGGCCGAGGCTGTGTACACACCGGCCATGTGGATTTATGATAGCAAAGACGCTAGCTGTCGCCGATCTCTGGCTAAGTAACGACCTTGTTTGGGATTATGTCATGTTTCAGTGTCCTTAGCCGACTCCGAAGGCTGCCGTGGCATTTCCCCTTACGCTTCCATCCGACCCAAACTGGCTCGTAATAAAAATAAAATAAAAATACCCCATCCATCCACTTTCCCATCATTCCTGTGGTTTCTTTATCTATCTATCTAGCCGCTTTAATGTTTCTTATTGCAGCTCTCAGTATTTCGATTTCTCTCTCTCTATGTATAAGAAGATCCAAAACTGGGCATTTAAAGTGCACACCGCACAAAAATAATCTTAATGTTCCATTCTGAAGATCGGAAAACATGTGGCTTGTGGATTTTTGTGAAATGCAACCCCCCCCCCCCCCCACACCCCACTCCCACCCAAAAAAACAAAAAAAAAACAGAAAGAGATAATATCACTCGCTGCTTGAATTTTAATTCATCACAGAAGGCTTTATCACATTTAGAAAATCATCCCACAGAGACACAAATTAGGCATCCTGTCATCATCATCATCATGATGATGGTATAAATTACAGTGAGAGAGTGTTTACTCTGGACTGTGAATAGCAGGAGATTACAGAGGTATGAGTCACCTGAGATGTGAGGTTGATTAATCTGTCGTGTTTCTGAAAAATATCAGGGTTCGTTATGAAGCTGGGACGATTTGTTGGAGGAACATCGCGGAACCTGCAAGTGCTTGTATTTATTGACTTTTTATTGTTGTTGAAACCTATGACAAATCTGCGAGTCCTTAGGTAATTGTTAATATCGACAAGGGGTGTTCAAGTCAAACTGAGACTTGCGATGAAATTCCTGGTGAACCTGGTGAAAGTCATCGCCGTTTACGGAAGACTTTGATCACAGTACAGTGATGAGACTCTTAACTCTTAGCCGCAGTGAAATATTTAAATGGTGAAAATGTTTTAAAGATGGCAGAATGATTCAGCGCCTGATCCTTGAAAGTCTGCGGATAGCTTGTAGCCAGCTTGTGGAATAAAAAGGCGCATTTGTCTGCGTGAACTGTACACACAATTATTCACCAACACTACTTGCACGTTACGGGAACTTGGCACAAACTGACCAAGTCCTGACCTCGATCCAAGCCATTTCCAAGGAAAATTAAAGGAGTTCCTGGGAGGCCAGCCTTTTAGACGTGAATCATATAGAACGTCCGATCATGGCTCCGACGTACTGAAAACTATCTTGTTGGTATTAATGCACGAGTGAAACATTGGGATAAGTGTATTAGTGTAGCAGTGGATTATGTAGAGAAATAAAGTGAGTTTTTAACTCTCATAGCTGTGTTCTGCACAATCAAAAGTCCCAGTTTGACTTGAACACCCCTTGTGCAAACCCCGCCCAAAGAAAGAGTTCATGGCTTTAGCATCTACTGAAAAGTTTTTAATCACATACAGTCTAGCTGTATTTTTTTTTATTTTGACAACTTTGCAAGACAGTTCTGCTTTTTCGTTGCCAATTAAAAAAAAACAAACATATTTCTTAGTGTGTACTTTGTCTGCGTTAATTTTGATGTCTGAGTTTGCATGCTTTGTTTGTGTGAACCAATAAGAAACAAGTAAGCAGGGCTTATGTAAAGTTTACATAATCTATCTATCTATCTATCTATCTATCTATCTATCTATCTATCTATCTATCTATCTATCTATCTATCCATCCATCCATCCATCCATCCATCATCCACAGATGTATATTCTGGTCCTTAAAATGTGAAATCCTTAAAAGGTGAAATAAAAAGAGTAGAATAATTAATTCAGTGAGGGATAGTAAATAAATTTCTTACAGTTTTTCTCTTCGTTATATGGGAACAGCGTGTCGTTCTTTTTGTGTGCCTCGTCCACAAGTCAAGCTCCATTTCGTGTATGTTGCCATAAATATCCTCGTAAATAAGGCAATCTCATTTGCATTTTTATTTATTTATTTATTTATTTATTCATTCATTTGTTCGTCCAGACCCAATTTGTGTTTTCACGACGCGGCCACCCGCCTCTAATTTGTATGTAAGGGCTCGAGCAGGAAAGCTGCTCTTTTGTCTGCCCTTCTGCTGTGAGGATGTCTGACACAGCAGGAAAAATGTGTTAACACACACACACACACACACACACACACACACACACACACACACACACAAATGATGCAGCAAGTAACACCAGACTGAGCAATAAAGATTGACCCTATAGTATGACTTGCGTATGCTTAAGTAGTACATGCCATATGTGGGAACAGATCCCAGGTCATAGATCAACACTATTCTATACTTTCCACCGCCACACCGATGATGATTTCATTGCAATAAATCTAATGTCATATTATTGCCTTATATTTTCTAGGATTTGCTTTTCATTATTCTTCATCTCTGTTCTGATTGGTCAGATTGTGTTATTAATTTTTCTGTAGCGGTAGCTCTAACAGTAGTTTTGCCTGTTACAGTACTGTATGTGTACGTCTATCTGGCTTTTTAAAATACATTCATTCATTCATTCATTCATTCATTCATCTTCTATACCACTTATACAGTACATGGTCGCGGGGGGACTGGAGGCTATTCCAGGAGACTTTCAGTAGAGCACAAGGTGAGGTACACCGTGGACAGGGTGCCAATCCATCGTACGGCACACACACACACACACACTACAATCTATAGTGCAATTTGGGAATGCCAATTAACCTAATCCACATGTCTTTATGGGAGGAAACCACAGTACCTAGAGGAAACCCTCCAAGCGCGGGGAGAACATCCAAACTACATGCACACAGACCCCAAGGCAGGAATCACACCTGGAACCTGGAGGTGCGAGGCGACAGTGCTGGCCATTTTTAAAAGGGTATCCTTCAAACTCAGTCATTCTTCAGCTAAAAGCAATTTGGTTCCATTACATTTTTTTTTTTACCTACAGTAGCAGAAGTAATAAACCATAAATCATACCTTACTTCTAAATTCACTGACTCGGACCAAAGGAGAATATTAGCTGGCTACATTTTGTGAAATATAATAAGCCACACCTGAAACTAGGCCAATCAATTCATGTTCATTTCTCACACCTGTTGCCTCGAAGACGTGAATTGTTTTATTTCTCGAGGAAATGTTTCTGTGAAATTTCAGCAAACGAAGCCGGATCCAAGCGACGTTTCAGAAACGTCCCTGAAGTGTTAATCCATACTGAATAAGCTTTAAGGTTGCCGTAGCGATTAGTGTTTGATCTTATGTGATTGGTCAGGCTTCTAAATGGGTCTAAGATTGGAAAACGTGTTACTTGATGCTTTTTAAATTTTTATTTATTTATTTCTACAACCCCAGAGATATAGCACAGCAAGTGTGTGGGTTTGATGTTTTATGGCTTTGGTACATGGCCAATGCCTGCTGTTTATATTCTTCCTTAACACCCATTTTCACTGTTATTAGCATTTGTAAAACACAGTTTAAACAGAGCTGTGTAACACAGTAGAGGAATTAAAGTCATAAACGAGGCTCGATATATTGTGTTGTAGAACGGTGATACAATTTTGCGGGATGTTGAGTTCATTTTACAAAACGGAGCGGAAAGCAAACATAGGCCTTTCTAGCATGCATATTTAGCCCATTTCATTGGCATTAGATGCAATATCCGAATATATAAATATCGCTGGAGTTCATCCCCTCTCAAGGGATTTCCTCCAGGTTCTTGCCAGTAGCTGGATTCGTCATCTAGCATATATTCCAGTGTTCCCAGGATCCTGATTACTGAAGAAGAATGAATTTCAGGATTTGTCAGGAATGATCCAGCAATAGCTCAGAATTAGGATCCGTGTGCATGAGGTTTATTGAGATGAACCTTATTCTCATGGATCCTAATTCTATGTCTCTGCCAACCAAAGACTCGTTCAAGGCGAAGTAAGGAAACAAAGCAGAATTAAAGCACACACTAAGGAGTAAGGCTCCTTTATATAGCTATTCCAAAGGAAGTAGTATGTTATGGAGGAAGTGGGTTAGAATTTAACAGATGGCATCTCTCGTGGTCCACCAGGGTAGGCTTCGGGAACACCATAAAAATGTTAAACAAAGCTGTGCTACATCATGTGCTTTGGACACTGAGTTTATGAAATGAAGCTCATCACAAACAAAAATGAGCTAAACAAGTAACATCCACTGGAAATATAAGTCCCGTATAAATTTATCCTAGTAAACAAGTCTTGCTGTTCTTTCCGTTTGTTCCGAGCTTTGTGTTCAATCAAATTTTACCGTCCAGATTAATATTCGCGTATCAATTTTGCAACGTTAGAAAAAAAATAATCTGCCATCTTTCTTTTTAATCGAAGTAAATGAATAAATGTAACACTGAAATGCATTGTGAAAAAAAAAGTTAGACAAGAAAAAACGACATGTTGCATTGAATGAGCTCATTCGTTCATCGATTTATGTTCTTCAATCTCATCTAGGCATCATGAAGCGGACTCTAGCAGCGTTCAGATTTAATCTCATCATCAGACAATTTCCTGCCCTGTATCTTGTTCTTATTTTAAGTCGCTTGCTGTTTTTCCCAGCTTCCTTTTCCACTCCTGCTACCATTTCGTATATAAATCTAAAAAACTCAACAGCTTGGTAGCCTAAAGCTGTATTAGCTGATCTGTGTGTGAGAGTGTGTGTTATATTAGAAGCATCTTCAAGACCAAACCCCCAGAGTATTAAGATTTCAGCTACAAGTAAGGAATAAAAAAACGACGTGCGGTGTAATGCGGCCCGGAGTAAAGCTGAGCTACTGTAAATCCCCTGAAGTTCGAAGCATGTTCTATGTGTGACCTTTGACCTGTTGCCCCTTAACTGTACAGATCTGGCCAGGTGAGAGGAAAGGAGGAGAGAAGAAGGATGATGCGAGGGGAGCATGGTGAATACCAACGTCAGTATCACACGCTGGGTAACGCGGCCCGCCGCTTCTCCAACCCAGATGTCGAGGCAATGGCCAAGATGCATGCGGCGGATGCCGAGAGACAGCGTGGCAAATACCCACCTCAGCATGCTGCTACGCTCGTCAGTGCCAACTGTTCACGCCAGCAGGTACGTAACCGAATGTATGTATGTATGTATATGTGTTAGCTGCTATGAGAACATGCTTGGAACATGCATGACTTGGCCTGTTCCAAGGAACAAAGTATTGTCTTGAATAGCTATAAGAAGCTGTGTGTTTGAGTGTGTGTGTGTGTGTGTGTGTGTGTGAGGGGGTGTGTATGGGTGAGTGGTTGTGTAGATCTCGGTGTATATTTATCATTGTGATATAGGATAATAATTAAAAAAAATCATAGGCTGGCTTCTTCCTGGCTTCCTTTATTTTCTCTTGTTTTCCATTTTCCTTTATCTACAGTATATTCCCCCCCCCCCCCCCTACCTTTATTTTAATTTTCTCTCTTTCACTTCACTATCCTCCCATTCCCATCTCTTTTTTTCACATCCTGTCCCTTTGCTTCTATTCCCTGTACTTTCCTTTCCTTCCCTTTGCATCCCTTCCCCATGATTCCTTTCTTAATTCATCCTTTAACATTTGACTATACTATATCTCTTCCCCAATAAATTCCTTCCCTTTCTTTCACATTCTTAGCATTTTTTTTCAATGCATATACTTTATTTCCCTGTCCTTCTTTTACTGTTCTTTTTCCATTTTTCATTTTTCTTCCACATGCTTCCCATCACACCTCTCGTCTATCCCTTCTCTTTCCTTTTACACTCTTTTATCTTTCACAATTTCCCATGTGCTCCTCTTACCCATAATTTCCCCAAAGTTTCACTCCTTCACAATCCTCACTTCCCTTTCCTTCACATTTCCGATCTATCCTTCCATTCCCATTCTCTACTGTTTCCTCTTATCTCCTTAACATACATTCTTTATGCTTTCATTTCTTTCCCGTTTCTCTATATATCTCTTCTTCACCATGGACTTAGCTTTGCATTTATTCTATATAACATCCGTGGCTCCAACCCATCTACGTCTCAACCATCCATAGATCCCAATCATCCACAGACCCTAACCATCCATGAATCTCAACGATCAGTAGATTCCAACAACCCACAGATCCCAAGCATCCATAAACCAGGGGTAGCTCAGGTTAAGGCATTGGACTACGGTTTGGAAAGTGCCAGATTCAAATCCCATGACCACCAAGTTGTCCCTGTTGGGCCCTTAACCCTCAACTGCTCAGATGTACAGTATAATGAGATAAAAAGTTGCTCTGGATAAGGGCATCTAAATGTATGTAAATCTAAACCATCTATAGATCCCAACCATCTACAGTATATGTCCAAAACATCCATAAATCCCAACTAACTAACTAACAAGAACTTTACTCTTAATGAAAGTTAAACACTTCAGTCTACGGTACTGTATCTCTACATCAGCTCTAAATTTGCATAACTAATAAAGGAATTTGATTAGTTTTTTTGTCTGAAGTTGCACAAGTACCACAAACCTTTACTGCCCCACATAAATACCCCATAATCGCTAAGACTCTCATGTCTACCCCACTTTAGACTATTATTGTTAGGAGGGGTGATTAGGGTAGTTTTTAGTTTTGGACTTTAAGTCACACTTTTATTGACGAATTCGACAACTGCCTTTAGCTTTAAAGGTTTTCATTATGCATAGTTTTGCTCAGTACAGGAAAACATTTTGAAATCCTTTTTCTGTTGTTTTCACATACAATGGGGGAAATAAGTATTTGATCCCCTACAGATTTTCTAAGTTTGCCCACTTACAAAGAAATGAAGGGTCTATAATTT
>JAQMYG010000033.1:3380056-3393998 GCA_030014215.1 Clariallabes teugelsi
AAGCAGCCTGCATCCTTTGATCGAAGTAGGCGTGGCGGATCGTAAGACACTAGCAGTTCACTCAGATACTGCGGCGCAAGACCATTTAATGTTTTACTGTATATGTTAAAAGTATTTTAAAATCAATGCGAAATATTACAGGGAGCCAATGCAGTACAAATACATACAGTACAGTGGAACCTCGAATTTAATGCATCCCGAAAGCGAGTTGTTAAGTTCTAGGTTTCTAAGTACCTAGAACAAAGTGCACTTAAACTAATGCTGAACACGACATACATGTAATAACAAAAAAACAACACATGCATACACAAACACACACACAAACTACTGTAATAGAAGCCTACAAATTGAAAACCTGAGGATCATTCAATTAAAATAACTCTATTGCAGTATATATTTTATATTTATTCATAAATACGCTATATTATTTTATAAGTGTGTATTCATTTTTAAAAGAGAGAAATAATTAATACTGGCCGTACAGTACATAGACTGCTAAACAATGTGGCATGCTTTTGACAAATGAGCTTATGCTAAAATAGGTATTAATCAACTCAGTTTTTGAGGATGTGGCCATCTGCCAAACACTAACACACCCACATTCACACATATTCATACACACTCAGGCTGACTAATGACAGAAATGCAATGGGGAAAAATGGAGACTTGATTAACACTGTTACTAATGTACGAATGTACATACTGTAAGACCAAGTTCCCATAATTGGTTCCCATAATCAGATTTCATCTTAACGATGGTGGCAGATGTGCCACCATTGTTAAGATGAAATCTGTAGCAGAAAGAGAAAAAAGAAATTTTGATCACAGAATTGTCAATGAAGAAATGCTAACTTTTCTTTTTATTTGTGTAACTGACCTGTAATAATAGTAATCAATCATCCTAAGTAACATCACAGCTCCACCCACATATTTTCAGTTGGAATATGAGAAAGGCTCATGGGACAATGAACGATCAAAACTTTTTTGGTTTCTGTAATATAACACTGCACCAGTGTACATATTAAAATGTACATATAGAATCACATGGTATTTCTTTTCTGTGTTCTTTTCTTGTTTCTGCCTCCATCCACCAGAGGGAGCTAGCATACACGTCACGTGACTCGTCTCCCACCCGGCGCTTAAATGCCCACCCTTCATCCTCCTCACCGTCCGCCTCTCCAGCCCGCCCACACTCTCGGATTGCTTATGCATCTGTCCGACCGTCCTCGTACGCAGGTCCGCCCCCGTCTCCTCAGCCGTGTCACCCTTACCAGCACCAGAACCCAAACCATCCTGCCTTTTGCCCCGCCCCCAGTGCCATCCTGGAGCGACGTGATGTCAGACCGGACGAGGAGGCCCCGGCATCACCATCAAAGACTGTGGTGCTCCTGAAAAATGAGGCGGCGTATGCTGACCCGTATGCTCTCGTCCACGGTGTTGCTTCACCTCAATCGCTTGCATTCCGACGTGGGTCTCTGCGGTCCCTGAGCCCTTATTCAGCTGCAGCTTTGCATTGTGAGCTTGACGCTGCCCTCTACAGGCCCGGTGGACCTCTCTATGCTGAGCCTTACGGCCCGATGGGTTTCCGAACGTTGCCACCCGCATCACCACAGAAGCTGGAGCCATACAGGGGTCATTCGGGTCGTGGATCACCGGGAAGGCAGGGCTTCCGAAAAGATGGCACGGTATATGTAGAGGGTCATAAAGCGCGAGTCGGGGGCCCTTTGCTTGATCAGATGTGTGTGATGGCTGGAGCAGGAGGTGAGGGAGTGGCACTGACGGGGTATGAAACTGACACAAGGTGAGTTTTGACCATTTTGTAAAAAGAAACTATGTAAGGCGTTTAAGATAATTCAAACAATTTGAAGCTTGGTAATGGCTTTTAGATTTTCTGTTGTTTTTGTGTATTGTTGGGATTTTGTATATATAATGGGTTATATTAGGATGTTTTTTTTACCGAATAGGATACATATTGCGACAATTATAAATAGTATTTGTGTTTTAGGGAGCGAATGGAAGCCATGGAGAAGCAGATAGCCAGTTTGACCGGTCTGGTCCAGAGTGTTCTTACCCGGCCCCCGGACAGTCCGTAAGACATTTTCCCATTTATACTGTATATACAGTATATATACCAAAGTTATAGTTAAAAGAATCCAATTTGACTAATTCACGTGTTTCTTTCATGAATAATGCTGTACAAATGCATTAAAAAGTAGTTTTTTATTGTATAATGTTGAGATAAAAACAGATTGACAGTGATTGATATTAAACTTCTGGAGTTTCCAATAGAGACAGGATATGAATGGATATTAATAGCAGACAATGTGTGACAGATATTTTCTTCTACAGCGACAAGGCAGAAACAGCAAGTGACTGCTCGGCGCCTGAGAGTAAGTACTGTGTGAGTGTGTTCGTGTGTGTGAATGTGTGATAAGGAAGGAGTGAAATAAGGCTGTTTCAGGAAAATAATTAACAATGGGATGATGTAATGGGAAGTAAAATGACTCTAGAAATAATAAGGCACTACAAACTATTGTACTTCTGACATGGAAACTGAATCAACTCGTTCTGGCCAATCAGATTCAACAACTTATTATCAAACATATCAAATATATTATCATATGGTATGAATTGTATAACCTTGATTTAGTTATCAAAGATTTCAACACTTTTGATGGACCAGACAAATGGTCTGTTGCACTGCTTCATCGCTTCATAACCATATGGTACCATCCTTTTTCCTTATGCATTTTTCCTACCTTGCTTCTGAGCTGCTTTTCTGACCCTCTTTACTGGGAAAACCTTTAATCCAGTTCAAAACATGGCAGAAACCAGCCTGAACATCACATACATTCAGTAGGACAAGGACACGGGTTAACCCTTCACATGTTTTGTGTTTCAGCTGGCAGGTCTAGAAAAGGAAAAGGTATTTCTACCTTGTGTGTCTGTTTCTTCGCTACTTTCGTTGTCGACTTCTGTTTGTCCACAGTCTGTCGAACCCACCACTAACATCTGTTTTTACTTCATCAGTTATGACAAAACAACTATTTTTAATTCTTGGGTATTACAGTGTACGTATCTTACAGATACTGTATATGAACAAGTAATGTTGAACAAAAAAACAATTAATGTCATTGTGATCCAGCCTGATCTGAAGATACTACTGTAAGGTTGATTGTATTTGCTGATCGTTTTCCAAATACAGCATGTCCCGGAGTGTTTTATTTCTCTATTTTAATCCATTAAACAATGAAATGTCATACGTTTTCTCCATTTATATCATGTTACCAAGAAAGCTGCCACCATAAAGATGATAAAATTGTAATATGACTGCAGTGAGATAAGATTGCAGTCAGAATTATTTACAGAGCTACTGTTTGATTCAAGGCATATTTTTAATGTAATATTAGAACTATATGCATAGTACATTTGTAATAGTTTTTCATAACTGATCAAATGAAAAACAGTGCACTGAGATATCTGGTATCTGCTGTAGATTATATGGAATGGAGTTGGAAACTTAGATCCCTGAGTTTGAAAAAAAAAAATGTTACAATGTGTATGTGAATAAGTAAGTAAGTGTGTTGAACCCAAACCATCCTGGAATGTTTGGAGTGCAACCCCTGACCACCTTCTTACAAAATGGTTTCATCAGCAGCATGTTCTGTTCCCTTTTTACAAAGAGAGCAATAGGGCTGATGATGACCTGGACATTGCTTGAGTGCAAGCTGTGTGTTACATTACTTGAGGGAAATGAAGATGTGTGTTGCATGTGCAGACCCCACAGAGGCGTTGTGATGATGCGAGCCTCAAATACAGTATATCCGTATCTTTGTTTTCAGTGGTGTGGATAAAGAAAAAAAAGATTGTAAGAACAAACATGGATAACGTAAGAGCCCATTCGCTTAAGGGGAAAGGACACTGCATCGACCTACCCAATTACCTTGCCTTTCATTATTATTGTATGATAGCTTCCAAATCAATTCGGTTTCCAGGCAACCAGATTTCATTTCAAAGCAAAACCCAAACCGGAGTTACTTAACTCAACCCTTGCTGTGTCCTGACCTCGATTCTTCTCTCTGGCAGCCACGACTCCCTTGGCTCCTCTGGCCCTGATGCCACCTCCCCTCACTGGAACGTCTCAGCCGATTACAATGTCTCGATCCCAAATGCACCTGCATCTTAGTGACTTGCAACGAAGTACCACGGAGCTACGCAAGCAGCTCTCACAGTTACGCAAAATACAGGTGACGAAGAATATCAGCAAACTTTTGCCTCTCCTTTATTAAATAGCATCTTGATGAGTGATTTGATTTTGTTTGAATGTTTTTAGATGCAGAACCAGGACTCGGTGCACACTTTGCTGAGGCAAGCCGAGGCCGATTTGGGTCTTTGTCTCATTGAAGCATCTCGGACGCAGGAAGATCCTCTACAACGCCAGCGCCTCCTCGTGGAGGAAGAGAGACTGCGCTATCTCAATGAAGAAGAACTCATTATACAGCAGCTACAGTGAGCTTCAGCTTTCTGTTGAAATATTTCCTATCACAGTTTCACTGTTTGATTAATCTCCATGACCAACTTACCAACAATGCTTAAATGACTAAAACGGAGAAATTTGCAAGTGTAAATTGCAAGCTTGAACAACAACAACAACAACAACAACATTCTCTTAACTGTAATAACACAATATAACAGTCTTATTCTAGCTAGGTTAATAGTAGTATACTTTTGTTTGGCTAGTGCTTAACATACCTAATAAAATGTTACTAGCATGCTAGTGAATTTGTGGTTTTAATTGAACAATACATTTGTGAAACCGCCCATGTTACCGTTACAAAAACCACTAGTGTTAATTAGCTATCTACAGCGGTACCTCGGCATACCAATTTAATACGTTCCAGAGGCAAGTTCTTAAGGTGAAATTTCGTATTGTGAATGCATTTTCTCATAGGAAATAATGTAAATGCAGACAATCCGTTCTTGCCAATAAAAATATTACCAATTTCCAACACTATAATCATAGTTTTGTATATATGAATTCAAATCATTTTGAAAAGACATAGAATTGAAGTCAAACTGCCTTTTCTTCTTGCTTTCGTACTTGCTAACATATAGCATCACAATATCTTCACAAAAACTTGCACAAATGCAAAGAAAACCCACAAGAAATTGTGTAAACGTGGGTTGCTTGGCTTTCCACTGACGCAAACAAGTTTTGAACAGCTCCTGGCGTACATGCAACTTAGCCGGCATTTGGTCCGACTAGGTTTGTTTGCTCATACAAGATTGCTTTGTATGCTGAGGCAAATTTCTTGCAAAATCTTAGTTCCTAATGTGAAAATTCGTGAGCCCGGGCATTTGTGTCTCGAGGTGTCACTGTACTTGGCTTAACCAATATTAGCATTACTTCTACAGCTGTAGCTGCTGATTGTTCTGAAAAGAAACCTAGTGGTTAAAATAAAAAATGTGAGCTATCTTACTAAAGAATTTGTGGGTTTTATTACAGGATACAGTAATTAAACTAGCCAGTTTTGCTAGAAACAGTGTTAAAGTTTTAATATTTGGCTGTTAGTAGCTGAAGTAAGTTTAACCCATTTGCTAACGTAATTTCTGAAATTGTTGACACAGGGATGCCAACTGACAATGAGATTTTCTTTAAATGAGAAAAATGCTGTGCAAAAGTGAAAAGAATTGCTCTATTTCCAGGCATAATATTAGTTCAATATTTTAATCACCTCTGTTCCTTAGAAAGCTGTCTAGTTTTCATGGGATATGGCCTGTGCTGTACAAATCACAAGAGTTTTTGTGTCAACATTGCCACCAAGGGTAATCACTGATGTAGAAAATTAGCATGCCAGAGTAAGCCAAAGTCAGCAAGGACATTTTAAAAGCAGTTACACGCATATGAGGTTGTCTCTAATGATAGCACATTTCAACAGATTTTTAAATTATATTATCACTTGTTTGTATTATGGTTTAAGTGATCTAGAACGTTCAGTGGAGGAAATGATGACAGGGGCAGGGCTAAACCATCGCTTGGTGACGGAACAGGAAGTGGAACAGAAAACTCAAGAGCTTCGGAGGCTTGGGGAAACACTGACCAAGCTCAAGGGTGAGTGCCGGAGGAGAACATTCACAAAAACTGGGCAGTCAAAAACCAGTATGATGCTTGCAGTCAGAACACAGATTGACCAATAAAAACGTCAAGGTCTTAAGATGTAGTTTTATATATATGTACAGTATACAAATTCATGCACGGGTGTGTATCTGTCCAGATCAGTTCCCGACGCTACAAAGTAAAATGCGCGTAGTGCTGCGAGTGGAGGTCGAGGCAGTGAAGTTTCTGAAGGAAGAACCACTGAGGCTTGATGCCTTATTGAAACGTTGTAGAAACATCACAGATACACTCACACTACTGAGGAGGTAATGCACACACTTATATATGTATACACATATTGTATATTTAAAAAAAATCATACTGCAAAGGAGACAACATGTCCACATACCCATGAATATAATAAAATTTAAGGAAACACAAATCCACTGCAGATTTTAAAACCACTTGGGTTTTCTTTACATAGGCAGGTATCTGAAGGTCTATGGAAAACTCCAGAAGACTTCAGCACCTCCAGTGATGTTGACTTTACAAAAAGCTGTGATCTGGACATCCTGACCAGTCCCTCTCTGGCCAGTCTACCTGACTTTGCAGGCACTTTAACAGGCACTGCAGGGCTGTCAGGATCCTTGACGACCAACTCTGTCAGCATAGGTACTACTTTCCACATATATAATTAATTAGGACACAGAGGTTCCCAATGCAGGTCCTTGAGTGTCACAAGGGGTGCTTGGGAACCAGTGGATTAGTTGATCAATGTAAACTCTTGATGCAATCCTGTAAATTGACTCAGCTTTCTTTCCAGGCTCTGGTGCCAGTCTGTCTAGTGCTCTTGGCACCAGTCTGGGCTCGAGTCTGAGTGGCGCTACAGGTTTAGCAGGCACTACCACCCTTGGAAGCTGGCTGGCAAGCACAGGAGTAGTGGACAGCAGCATGCCTGAGCAGGATGGCACCTCAGTAGGCACACCAAAGAGTCGTGGCATGGAGGATCTGCCTACACGGAGAGATACGGACAAAGGCGTGTCTGTGGAAGTCCGTCTGGTAACACACTTTCTGCCATTGCATTTTTTTGCCTGTAGTGGATGATCTCATACACGAGAGAGTAGAATTAAAACTGATCATTAGTAATATATGCAAGGTGAAGAGGGTGGAAAGGATACATCAGATGGATGACAAGTTGATAACAGAGCTCTCCTTTGGCGCTCTTTTGATTACACCATCTTGTTGTATTCTCACTAGTTAGGATGAGCACTGACAGTTTTAGAACTTTAATGAGACTGTGCTGTCAAATAAATAATCTTGAACAAGATCTTGGTGAGAGTATTTATATTGCCTGGAGTTACAGTATGTACTCCCAGTAGGGCCACCTGGGGTCAATCTACGGGAAAATGTCATAACAAGACAAATCCCAAAAGACTCACATGAAAGGTATAAATGAGTAATTGCATCCTACCTGGATTGAGGTTACAGAGACTTAACTCTAGAGTCAGATCTGTGTGTGATGTCCGCAGCCTTACATCCACATGCAATAAAAGCATTGGTTCCTGATATCTTAAATCTTAACTGGGACGGTATCTTTCCTACTCCAGAGTTCTCATATCATAGGACCTAGGGTAAGGTTTTATCTTGTTGGAGAGTTGTTTTTCCTTTCTTGAAGGAAAGTAGGGCAAGACCATGGGGGTAGCTCCATTGTGTTACTAAGGCATTTATGTTATGAACTCATGTTGTGAATGATAAAAATACCAGTGTGTTGTTATTGGGAAGCATAGCCTTCTAGATTGTGCTATACGTCAAAGCTGTTTTAGGGGTCAGGATGTGCCTGGGTGCCACCCCAATCTGTGCACCCACAGCAGAGGAGCAGAGATATCCAATACTAGGTTGGTGGACTAACATCACCATAATTGTGTGCAATTTTGTCCTATTGACCCCAACAGACGTGGATGTCTGACACATTGAGAATGAGTAAGTTAATTATTTTTAATCTGATCTGTATTGGTCTGTAGTAATGAAGCAGTAGCTTATTTTTTGGATCAAGCTCATTGCTTATTTGGTGTCCCTCAAGCTTTGCCTAATAACTAAACGAATTAGGTCATGGATAGAAACAACAGAAATCAGAAGTTCCTCCACAGGGTAGTTGGGCTTGAGAGCTAATTGAGGAGCCAGTTGAAATGACTTGCTGTGTGGATTATTTGTCACAGTTGGCCTCAAGCCACAGAGAGCACATAAAATAAAATCGATTTTTATCCTGTCATTATTCATGTGTATGTGTGTCTAGGCAGCAGAGCGTGATTGGGAAGAAAAGCGGGCGAGTTTAACCCAGTTTAGTGCCCAGGATATAAATCGTCTCTTGGAGGAGACGCAAGCAGAACTGATGAAGGCCATCCCTGATCTGGATTTTGCAGCCAAGCAGATCACCAAACCTGCTGTACCCCCTAAACCACAGCTCACCTCACTACCCAAACCTGCCTCACCATCCTCGACACCAAGCTGTACACCTGAACACCAACCAGGAAAGCCGCCCCCTAAACCAGCTGGCAAGGAGGGCCTGCAACGAAGAGAATCAGGTAAGATTAAAAAAAAAGGAGGGGGGGGGGGGGGACTCCCACTTGGACTAATCTGTTAAAATTGGACAAGTGAAGGTTTTATGTGCTAAATTAAAATGAACATGATTTAAGTCATCAATGATCTTCGTTTTCATGTCAAAGGATCCATTTTCTCCATGTATAATACGAATCATACAATGCGACATACAGTACAGTGGAACTTCGGATTGCGAATAATCCGGTTTGCAAGAGTTCCGCAAGATAAGCAAAAATTTTTAATAAAAAATACAATAAAATAAAATGAAAAAACAAGCGAGTCTTGATTTACGAGTATCAAGTATCAAGTATCATGTAGCATGCATGCGCTTCTTGTTTTGATGCCGAGCGTCATGTGATCACAACTGAGCCAATGGTTCGTCTCTCTCTCGCGCTGTGGTATTGTGGGTAATCGTCTCCCATGCTCGGTCTTAGTGTTTGTATTAATTTAAAAAAAAAATTTTTTTGGGGGGGTTGTGAAATGAATAATAAAGTTTTTATTATTTCTTCTGGGGAAATTTGCTTTGATATATGAGTGTTTTTTTATACAAGCATGCTTCCGGAACGAATTATGCTCTCAATCCAAGGTTCCACTGTAACTGCATACTATACTGTATAATGTGTTTCAACACTCACTATATTAATGAAACTGTAGAGGTGTTTGGAACATCACGTTACTGTCAAGACATTTACTACTATCAATAAGTTTCCTTGATCTACTATCAGATGTATGTTTAGCTTAACACTGAGGGTGCTGGCATGTTTGGGTCCCTGACTTTCTTTGCTAGAAAAAAATCTGCGTTTGCATAATGTGTCTAAGGTTGCTCTAATTAGCAAGGAATTGTAATTTAGCAGTCTAGCTCTATTTCAGATGGTTACATCATACCAATGAACCCATGTGACCAGTTTATCTGTTTCTCTTGCGTGATCTTAGGGGAGTTGACGGTTCCACGGTATAGAACAGAAAAACCCTCCAAGTCTCCACCACCTCCACCGCCACGCCGCAGTTTCCCGTCAGGGCACAGAGTCACAACTAACAGCAGTGGCGAGGTTGTCATCGTTAACAAGAGTCTTAGTGTAAGAAATGATAAAATTTGTTGTTTATTACGGTCCTTTAGACCTTATAACAGGCTTTAACAGCTTCTCTTCCACTAGCATGAAGTGACATACTGTAAGTCAAGTAATCGATAATGAAATATATTGGCAACCGTTATCATAAAATATTTATATATCTTTTCTGCAGTGCCTAGCTTTGCTGTCTTACACTTTCAAACTCACTGAAAAATAATTAGCGGAATCAGCAAACTCATTTGAAAATATCCTTTGCCTTTTTTTTTTATTTTTTAGAAACCTGAAAAGAATGAAAACTGTGAGGAGTCAGATACGTTAGTTCAGTCTCAGACTCCACCTGTTAAACTCAGACGACCTTCGACCTCTGACGGGCCCCGGCCATGCTCCACACCACCGGTAATTGCTGCTTCTGGGATGAAGGAGGATGAGGACGAGGAGGAGAAGATTATGGCAGAACTTGAGGTAAAATATGTATGAAAGATTTGTTCTAAATCTCTAGGTAGCATACTGCGGAAAGAAAAAAACTAATCCTGTTCTTATAAAAGTTACTTATTTAGCTTTGTTAATCATCATCATTGCTTAATGCTGGATAATACATAGCTGTTCAAAGCACATATTTTTTGTCTTTCTTCTCTAAGCATAATTGTAAAATTATCATCTCATTATGTTTGTGTTTTTGACTGTGGGGAAACCAGCTTAACACAGGTCATATCTTAATTTCTCCTAACACACATGCACACACATACTGTACACTCATATGGCAGATCTTCCAGCCAGCACTGGTAAAGCGCGTCACTCCCAAGTCCATCAACTTCCCACAGTCCACCAGTCCCAAGAGCAACGCTCCCAGTTTGGGTCAGTGGACATGCAGCAGTTTGTGGTTAGAGGTAACCGGTTCGTTCACCTCAAACCCTCTCCTGGTTTCCCTTCTGCTTAGATTCTTACTCTAATGATATACATCATACTGTACACTGGCAACTTTTCGAGACAACTTCTATAGACTACATTTTCTTTATACTACATTGCTGCTGAATTCTTAAATCTGATTGGTCTAAAGTTTAAATTTTATAATACTAGGGACTTGTTTTGGACATCTGCAGTAAAACCAGATTGAAAACATTCTTGTAAATGTTATGATGTTTTCTTGTAAGCAGATGGTTATTTCCTTTAAAAGTTAATATTATGGAAGAAGTTTATACGACACCCTTTGGATGTTCTTGGTAACAAGACAAACTTCTTCTTCTTATTATTATTATTGTAATTTTAAAGGTCCTGTATTTTACTATTTTATTAACAAGCTCTTACAAGCTCTCCTAAAGTGTGTGTGTTAATTCACTAATTGGTGAAAAATTGGGATAAAACTAATTGGTTTGTTTAAACCCAGGCCAATAAAAAAAAAGGGGGGGGGGGAAAGGCACATTGATGTGCACGCTGGAGACCCATCTGAATGCCTAAAAAAAAAAAGTGATTTTTTTTTAGCAGTAATAATAATAATAATAATAATAATAATAATTTTGCATTAACAAAGCAGTAATAGAATGGCAATTCACAGTTGATCATAGATGTTATATTATTGCAGATGTTACACCTAAGAATGTGACTTAATCTCATATAATGTATATAACATTAATCTTAACAGATAATTAAATAATAGCTATGCAATATTTAACTTGATGCTTATGCTAACCCTCTATTTTTTAAGCGTTTAACAAAATAAATTGAATCATAAAATTTTATTAAAATCAACTATATAACTGTCAGTATTTAAATTTTCGGCTAAAGATTAGATGCCCAACGAACATTCCTCAAAAAGTTGGCAGTATAATAATGAGCATAAAAGAGCTTAAAACTAAAGACCTGACTGACATCTTAGCCTCTTCCTTTTCTCCTTTTTTCTCTCCTTCTCTTGCTTAATTTTTTTTTCTGGAAAATGTATTTAAATGAGCTTAAGGAGAAAATTACATCATCAAATCCAGTAGCTACAATGAAACTGTTTCCATTTAAAATAAAGGTGGATTATTTTCATGTAACAGCAAACTTGAAGTGTAATGATTTTTTTCACTTTCTATACAATAACCGTAATCAAGACATCTTTGTGCATACCTTTTTTCATATTCTATGGTGTGTGGACATAACCTCCAGATAACCTCTACAGATCTGACCCCTGTTAACCAACGTCTGGATCCCACGCTGCTTTGCTTAATTGCTCTGTCGGACCACTTTACCCTGGGCGGTTTGTGTAAGAGTGTTTTGGTTGCATTCTTGTTGCTTGGTGTAATTTACGACAGTGTCAGCTTCGCTGTTTAGACAGTTCGCATGTGTGGGCGAGAGGCACACAAAGCTTTCTTTCTGTTGTCTGCGGCGTGGGGTAATATGTTACGCAGAACTCCCCTGGTGGAACCGTCATAACAGAACAGAGTGTAAATAGAGAGTCTTGTGGGTTTTTCTTTTTTGTTTTAACCCACACATGCAAGGTGTCAATCTGCTTTTCCTTTCTACCTTACTCTTTTGATGATAGACTTAAAAAGGTTCTTTTTGCCTTCCAGAACATTTTTTGTGTTGAGTCTTCATTTTTTTCTTTTCAGAACGCAAGGACTCCTCCAGGCTCGGCTAAGACGACTTCTTCGTCGTCTCGGTTGAAGCAGCTCCAGCAGAGCAGTTTGGAGCAGAAGAACAGGAAGCAGCACGAGCAACAGGGCCAGCAGCAGGTATTTCACTTCTAAACAGCTACTGGCACTAATTCTTCCAAAAGAACCTGACGCTCCCAATCTAGGACTGAGCGCTACCCGCTACGCTAGCACTGTTACCCGATGAAGCTTGCTAGTCTGTCTTTGCTAGCACTTTAAGGACGTTCGAGGTCGACAGCTAAGCACAATTAGGATCATCTGTGAAGTCTGAACCTAAGCGTTTTTTGGGCATGATGGCTACCTCTCTGCAGGGGGTTCAAGCATTTAGACCCCGTTGTCTTTCCATTTAAATGTCTTATTTATTTATTTATTTTTGCTTCCTCTTTGCTTCATAGACATCACACAACCTTATATGTTACAGCAGAACCAAATCCTCAAAAAATGCACTCACTTTTACTTTCTCCTTCTCTCTCTCACTCTTGTGTATGGATGCAGTCCACCGAGACTGATTCCAGTACACTGTGCCAACTTTTTCTTTGTCAAAAAGATGATTTAATCTTTTTTGTCATTACAAACTGCACCCCAGGGCTTTATGCTTTCAATGTCTAAAATTTTTTTGCCCTTGTATAATTTTTAGCCAACATACAGCTCTTCCTAATATGCTGTGATCTAAAAAAACAACAACAAAAAAAACAAATCAACAACCAACATTAGCATTGGTGGTGTAGCATTTCTAGCTTCCTTGTCAAGATCAACTTTATAACTTTTTCCTTACCTCAAGAAAAAAACAAACAGTGCTTAATCCCTTTGGTCAGATTTCCGACCCATCTATCTAAACTGATGATTTGTCTTATGATTTAGTCACAGCATTTTAACATGAGAGTTTTCTTGCTAGCAATGTTGGCACTTCTGCTAGCAAGGAACTCTGCTAGCTAAACAAAGAGAGAAACCTGCAGATTTCATAAGGCTGGGTTGCAAACCTGCTACTGTACATGCAAACGGTATTTGAAAAAAAAAAAAAAAAAGTCACAGCTTTTTAAGATAAAAGTTTTCTTCTTAACAATGTTGGCACCTGTGCTAGCATAGCCCAAGATGCTCTCACTTAGCATTGTTTACAAAGAAAAGGCTAATTAAAATAAAGATTTCTTATATTATAACATAAGAAATCTTTCTTATAAGATTTCTTATATTATAATTTTTTTTTCTCGCCTAAAAATCTATATTATCCATCTTACACTATGATTCACCTACAGTACACTAAGCTTGCAAGATGAAGAAGAAGAAAAAGTCCAACATGGATTGAAAAACCGTATTGAATAATTAAAATGGAGTAATTAATAAACAACCCACCACAACAACAAAAGAAACCTGTTTGGTTACAAAAATATGAACAGAAGGTGGAAAAGAAAAACCACACCAGAGATGAAGCATGAGAAAATCTAGGAGCTTCAAAGTCTCTCAAGTGACACTTATCTGCAGGGCAGGGCTTGACATTAACTTTTTTGCTCACTGGCCAATGTGGCTAGTGGATTTCCGGAGTCACTAGCCAT
>JAQMYG010000033.1:3401163-3414303 GCA_030014215.1 Clariallabes teugelsi
AAAATTTATTAAAAATCTTTGCTCGTCTTGCGGAACACTCGTAAACCGCGTTACTCATAATCCGAGGTTTCACTGTACCACATTAATGTCTTCCAAGAAACAGGCCTCTGAATCTACAGTAGCCACAGACTCTTGCAATTAAAAGCCAGAGGAAGCCTGGAACAATACGTTGGTGAGTGCACACATATTATATGCAGTGGTACCATATGAATTCAATCCATTCTGGAGGCGAGTTCTTAAGGTGAAATTTCGTACAGTATCGCAAAACGCATGTTCCCATATGAAATAATGTAAATGGAGATAATTGTGCAGTCACCCAAAAATATTACCAATAATACCAATTTCCAACACTATAATCATATGTGTACACAAAAACAATCAGTACGTTTAGAAAAGACATGTTAATGAAGTAAAATATTAAATAAATCTGGGTGAGATTTATTTGTTAAATGATAACTCATTCCAGTACTGTATGTCCCACATGGGTTTGGTTTGGAAATCCCAGTTAAATAGCTGTACCAGACCTGTCTCAATTATCAGACTATTTGGACTGCCTGTCAAAGTTTAGATTATAATTTTAATGTATTTTTGGTTTTTTTTTTTTAATTCCTTAAAAATTTCCATGCACTTAATGATGTGTTTAATAACTAATGATCGATTCTAATATTTTAAAGTTAATTCTCTTAATTTTCAAGCATCTCATTTATTAATCGCATTTCTTAAAAATATACAGTAGTGTGCAAAAAAATAGAAAGGAGCGAGTGTGACAAAGTAATCAGAAGAACTCATATTCTCCAGCAGGCTCAGTAAAACCTAACAACTATTTTACTTATACAGTAGTACTGTGCAAAGTCTTGGGCACGTACAAAAATATGGCATATGCAAAGGATTTCTGCATAAAAGAAGCTTCTATAAAGAGCAATAAAGAGTAATAAAATAAACAGTCAATATTTGGAGTGAAAACTCATTGCTTAAACTCAGCTTTAGGCACAGATTTCTGCAGTTTTATGGAAACAGTTGTTAGGTTTTACTGAGCATGCTGGAGAATATGAGTTCTTCTGGTAACTTTGTCACACTCGCTCCTTTCTATTTTTATGCAAATCCCAGGATCGTACATTAGGTTTTTTGGTTCCATCTGAAAACTGGTCTGTCTTGTACTCTATTTTTTTCTTTACAGCCATTCATATATTCTCCTGTAATGTTATGTATTTAATAATTTTTAAGTTATATATGGAAATACTGAATGATTTGGTACATAAATATGCAGACATGATGAACATATATAACAAAATTGGTACAGCATATAATATGGTGCATACGACTTTTGCACAGCACTGTATATTTATTCGTATTAGCATTTCAATCATCTAGTACCACCGTAGAGACTCCAACTTCCTGGGTTCACAATCCTGAGTGGAGTTTCTGTGCATGGGGTTCCTCCCACAAACATGCCAGCATTACTGTATCAGAGCTACACATGAGCGTACCCGAGTTATTTAAAAATTAAAACTGTAATTAAAATGCAAACTACAGTGATGGGTGCTGGTGTAGTGCCATGATGTATGTATATTACCCATAACATGCTAAATCTATACAGTATATGCAATCTTTAACATTATTTTCCATAAACCTTTTATTATGATGGTTTAACCACATATAAAGGTGCTGTGTTACAATATTGTTGTAATGATGTCGAGGTAAAGGTACTGCATTATTACAATGTACATTATTATTCCAATACAACACCTAACTATTACCACGCAATTACCATTTTATAACTATTTTACTGTAGTCTATGCCTTATCTTGTCATAGTTGTTGTTACTGTGTTATAACTACACAATCTATTACACCAACTATTACAACATTATTAGCATGTTCGTACCATAGTCTAATGGCAGGTAATCCATCCAGGTACCATCCTATTACAATATTGTTACCATGGCCTAAGCGCAGGAAAGGGTCTATGTTATTTCCATAACACCCAACTATTACAAACCTACCATATTATAACTTTGTTATGAATACACACCATGTTGTTACTGTTACTATGGTGAGTTAAGTGCAGATAAAATTGCCATGCTATTGACCGAAGCCCATCTGTGTGTAATCGAATGTCATTTATTGATTTATTTAATTAGGTTACATGTACATCAAGCAACAGTACCCGATATGAAATTACCTATTCCTTCCATCCATTACATAAGAAAACATATAATAGAAAATATATTTGGTGCTAATGTACATCAGAATCAGGGCACGCAAGACCTGAAACTAAAATCATGATTACGGACCATACATCTAAACTGTGTTTTATTACACATTAATCAGAATTCATGAAGAATTCCCTGCATGTGTGTGTTAGAGAGAGATATCTGAAGACACTTTTAGTTTCTGTGACATTTTCCATCTGTTGCTGCGTCTCGCTCCATCGGCTCTCACGTAGGGCTGATTTCTCAGACCTGTATAGACACACACACACACACACACACACACACAGTCATTGCGAAATGCAAACACTGCCTAGTTAGAAAAAAGGCAAAAAAAAAAAAAAATCTAAATCACTACCAGAGCAGGCAAGAAACAGAGAAAGAAGTCTATGAAGGGCTCAAGTCATTGAAGGCAGAGTCAGAAAGCTGCTGGGACGAGCGCTTCCCCGAACGAGCCGAGAAAGGAACAGCTTTCAGAGCTGAGAGGTACAGAGATGTGAAGCAGATTATTTCAGATTACACTGAAATCAAGTCTTAGAGATAAGTTAGAAATAGGCAGGGAAAGAGAAAAGCACCCAGGTCTTTGTAGAGTCGCTCAATTTTACTCAAGCAGACGCGTGACCACTGACCTGTGATGATGTCCTCAATAGTGCCGTCCTTGCCCTCGCGCACGAGAGGGGACACCTGTCTTCGCTTCAGCTCCGCTATCAGATCCACCTGCGCCAACAAGGGCGCCACGGGCACCTGAGGAACGGCGGGAAAACATTTTTATTGACAGGTGTGCATGGCTTTCTGAACAGTTTCTCTGATTCCAAACGTCAGCCAACATCCAAGAGGAGGTGAACTTGTGCACTTCTCTTTTGAGCCCATCCCTCTTTCTGTTTCTTTCCTTCTTAGTGCATGTAGCTTAATTTAAACGTCATATATTTTGAGATTATTACTATCACTTTTTTCACTCTTTAGGATTATTATTTTCGTTATTCCGTATTCTTGTTCTTTTTTGCAGTTCCTGAACTCTGTCTCACTTTTCTTTTTTTTTGTCCGTACCTTGCCTCCCATTTTGCCCGCATCTGTCATGGCTGTCTCTTTTCTCTCGTCACCTCCGATGAAACTCTCTCTCTTCCTTTGTTCGTTCTCCAGTTCAGCCATCTGTGCAGAGAAGTCATACTTTAATCGCACGTTCCATTTACAAGTGAGAAAACTCTACAGAGAGATACTGAGAGGTCACAGGGTTTAAATGATACAAGTGCAAAACATGCAAAGCGCCTCCAGATTACTGAATATTCATCATTTGAAACTAAGTTACCTTATACGCTTTTATAAACCTAATGAACATAAGGAAGAACATGGAAGGCGGAGTGGTTGCGGGATTCTCTCCAAAGTACTCCACCACTGCCTCGTACACCTCCTAACGAGCCAGAGAGAGAGAGAGAGAGAGAGAGGTGACGTTATTTTAGCTCATGTGTTTTAGCATCAGTTTCGCTTTTTAAAGTTAAAATGTTTCAGACTTTCACACCTGAGCGGTTTTAGCGTCTTTAACCACAGAGTCCAGGAGACTGCTGTCGTCGGACAGGAAGTCCCTCAGGATGGCATTGTCTTTCTGTTCTTCAAACTCCTTCCGGGCCACTTCCATTCCTGCCTCCAGGGTGCGCACGTCTAATAAAATGCTGTCCAGAGAAACTGAGAGAAAAAAAATGCATCAGTCGAATCAGGAAGAAGATCAAGTAACAATAATAAAAAAGATGGAAAGTGTTTCGTGGTAAGATCACCATGTTTGTGTTTTTGTGTGTGTGTTTTTGTGTGTGTGCGTGTGTGTGTGTTTACCCATCGCTGCTTTGTCCATAAATTGCAGCTCGGTATGAAAGGCGTGTAATAGTGGAAATTTCTCCTGTATGGTGCTGACGAGGAAGTGCAGCAGTGTCTGTTTGCGATCCGTCGACTTCGTGTCCAACAGCTGAGCGAAAGCCACAGCACAAGGCAAAATGAATATAACGTGAAAAATGTAATTAACAAATAAAAAAAATATGAGTAATCACGTCATCATCAGGTCATCAAAGTTGTTTACCCTGCTTATACCAAGACATTTTTAAAAAAGTTTTAAATTTATAGTCACATTTAACACTGCTGTTACATCAGGATCCCTCATCAGCATCTTTTTTTAGAAATATATCTTCTGAATTTTACTGTATCTATGTCTGACTGTTTCAAAGACTTGACATGTTTTTATCATGTTTATATCCAAGATCACATTACCACACTGCAGTGACTTAATTCAGATTTTGTTTGATGTTTTTCAGATCAGATCTGAGTCCCTTTCATATGCGTTCCCAGATCAGATATATATCCAATACATTGTCATGTGACTTGAATGAGAACAGGTTTTTTGACTCTGTGCATGTGTACGGCGCTCGCTGATACGGGGATTTCATAGAAGCGCTAGCAATAGCTGTGCTAGCAATATTCCTTCTTCTAGGAAAGCGCTTGCACAAATATGACTAGCCCAATATTTTAGCCCAGGTGGTGCAAGCAAAGACATATCGATGTGCACATACGTGCCGTTTAATCATGATTAATTACTATTTTAAAATACTCAGATTTACTTGCATTAGAAATGTGCAATGTTGGAGTAAAGAAATGCAGGGCAAACTGGTTAGAGGAAACAGATTATACAGTTTCACATTAGATTTCCTATATCTATCTGAATTGAAAAATGTTGTTTGTAAAGTGAACGTGGTCTGTGTCGGACAAAGCCACTGCATAAACAGTTCTTCCTTTTTTATGTTTGACATAGTCTACGTTCACACAGCTACTGTAAATTGAACAATAAATAGACTAAAAACTACAATAGGCCAATTTTTATTGAATCAATAAAATTTTATTGGGGCAGATTGCTGTAGTATTAGAGGATTAAAGCATTTCAAGGATAACTAGAAGTTGAATATTTCGAGAAAACAATCATAATGACCGCAAAGTTTGAAAGCAATAAAACTTGGAATGCATGGAAATTACTAAATCTTTTACAGAAACGCAGGCGCTGCTTCCAATATTGCTTTGTTTTTTAGTTAACAACATAATGAAGTTTGAATGTTACTATAGTTCTACATTAGGTTTGAATTTTTTTTTACGTTGGAAAATGATTATGATTGTGGCTTGAAACATAAATGTACTGTAGATATATTTATATTGATATGTAACTTTAATTTATTTAAAAAAAAAAGTTTTTTCTTTAATTGTTATCAATTTTTCCTTTTTAATTCTGTCCATTATCTTCTTCTAAAAAAAATTTCTTACATTTTTCTTTTTTTTTTATATTAATTTTAACATTTCTTTTTTATTAAAAAAAAAAAAGAGTACTTTGAATTGAAAGTTTTATACTTTAAATTTGTACTAGGTAATAAGTTTAAGAATTAAATTTTGAAATGTATATTTTGTATTTGAACAAGTTTAAATGTTACCATAGTTCTATGTAGGAGTTTGAATTTTCTTTTTGATGGAAAGGTTTAATGTCTATTGTGAGTCTTTTTTTTTTTTTTTTTTTTTTTTTTAAAGTTTGGGAACTATGCTAGAAATTCTTTTGATTTTATAAATTCATCTTCATCTACACATTTCATCTCACCTGATCGAGGCTCTGGAGGCGAAAGCCGTACGCAGCACCCCTCTTTCCACTGTTCATGTAGTTCCCAAATGCAAGAATGATCTAAAACGATGAGAATAAAACGAAATACAATTAAAATGACATGATGCTTAATCGTTTTGAAAGACCAAATCACAGGCAAAAAAACTGGTCCCACTGGTACCTCCAGAATCTTCTTGACTTTACTGGAGGATTTAATTGACATGGATGCAGCGATGATGGCATTCAGTTGCTGCAAGATTAAAAAAAAAAAAAAAAAAAAAGCACCATTACATATAAAGACAGAACAAACAGCAGAGAAATGGTCCAATTATCTAATCAGAGCAAATAGATGCTGAGCTGCTGTTCATCTGAATAATCTGCATTGGCATGTCTGTGATAATGTGCGGATAAACGCTGTAATTATGTGATTATCAGAATCCTTTTCTGCTTTAATTAACATGTTGCCTAATTCTCACCGCTTTGTGAAGGGACGGTTTGTATTTCAGGGTTTTTAAGGAAAAAAATCACATGGTCTGAATCGTTTTTTCACTAACATTCAGTTCCACTAAAATGACTACATTCCTGTGAGTGTGTTGTGTTTAAATTGGTATTACATTAATCCCATTAAGAATGCACTGCTTCAGTATTAATGGTATTTTACACACAAAATTAGAATTTACGTTTTTCTCATACACACAACTTATTCTCTCTCTCTCTTTCTCTCTTTTTCTCTTTTAAATAAATGACTTTTCTCAAAAATATTACAAATATTCCTCCAAACATTAGTATTGTTTATAAAACAAGCATTTCTTTTCTCTAAAATTGGGAAATTCAAAACATTCACAAATTTCTACCTTAAATATTCAAGATATTAAGACTTTATTCTCAAAAAATGTAGGTTTCGCACTTTTATCCTAAAGATATAATTTTTTCCCGCAAATATTTTCTGAAATTATAAATTTCTCAAAGCATTCAACAACAACAATAATAATAATAATAATAATAATAATAATAATAATAATAATAATGGGGAAAAAGTTTTTTTTTGTAAATACAATAAACACATTTTATTTTAAATAATACAAAATAAATTATTATTAATAAGCAAATATTATTATTTAATAATTAAAGTAATTTAAATAATAACATTTGGGAATTTATTTTAACTTTACTTATGTAAAAGTATATTTCCTGCAAGTTTAAGAATTTATTCTTGAAATATAAAAAAATAAATAACATTAATCTAACTTTCAAGAATAATTCTATAAATGTTACTAATGTAATTCTTTTCTTTTAAAATCACAAATTAATTTAAAATATATATATATATTTTTTTTTAATTTTTATCCATTTTTCCTTCTATTTTCTAAATTGTTTTTATATTTCATGAAAAAACAAATATTTCTTGTAAATTGGAGAATGTAGTCAGTAAAGGTTTAATTTTATACTTTAAATTTGTACTAGGTAATAAGTTAAACAATTTATTCTTGAAATATTTTTACCACTTTAAATCGCATTTTTGACTTATTATAGGTTTATTTTAAAGGACAAAAAGCGTTTATTTATATAGAGTTATGTAATGTTTAAATATTACAATTTTCGTATACAGTTCTTGGAATTTTCAGATTTAATAATTTAAAAGTGACAATTTTAAGAAATGCTTCTTAAAAATTAAAATTTTTATTTTTGTTCCTGACATGTTTCAAATTGGAAGGACTTTCCTACAAGTCAATTAAATCAAATGATTTGTTTTATTCTTTTACAGACAAACATAAACTGGCATAAAACGGGATGAACTTGATTTATTGCTCCATGGCGTGCTACCTCGTCCTGGTCTAGTCTGGCTATAGTGTGCTACATCAGTGTGTAGATGCTAATACACACAACTATATTCTCTCCCTCTGTTTATTTCACTTTTCCCACAAATATTATATCTATCTCCTTAGAGCTCGTACTAACCGGCTGCAGGAGCTGGACTCTCTCTCTGAAGTTCCCCATGAACGTGAGTGTGCTGATTCGCTGGCCGAGTCGCGGGATTTTCCCAAACTGAGCCATGAAACGGTCTTCCTCAGAGAGCTCCTGGACGGATCGGCCATCATGCTCATAATTCTGTATCAACTTCAGCTCGTGGTCGGAGGGAATGAAATGCTCCAACTGCTCCAAAAAGTCCAGACTTAATTCCTTTAGGTTATACCTTAGAGAGAGAGAGGTGTGCATAAAAGTAGGTAAAAATTAGATGGGGATAAACACATGATGATGATGACGATGATGATGATGGTGATGAGATATCGATAGTAGCGATGATGATTATGGAATGGTGATGGTATGATAGTGATGATGTGAATGATGATGATGATGAGAAGATGATAATAGGGATGTTGATGATGATGATTATGATGGTGATGATGGGGATGATGATGATTATGATGGTGATGATGGGGATGATATTGATGATGGAATGATGATGGTATGAGAGTGATGTTGGGGATAATGGTGATGATGGTGATGATAATAAATTACGACAATGGTGATAGTGATGCTGATGTTATGATGACGATGATGATGATGGTGGTGATGATTTTGATGGTGATAGTGATGGTTATGATGATGGTGATGATGGTGACGAGAGAATGATTATAGCGATGATGTTAATGGTTATGATAATGGGAAAGATGTTGGGGATGAAGGTATGATAGTGATCATGGGGATGATGATGGTGAAGTTAATGATGGTGATGAAGTGCTGATAATAGCGATGATAATGTTGGTAATGACGATGATGGTGATGATTTTGATGATGATGGGGATGAAGATGATTGTAATGATGATGATAATGGGGATGATGGTGGTGAGGATGTTTATAGTGATTCTTCTTCTGCTTATTATTATTGTTAAAAAATATATATTATTACTATAAGTAGGGGAAATAGTTTGAATATATGTTTATTATTATTTATTATTGGTCAGTTGCATATCGGACAATTTGCTCATCATGATCTGTCAACATAAACAAATGAAATATGTGGAATATGTGTGTATGTGTATTTGTGTGAGAAACAGAGAGACATACGTCTCAATGGCGGTGCAGATCTTCTTGGCGTCCATGCCTCCTTTGTGCAGAGTGATGGCCAGGTTCTTGGCGCGGTTCGGCTCCAGCAGTGAGATTTTACTGGACGACTTGCGCGCCACTTTCATCTTCAGAGTGCTGACGCTGGAGGGAGGAGTCTGAGCTTTCGTCTTAAACAGCTCCTCGAAAGCATCCATGTCCAGCTCCTGGAAGAAACAGATGATTTACATTATATGATTTGTTCAGTTGCTTGAATGTACGGAATCACCTGGTGGTGTGCTTCTATAGGAAACTAATCAACGAGGAAACCACCTCATTGTGAGGTGGAGAAAAAGAAATCACCCCTTACTGCTAAGACATTTTCGTCGTCCAGTTCGGTGAAGACGGTTCCAGCGACCTGCTCGTCTTTCAGCGCCTGCCAGTTAAAAAGTGGCATGCGGTATTTCGTCTGGATCGGTTTCTTTTCCTTCATACCTGAAAAAACAAACAAACACACACACAAATATAAAAACAGACACTAGATTGATGAGAAACCTTCAGTGTGTGGAAGGAGATCTCACCTTTACTTAAGGTGTTCAGAGGTGGAGGCGGCGGTGGAGGAGGAGGTGGTGGGGGAGGGGCAGGGCTTGGCAGTGGGGGCGGAGTTGGAGGCGAAGGTAGCGATTTTGCACAGGAGTCGCTCACACAAATGTTTTCTTGAGGAATCTCACCTACGACTAAAGAAATAATATGTGATTTTAAAACAAGATATAGAAAAAGACAAAAATCTATAACCAACACACATATACACACACAACACACACACACACACACTTACCTGTTTGAGGTAGTTGTGCGCTTCCTGCCTCATGTATGACGTTCAGGTCCACGGATCCGGACTCGGACCGCTCCATGCGGATGAGCCCTCGCTCCACCAGGGACTGCACCTGCTGCTCCAGCGCCTTCAACCAGCGCTGCCGCTCCCTCTCTCTCTCCCTCTCCTGCTCTCTGGCCATCTCTCGTTCTTGCTCTTGCTGCTGCAGGGTCGAGATCTGCGTGCAAGATTCCCGTAGATTTTCCTGCATGCACACACACACACACACACACACACTGGGCCACTTAATAACACAAGCGTATTAATACAAGTGCTCGTACCTTCAGAAGGTCCATTTCTTTAGTGGTGTTTATAAGTTGTTTCTCCAGGTCTGACACTTTCTCCATAGCTTCATTCTCACACTCCTGCAGCCTGCTGCTCAACTGCAACACACACACACACACACACACACACACACACACACACACAGAGACACACACACACAAATAAGGTAGGATCAGTCATTTAGCTAAAAACTCTAGATGACACTGTTCAGTTAATTAATATGTGTGTGTGTGTGTGTGTGTGTGTGTACCTCAGTGTTGTTCTGCTGGAGTTCCTCTAGGTGCTCCAGCAAGGTGTTTTTGGCCTCTGCGTCCTCCAGCAGCACTCCGACGTCGAACAAGTTATCCAAGTACGCCTGAACCTGGACCTGCAACCTCTCATTCTCACTCTCTTTTAATGTCTAAACACACACACACACACACACACACACAAACACACAAAGTGAAATACCACTTAAATTGTTTATCGATCATAATCAATAAAAAAAAAGATTCATATATTTTCAGCTTTCTTTCTTAGTTTGTTTGTTTGATACTGTATTTAAATCACAAGTTTTTCTTTCACTTCATCTAATTTTATTTATTTATTTATTTTGTTTGTTTGTCCAATCAGTTGTTTATTTATTTACGTATTTGCATGTTTGTTGCTTAATGCATTTATTCATTTACATATACATTTATACATTACTCATTTTATTTCTTATTGTTTGTTAGTTTGTTTATTTATTGCTTAGTATTGATTAATTAATTAATTAATTAATTTATTTATCTATTAATTTATGGTTTAGTGTTTATTTGTAATTTTGCTTGCTTGTTGCTTAGCGTGTTTTTTAGTTATTTGTTCTTTGTATTTATTTCTTTGTATGCTTATTGCTTATTTATTTGTTGCTACTGTGTTTTCTATTTTTTATTTGCTTTTTGTTTGCTGCACCTCCAACACTCAATGTTTTATTACAGAAAATGTAACAACACACAAATTTATATGCATGCTTTATTTATTTATTTATTTATTTATTTTTACTAACTTATTGTCATGGTCATGTACGCCTTGTATGTATTTATGTCTATTTGTCAGTTTGCTGTGAATTTTGATCTAATCGTTTAAAATATTTGTTTTATGTCGTTTGTTTGTTTGCCTGCTTGTTTGTTTGGTGTGTTTTTTACATTTTAGGTTAATTTACAGAATATATAACACAAAAAGGTAAAACAAAATCTATTTATTTATTTATTTATTTATTTATTTATTTATTTATTGATGTGTATTCATTCATTATTTCTTTTCCCTCACTATTTACGGTTTATCTGTTGTTTACTAGTCCTGTTCTGTGGCTTGTTTTGTTGCCAGGACGAGGGTTATAGTTCAAAGATGCTTCACAAAATATACAACAAAAATAGTTTTTATTTGTTTTGTTTGTTTATTTATTTGTTACTTTGTTACATTTTAATTTATTAACTTAATATTTATTGTTTATTTGTTGCCTAATACACTACTTGTCAGTTTAATTGCTTTTTGGTTTGGCATTTTCCTAAACCTCAACATTGCTGTATAAATAAGTAACAACAAAGAAATAATAAAATAAAAGACCCTGTGTGTGTGTGTGTGTGTGTGTGTGTGTGTGTGTGTGTGTGTGTGTGTGTGTGTGTGTGTTTGTGTGTGTTTTGTCACCTCCAGGTAATCGTCCAGGCCCAGCTGTGTAAACTCGTACTGCAGATGAACTCTGAAGTTCATGTTTTCTACAGAATGCACTACAATATTGATAAACTGCATGCACGCCACCTAGTGGAGAAAGATTATATAAAGCATTTCTTAATCATAACTGAACACAAATTTATTGTGAAGTCAATCAAAATATAATAAAAATAAATAAAATTAAACTATAATAATATAATTACACATGTAATTTGACACTAATACAATTTATTTCAAATAAACTTTACATGTCTGATTTTTAAAACGTTCATCACGTTTCATTTTTTTTTTTTTTGCTTTATAGCTACAGCTTGCATTGATCTATGCTTTAATAACAACAAAAAAAATTTGGGGCAGTGAATAAACATTGGTCATGCTTTTTTTTTATTTTTCCTTGCTAGCATCACATCCAGAACTTAATAATGCTTTGGCTGAATCACCATAAAGAGCAGCTGAACACCTCATGAGAGCTCATTACAGAGGCGAAACAGCACAGCGAAGACAATCCTGACCATTACACACTAACATCATCACTTGTCCAACACAACTCCACGGGCCGCCTGTTAGTCTATGGGTGCGGATTTGTGTCAGAATTGGATACATGGGTAAAAAAAATTTTAAAACATCATTCCAGGGTGACTCTCAAGCTGGAACTCACCATAAAGTCCATGCTTCTGTCCTCGCTACAGAAGTAGGCCATCAGCTTTTCGAAGCGCGTCTTCTCTCCGCATACCTACACACAAATGTACACACATTTAATATAAGTACATGTATGTATTATGCCTAATTTTAGCAGTAATAAATATCTTGGAACTATCTTGTTGCACTACCACAAAAGCACACAAGAGGGTGAGCTCACACAACTCAAAGAACAGTTTCTTCTTTCTGAAGCCAAATCTTTCTTTCTTTTTTAAATAACAATATAAGAACAACCCCTATAGCTCTCTAGACTCTTTATTGTATTCAAATTTTCAAATAAATACTGGACATAAGTATTTTATGTTTATTTTATGTTATACTTCAAGGTATTCTGACATCAAAATATTTTAGACCTAAATGTTAAAAACAAAAATGTAACATATTCTAAAATATTTCTAAGCAAACCATTTTGTTTTAACCTTGAAAAATAACTAACACTTCTCTAACACACTCTGCACAGACACCAATGTTCTCAGCGTTTCAATATAGCTAATAAAAAAGGCATTAAAGGTCCCATGTTTTTGTTTAACTAGTGAACACAGGTCTCCCCCAAAGTGTGTATGTTAATGCTGCAGCTGAAATACCCCACAGACAAAACAGTCTTTATACCTTAAACACGCTTTATTTCACTCCCCTGCCGAACACGCTGTTTCACGGTCTATGTAAATGAGCTACTGCAGAGCCACGCCCCCTGCACAGAGCAGCAGAGCTGAGCAACATATC
>JAQMYG010000033.1:3478535-3491831 GCA_030014215.1 Clariallabes teugelsi
GCAAATCTACGCCCTTGGCCTGATCATTTGTGACACTCCATCTTACTCTCGAAGACATCACAGAAGTTTTCTGGAATAATTTGCAGGAGTCTCTTATTTTTTCTCCTGAATATATACATACTGTACAGTTCTATAAAAAAGTATTTGTCCCGTCCCGATTTTTTGCAAATTTGTCACACTTAAATGGTTCAGATCATCAAAAATTTTTTATATTAAACAAAAATAACCCACAATAAATACAAAACTGTTTTTAAATAAGTAATTACCTTTAAACCTAATAAATGGCCTATTTAAGGTCATACTGTACCACTGCAGCTCAGTTAGATTTAACTTTCAAAGTAGACTTTGACTAGGCCAATTCAAAACCTTAACTTTATTTGAGCCATTTAGAGATGGACTTGCTGGTGTGTTTCAGATTGTGCTGCATAACCTACAGTAAGTGCACCTGAGCCTAAAGTCAACAACATCAGCAACAACAGACAATTGACATAAAGGTCAGATGGTCTGGAACAGTTCTTGAAAGAACAGTATTAATTACTATGATGAAACTGCCTCTCATGAAGACCTTCCCAGAAAATAAAGACAAAAGCTTACCTCTGTTGCAGAGGTGAAGTTCATTAAGAGTTACCAGCCTCAGAAATCACCAATTAACAGCACCTCAGATTAGAGCCGTTATGAAGGTAACTGTCTCATCTCCATATCAACTGTTCAAATAAGATTATTGCATATTTTCGATGTCTTCATTATTGTTTTACAATGTAGAAAGAAATAAAAATCAGCAAATACATTTAAGTCAAAAGGAGGCTTTTGATTGTGCAAAATAACAGAACACAGTTATGAGAAGGAAACAAATTTTTTTTTTACTCTTTACAATCTGCTGCTACACTATTGCACCTTTTTCAGCATTCCAAAAAAGCTTGGACAACATCACGGACAGCATATTTTTTTATTTGCTAAATGTGTTTACTCTAAGAGATGACCCTCTTGAAGGACACACATGATTGGCTTGTGTCCCTTCAGCATGTTTGATGAGGGCGTGCTGCCCTTCCCTCTGAGTTTTCCGTGCTACAGTTTGCTGTAGCTGGATTCAAACTCATGATCACTGGAAGGTGTTTTGCAAAACGCAAAACATTTACGTTACTACCCTTTCTACGTGATAGGACAACACTTGTCAAAAATTTACTTTTTTAAACTTCCAAGAACAATTGTCTATTGCCATTCAATGCATTTGAAAGATGCATTGAATGGCATCAAAGATGACTCCACACTATCACACTTTGTTATGAAAACAAAACTTTACACCGTTAAAGTTTTAATGAAAATTTACTTCATATAATCAAGGGCATGGTAGACAAGAGGACATGTCTAGTGAGTGGACGTGGTACCTTATTTTTCAAAGACCATTGTCTGCTTTGTGGGTAAAAGTAGGCTTTGATGAGGGGTATATTACAGCAAAATATCTTTTTAGGAAATTTGTGCAAGGTCTGGTGACCTGCTGGCTCTCTCAATTGGTCTATAGCACCCACCCACCACAATGTTCTTTTGCCAGTTATCCTCTGCTCCCCATAAAAATTATACTCATTGACCACCTCAAGACAAAAAGGTAACACTCCATTCACTTTCAGGTATTTGGGCTGTAGCCAGTTTGTGGGAGTGGCCCTGGACTTTTTGGACCCATTGGTGGAATTCTGTTGCAGCACTGGTAGAGAATCCACAGTGCCCCAGTATCCTTAAGCTTGTTACAGTAGTCAATGTCCTGGCTGAAAGACATAGAAGCATAGTTGAGCTTCCCTGGGTATTGTAGGGTCACACTGCTCTCTGTATCTGTGGTACCTGTCCAGCACAGACTTCTTTTCAGTCATCATCTGCTCCCAAGTTTCAAGTTTCCTTCGAAAGGAGAGGTGCTCCTCCCTGTAGCCAGTGCTCCTTAGGCCAGCATTCCCTCCAGCACCATGGAGACAGTTGTGTGTGGAGTGTGCTGCACTTTGTGTGAGTGGTACAGGTACACAAGCTGTTCATATTTGCGTATGAAAGAAGTGGATGCTAAATGGAACTATGTGCCAATATTATTTGAATGCCATCTTTCCCTGCTTACCACTAGGCCCTAACATAAGGAGAGAGGAAGGAGCACTGACAAACATTTTTTTATGATGTTTCTCCACCCTGCCCAAATCACCTTGTTCCCTAAGCCTGTGACCTAAAGGTGGAGAAGATTCAATTTGGATCAAGGGTGAAATTGTGGAGAAATTCCTGAACAGCGGCCATATTCATAACCAGGACGTGTAAATCTACCACGATATATGCCGATTAGCTCACCTTCAGTATTGTAAACAGGTGAGCCACTGTCTCCAGGTTTACCTGCTACAGATATTATAAAATCATTAATACACATTTGTGCCTTCATGTTCGAATGTGGACGACTAATCTGGCCCTCCTGCTTCAAAACAACTCCACCAGGGCTGAAGGTGTAAAAATATACAGTTCCAATTTCATTAGCTTTACCAATCTGATTTTGTAAACCATCACCAAGCGGACTGGTATCGCCAAGTAGTTTCATGAAAGCCTGATCCCGTTCCGAGTCACTGTTACAAGATTTTGTAAAAATAGCCTTATAGACCAGTATAGTCTCTTCAGTAGAGAAAGCAACAAGTATTTGAGACTTCCCTGAACGTGTATTCTTAATAACATGTAAGGCGGTCAAGACATGGCCATCACCATAGTAACACCCAAGTCCATTTGTACTGCTTTTTCTGGCATCATTTCTTATTTCTATTATGCAAGGTCTTTTCTCTGAAATCCTTAGACCAATTTTGGGATGATATTCTTGAATTTCTCCGCTTTTGTAAACTACAGGGCCATTTGTAGATTCTAGTCTACATGAACATTTTTCCATAATATCCCTTCTATACAAAGACCGATCACTAGTCTGTGCATCTATAGGGTAAGCCATAGTAAAAGTTTGGGCATAGTCTTGTATGGATTACAATTTAAAAATGAATGCAATGGATTGTAGATGTATGGTGGAAGTAATGTAGGGACCTTCAGGATGCCTGCAAAATGAAGAGTGTACAAACATATCAATAATACTACTATTAGTAGTACTAGCCATACTCAATATTTAAAAATACAGACATTAAATGCAACACACAAAAGCAATGATCAAATAATTACTAATTTCCTCCATACCTCTGTATATACTGTACAGTGCATCTTGAAAAAAATATGAAAAAGTTATTCTTTCTGTAGTTTAGTTTTAAAAAGTGAAGATATTCTAGCTTCATTACACATGAGCCTTTTGTTTTGAAATTTATGATTATGGGCTAGAACTCATGAAAAAAAAAATCAGTATATCAAATTATTGGAATATTCATTTAAAGAGATTTTGACAGAGGCCCATAATCAACACCCTTTACAAAGAGTGTTGGCACCTCCTGTGGCTTACCCCTCAAGCAATTCCATGTGCTTGATTTACAGCTATAGCACCCTGTAAAATTCATGTTAGTGAAATCTCCCTGGAAACCACTACCCCCATCTTGCACAACAGAAATCAGAAAACACCAGAAAACAACCTGAATAGTTGCCTGAGTGTTTACACATCTAGAATGGCAAATTGTCCTTGATGATGAAGGATGTAAAGTACACCTCAGCTCTTGTGACTTCTGTGAGATTTTGAAGAACTGTGAAATTCCTGAGCAGCTTCCCTGTGAGCGACTTCCTGAGTAAAAAAAAAATAGGAAAAAAAGAAATTGTTGTATTCTCTGGTTATCCGTTTGTTTAGTGAGTCCAATAAACTAACTTGGGTATATACATTATATTATGTTATATTATTTTACATTAAATTACATTATATTACATTATATTATATTATATTTAAGCCATATCTCACGAGACACGCTGTGCTAATATCCAGCATAACAGCATTCACTCTAATGTGATATGAATTAATTATATTATGTTATGAGCACCATTCAAATCATGTTGTTGTTTTAATATTGAACTAAATCTTTAATGAGGTGTAGTACAGGAATTGAGACCTCAACACATTGGTTCAGTACCAACTAACCATTTAGTTGAAGTAATTTTAGATATCTTTTTTAACCATTAAACCCGCCATTAGCAAAAGAAAAATATCTGATGCAAACAGTTCAGTGAGCAAAACTGCTTTTATTTCTACTACTATTTCTTTTCGCTAAGGTGAAATGCATTTTTCCGACCTTGCCATGGAACTTTTTGGAAGAAAAGAGAAAGAGTGTGTGTGTGTGTGTGTGTGTGAGAGAGAGAGAGAGAGAGAGAGAGAGAGAGAGAAATAGAGCGAGAGAGAGAGAGAGAGAGATAAATAAATCCCCGCCCATTCATTAAAGGAAACGTTACACCTGTTTGAGCACACCTGTAATCGAATAAGAGAGCGCGCGCACACAGACGCGCCGATTCAAACAATGACATCACCTACTTCCTGGGCGCGCGAACAAGGATTTTCCCGGTCTCTACCTCATTTTAATGTCACCTGTAGCAAAGGTAATACAGTGAGCTGAAGATGTTAAAAACACTTTGTAATTGAAACAAGAGAACAGATGTTCCTGGGCATCAGGAAAATATATTCTACCAGTTAACATACTGGAATAAAGCTCAAGCTTTCATTCTTGAAATTGAAGGATAAGAAATCAATTTCGTTATGTAAAAATTCCGTTATAATAGGGTTTGTGTCCTTGGCCAATGCCAATTGCCTGTTTCATCATGGGGGAGCTATTATATCCTGGATTTCAGGAAATCGTTATTGGATCCACTATAAATAAATAAAGTCATCTTGTGTGTGAGATGAGTGAATGTCATCAAGATTTATGTTCAATAACTGCTACTTTTGTAAACTTTTGTTTAATACACACAAGTATAGTTCAATAAAACTGGGTGAATACTGTTTAAATGTGCAGAGAAAAACATGGTCAATGTGAGCAGTCTATATAACTGAGTTAATCAATCATATGGTATGATGTGAATGAATCAATGTCATATCTATAGTCACACGTCGCTGATGTACGTGAAGTCTTAGTCGCGTCGCACAGCAAATCATCTATTTAAAACATCTCATTTATCTTCTGAAATACAGAAATATCCTGTAAACACACGTGATTATCTTACATAGACTAGTTGCTAAATTTAACATTAAAATGAGGGAGAAGACGTGACAATCCTTATTCGCACAGCGTTCGGTGGTGGGTGACGTCATTATTGGAATCAGCGCGCATGGTGCGCGCGACCGCGGAATTATTTTGATGACAGTGAATTTCCTGGAACGCCTGTGTATTTGTGCATGATTTGCGCTCGCCAGGGAGCTGTTATTAACATGCGTGACACTCCCGCAACTTCAGGTAGAGTTGGGCTGTCTGAATTAATATCATTCTGTTTATTTTCCCCTTTTGCGGGGTTTTTGAAACAAGAATCGAAACGTTCTCTCGATTATTTTCTATGGCACGTTTTCAGCAAAGCAACTTAACTAAAATAAAAAGATACAGTAAATGTAATGTGAATGTTTTTTTTTTTTCTTCTTTCAATATCGTATATAAGACTTACCGGGGTTAATACATTAAGCGTTCCAAAATCAGTTCCTCCAGGTCCTGTACAGTGGTGTGTAAGCCGGTGTCAGCTGCGGGCTGCGTTTCGTAGGCGTAAGAGAACATCAAACTGTGTGTTAATGTACATTTGCGCGCTCCCGCTTCGGACACTAGCTGAATATGCATAAACATGTAGAATATTAATTGTGACGGAATAGACACGAAGAGAAAGTGTTTTTTTTTTTTTTTTTTTTTAGCGTTTATAATGATTCTACCGTTTCTTACTTGAAACAAAAAGGATTTTGAAATAAATACGCGACAAATAGAAGTAAATAGATAAATGCATAATTTAAAGATTAGCGAATTATCCAAAAATAAAGAGTATAACAACAATTTGATTTAAGAAGTCGAACAGAACCTTATTTGTAAAATGCGCCACTTAGGAATATATAATACTGCATACAAAACTATTTCATTTACGATTTAGTGCTTCTTTTAAAAAGTAGATATTGACTCTTAGCATTTTAGCCACTGTTTTTTCGGCTGTTTTATAATAAACATATAGGACTCAGGATTGTGCAGTACATATCTTTTTTTACAGCACAGAACATGATGGCAATATGATGAACTGAATTTTAGTTCATTATAACCATTTACCCAAACATGTCTGAGAAAGAATAATAATAAACGGGTCATAGGCAAAGAAATAGCAGATATATACATGATCACGTGTTATTATTGTTGTTTTCGGTTGTTTCTATGATCAAATAAATACATAAATAAATAAATAAATAAATAAATAATATGCTAATTTTGAGAGTTATACACTTTTGCGACGTCATTATATATTATAAGTAGTTATAAAAGTAATGATGACTTTCTTTCTTCCTAACATATCCGAAAACCCAAATGCACAGTTTAATATCTGGAGCTTCCCGGCCAGATTTGCATATACGGTCTATACAATACAATTATATACTGTACTTGCAAGCATTATATATGCTGTGTTTAAGCATATATAAAGATTAAGTGCTTCTTAAAAAGTTAACATTAACAATTGATTTTCAACAGAAAACACTGCCACCAAACATTACAGATGTCCTGCAGGCTGTGTCAAGTTCTGTTGAACAAATTTAATCCTGACCATCAAAAGGAGTTTTGGTGTCAGTTCTGCATTCAGTGTAACCCTAGCTTTTATCTTGTGTTTGATCCAGGTAGCTAGTTTGGCCTGACCTTATAGAAAATTGAGGATGTACATCAATTATTGTCTTGTCTTCCTGGTGCTATCTGGCAGCCATCCAATATGTTGAATGCTGCAAATATTTAAGCTCTTAAGACCCCAAGCTTTGTAGCCTTGTAATCACCCAGGACATCCAGTCCTTTGCTTTAGTGTCTCTGCACGCTGAGGGAGAAAGCCCTCATTTGGCTGGTACCCTCTCTATGTACCAATCCCTCCTGGGTTTTTTTTTGCAGGTACTCCTTTTTTCATAAAAAGGTTCCTATGTATTTGATGTCTTTTTCCCTACTGTAGGTTGAACAGCTCCATGTCTCCATGTACAGTATAATACATTTTATGCTCCTGTTGCTTGCATTCAGCATGTACAATATGACTTACTTTTGAAATCTTTAATGGGGGCTCTTTCAGAAACATTTCTGAATGACATGGCATTTATATTTTAGCACTATCTATATACAGTATATGCACATACAGTATGAGCAGAATGTGAATGAGCCCCTAGGATAGCATAGGAGAATCTTTATGGTTTCTCACGTGTTGAACTGCTGCTGCTTTAATCATAAAGACTCTCCTACAGTATGCTTATCCTATAGGGCCTTATTCACATTCTGCTTGTACTTAAGATCATTAAACATGCCTAAACTGTTTGTCTTTACTCTTTTATGCCTGTTTGATCTAATTGTGGAACAGTATTTCTTAATGGTTTTCATTGTAGATTATAGAAGCAAATAATAATCTAATAATAACAGCATCGAGTAAATGATGCATAACGGTGGATCATGTGGTACATTATTCAGTGCAGTGATTTGTGTACAGTGCCCCCAAGTGGGCAGTTACTGATACTGCAAATACTTAAATTTTTAACAAACAAAAAAACTGAAAATCCTTGAAGCAAGAAGAAGAAGAAGAAGAAGAACATAATAATAATAATAATAATAATAATAATAATAATAATAATATGACATCATAATGTTTTATATTTACATCATTATTTATATTTACAGTAGTGGCCAAAAGAATTAACATATAAGATGTTAGAGTTTTCCCCGTGCACAAAACAGGTGCTAATCAGCTGAAGAGTTGTTCTATTATTTAGTTGTGCGTCATTATTTTATATAATATCTTAAGCTTTTAAATAAAATATATTGTGATTAATTAGTGCCTGTTGAGTTGAAAAGCCAGTCTTTGTAAAGCCATATTTAAAGTTTCTATGGTTCTAATTTCTAGTTTGATTTTTTTATCCAGATCTTGGGATATGATTTGGAATTTGAATCTGAATCAAAGGCTCTTGAGACAGCCCTTTGTACTACCTTGTGTTTTATTACACTTGTGACACTGGAGCACCTTAAAAGACAAATAAATAAATAAAAAAAAACTAAATTTTTGCTTGCATGCACAGAAGGTCATGGCAGAAATTTGCCTTTATTGTAATAATTTGCAGTCACCGAGAAAATACTTTTCTTGTGTGCATGGAGCATGTTATGGGATATAATATTATAATATTTGCTGGTTGTTGCACTGAAATGTACTGTATATATTACAGCCTTTGAGTATATCTTGAGGTGAGCTGAAAAAGGTTTGTAGAACTTGACTAATGTTAGCAGCTGTTTGTATGCTGTCTGTGTTTCAGGGTTTACCGTGTATGTTGTACTGTACTGTATGTCAGCCACACATTTGCTAGTAAGTACACAACTATTCTTACATCAGGTTTAATGTCTGTACACTTCCTGTTTGTTTGAATCTGTGACTCTAAATCTTTTGTTCCTCCATCATTGCTTGCGAAAATCTGTATGTGGGGTGCTAAAGAAAAGGAGGGAACCAGATATATGGTAAGCATTTTCTGTACTAAACATCCTAAAAACAAGTGAGGATGACAAAGCAATGGCAAACAGGTGTTCCTGCAGTGATGCCCTTTGAATGTTCCATTTAATATTAACATTTTAATCAGGACATGTACTGTATCGTGAATAACAGGGTTCTTCAACTCCCATCATGGAGTGCCGATAGTTTCCAGCACAATTTGATGATTCTTCTGCTGTAGCTGATTCAACTAATAGGAGGAAACCCACAAAGTATGGGGAGAGCATGCACACAGAGGCAGAAAACCCAGGCAGGAATTGAACCCAGACCCTTGCGGTGCAAATTGACTGTGCTAACCACTAAGCCACCGCCGCCTTCCTTGTCATTAATTAGTGCCTATTTATTAAAGTCACTGTGCAGCCAGAATGTATCTCTTTTATTCTAGTTTTTTTTTATCCTAGTTCCAGTTTTAAAAAAGTTGGTGGGGTTTTAATTTGTCATTTCCACCTCTTGGAAAATAGCTACCGCAGCCTATAGTCTACTAACCTAAATTTCCATATGGCCTAATATCTAGTGTTAAAATGACACAAGAAAAACTTTGGTTAAAAGTTTAATTTCTTAAACAGGCAAAAGCATTTCTTTTCAAACAGGCATGTTGTCTTAGAATTCTGCATGCAGACTGAGAGTCCTAATGAGCCAGTCAAAGATGAAGGTGGCAAGGAAAGAATTCCTGAGATGACATGAGGAAGTGCAAAATAAGTCATAACAGCAAACAGATGTAGACGTGTAATGACAGTGATGATTGCAGTGATGATGACTGCAAGAAACTCTCCAAGGAAGAAACCTTGGGAGGAACTAGACCCAAAAGGGAACCCATTCTCATTTGCGTCGACAAAACAACATTCTGTTGGTATTGAGAAACTTTGATAGAGACATCTTGATAAAAACATCTGAGTAGAACCATCTTAAAAGAAACATTCACTTCAGAAGAACATATCAAGAGGGCATCAGGATGAGTTACATTGGCAGTCCAGAATGCAAAAGGAAACACTGCAGAAGTCCATCAGTATCACCTTGCAGATATTCTAGACTGGGGCAGGAGGGAGAGATTGGGAAAGAAACGGGGATTACAAATTTTATACCACATGGCTTGTCAGAAAGTGCTTATTTCTTTACCAGATTAAAACTTACCAGGTTGTTGCAAAGGCTAAGGTTACATCATCCTGGGCAGCCACCTGGCAAAAGTGAAGTGGAAGTGGTGTCTGGAGAAACAAAAGTTGCCGATGGTGCAGACCATGCCTACTCAGAGTGAATGTAAAGGGATAAAAGTCTAAAAATATGTATCTTGTTTTTTTTTTTTTGGTCTTTTTCTTTTTCTTGTATGTGTTGTTTGTCCTGCTATTGGGTATGGAGCCTGTAATAAAGATTATATATATTTTTTTGCTTTTGATTTGCTTTAACTATTAAGATAGAATTAGAATCTTTTTGTTTATGACACTGCTGATGCTGCTCTGCTCACAGCGCACCCACAGATACTCATAATTTTTTTAATTTATATTTTAAGATATAAAAAATATTAAATGAAAATTGTGTAACATGATAATATATTAGATAAATGGGCTAAATTGTGGAGAAATTTTAGAACATCGGCCATATTCACATGAACTGTGCGTAAATATTCCCCGATATATGCCAATCAGTTCATCTTTAGCATTGTACACAGGCGAGCCACTGTCTCCAGGTTTCCCTGCCACAGATATTATAAATTCATCGAGACACATTTGTGCTTGCATGTTTGTATTCGGATTAAGGATTTTACCCTCCTGCTTCTGTAAATTCCCATCAGGGGTTTTTGTGTAAAAATGTACATTTTCATTTAGATTCCCTTTACCAATCTGATCGTGTAGACCATGTCCAAGTGGAGTTGTGTTGCCAAGTAATTTAATAAAAGCCAGATCTCGCTCTGGGTCAGTCTTACATGAGTTTGTAAAGCATGCTTTATAGATTAGTTTACAGTTTTCAGTAGAAAAAATACAGAGTATTTCTGAGTTACCTGCATCTTTGATAACATGAAGTGCAGTCAGAACATAGCCGTAACCGTAGTAACAGCCAACTCCATAAGTATTTTTTTCTGGAATTTCAATTTCACATTGTGGTAATTTACTGTGTAATGTATCAAAAATTATGGGATAATATTCATAAAAGTTTCCATTTTTGTTAATTATAGGTCCATTTGTAGATTTTAGCATAGTTCTAAATTTTCTAAAATGTTTGTAATTAAATTTAAAAATTTGTAGAATATATTTTGGCAACATATCCTCCGTTATGTATCCAGACAACCTGTAAAAGAAGACGATCACTGCATTATTATTATTATTATTATTATTATTATTATTATTATTATTATATAAAGTACCAGTTTCACAATACAATTTCACCCTAAGGACATCCTTGATTAAAGCGCACAGCTCGATAAATTATAAGCTTCTTGTTTCTGGGTTAGTGAGTTCCACTGCCAAGTCACATCCATAATGTTTTATAGGTTTCAGTTTATGCTTCAACAAACACTGATGCAGCAAAATGCATCAATGTAAAGTGTGATGAACAAATTGTGCCCCCTGGATTTTGTACAATCTCAGTGCTCAAAGCTGACAAACCTGTCTGAGCAGAATTCCTGTTTTAACTTGTTTCACTTTCAGGTTTCCGGGAAATGAACATTCACAGTGATTATAATAATCACATCACGGGTTAACATAAAATGCTCAACGTTCTCCAGTAACTATTTACAACAATTATCTTAACTCTTAACATTGTATAATTTCAAATAAATTAAAATATTGCCTCTGCGGTAACCTCCAAGCTGTCTGTTTATAGTATTCACATCTTAATAGACAGACAACCCAAAAGTATGTGTGGAAACTGATTAGTTTTGTCGTAGAAGCAGCCACAGTCTAGTTTGCTTATGCTACAGTACCTGCAATCAAGTGTTGGCCCATTAAAGCTAAACGCCTATCATCCCAACAAACAGGTTAAAGGGTTGATTTTATTAAATAAAACCCCAGACGATCTAAAAAGTAACCAATTTTAATGTATCTATGTACAGTGCAGGTACACATCAGTATAAACATAATTTCATGTATAATTAAAAAATAATTCACCATAATCGAATATACAAAACAAAACAGTTTTTACTACTGTAAATAACTTGTATAAAAACTTTAGAAGACACTCACCAAGTCCACATCATCAGGTGCACAGGCGACTGCAATGGAGAAAACGAAAACGATTTCTTTTATTAAGTTTGCCAGCCAATCATGTGTCAACAGACGGCAGGAAGTGAACAAGATACTCTTTTACAAAACCAAAAATGGTCAAACACTCTCTGCCTTTAGGGGAGTGATATGACTCATCCATGCCACACGTAGTTCGCATAATGTGGTGGATGAACTATCTATCTTTAAATGAACACTGTAGATTCACATCATTGCCAAAGTTATTTTAAAAAAATCTTTGGTTTGTATAATTTATTATTGTACAAATTCATGGTCCATAACAGGGTTTTATTTAAATTACCAAGCAATAATTTGTTGGATGTCAAAACATTGGGCCGATATTAATTTGGCAACGTTACAGTTATGATGAAATTTCTGGGATTTATTGCCACATTCTCTTTACAGTCCTACCCTTGCTCCAAGCCTTTTCCACATGCTTGGGCCATTAAAGGAGTTCCTGGGAGACCTCCACCAACTCATTGCCAGTTACTACAAAAGCTTGATTGCAGTTGTTGCCACCAAGGGTGGTACAATGTTATTAGGTTTAGAGGGCAATTACTTTTTCACACAGGGCCAGGTAGTTCTGGACAGCTTTTTTCGCTTAATAAATAGCATAACTGTTTAAGAAACTGCATTTTATATTTACTCAGGTTATCTTTGTGTTAATATTAATATTGTTTGAGGATCGCAATTGTTTAAGTGTGACAAATGTGCAAAAATAAATAAATAAATAAATAAATAAATAAATAAGGAAGAGGCAAATAAAAACTTTTTTATGGCACTGTACACAACGAGAGGTTTTGCATTGCATAAGTGAGTAAGTACATTAAATTCTGTTTTTTATGGATGCCACTGTTCTGAAAATTTTATATGGATAATAACTAAAAGAAATACTGGATTTGGGTCCATGGCTAATCCTAGCAAAACGTAATTTCAACTACAGTATATTTAAATTAATAATACATTTAAATAGGGTGAACGTCCCCCAGATCACCTTTTTGAAAGCTTCTAACTCTTAATTCGTAGTTACATTTATCTGGAACTGGATCTTTTAAAAAAAAAAATTGTTTCATTTTGTTTCGTTTTCATGTCGTCATTAACCCTTACCGCAATACTTGATTGAAATTCAAAATTTTAAGACGTTTTCCAAGATATTTTTTTAACATCTAAATTACAGAAAATGTCTTACCTCTACATGATTTTTCAGATTTGAGGGAAAATTATCGTAAGAAGAAGTCAAATGACAAAAAGGCAGGCAAGAAATGTGTTCAAACAAGGCCATGAGTGAGGAAGAGACTTTCTTTGTTCATTTTCCAGGTGTGGAAAATCACTAGGTAAAACCAGGTAATGGGTGCAACCAAAGGTGGAAAGTAATGAATTACATTTACTCGCATTACTGTAATTGAGTAGATTTTTTGTGTACTTCTACTTTTTAAAG
>JAQMYG010000033.1:3501594-3513033 GCA_030014215.1 Clariallabes teugelsi
CCTACGGAGGTTTTGCGATGATTTGCGCATGCGCGCCCAGTAGAAAATGAACGAATCACTCTTGGAGACGACTCGTTTTTCTGAGTCACGTTAAAGATTCGTTCAAGAAGAACGAATCGTTCATGAACGAACCATCACTAGAAGACTCAAAGATATATCGCGCGGAGAACTCATTTGGATTATGATTAAATTAGCATGTTTGTTTTGGCGTCGGTCCAGATTTAACCGTATTTGGGTTTCTGACAAAACCAGATTCTGCAATGGGCCCTGACCTGCACCAAACTTTGCCTACAGGCATCGCCTGGGACGTGTTCTAGGGAGTCCGAGGCCCCCGACGTCGACACCAACGACATCCCTTCCGCCTATTGGGGCCTGGCTGAAGTCTTTTGCAAGAGACAGGCGACACATCTTCCTCCTCACCGCCCATACGACCTGGCCATCGACCTTCAGCCAGGCGCGGTCCCACCTCGCGGCCATCTTTACTCCCTATCCACCACAGAGATGCAGGCGATGGAGGAGTACGTATCCAACGCTGTCCGTCACGGCACCATCCGGCCCTCCTCCTCACCTGCTGCCGCGGGGTTCTTCTTTGTGAAGAAGAGAGGCGGCGAACTTCGGCCATGTGTCGATTATCGGGGGCTTAATAATATCACCATCAAAAACCGACACCCGTTGCCTCTCACCAACTCAGCCCTGGACGCCCTCTCTGGTGCCACCAAATTTACTAAGTTGGACCTCCGGAGCACCTACAACTTGGTGCGCATCAGAGAGGGTGATGAGTGGAAGATGGCTTTCATCACCCCTACTGGACATTACGAGAGCCTAGTCATCCCCTTCGGACTTTGCAACGCCCCCGCAGCCTTACAGCAGTTCATAAATGACGTTCTCCGGGACATGCTAGGCCGGTGGGCGTTCGTTTATTTAGACGATATTCTCATTTACTCCCGCACAGTCCACGAACATGGTCAACATGTTAGGGCGGTCCTAAAGAGATTGCTGTAAGTTGGAGAAGTGCACTTTTCACGAGCGCTCTACCACGTTCCTGGGCTTTGTTATCTCACCTCAGGGTGTGGCAATGGACCCGCAGAAGCTGGAAGCTGTGTGTCATTGGCCCCTACCCAAGACCCTCAAGCAGCTTCAACGGTTTCTCAGGTTTGCGAATTTCTATCGTCGCTTTATCCGGGACTACAGTACGGTTGCAGCACCATTAACCGCCTTAACACGCCCATCATCTCGTCACTTCACCCTCAACCCTGCTGCCATTTCCGCGTTCAATGAAATCTTCTTCAATGAACGCTTCAACACCGCTCCCATTCTCCTTCATCCAAATGCAAAAAAGCCATTCGTTGTGAAGGTGAATGCCTCAGATGTGGGCGCCGGGGCCGTTCTCTCTCAGCGAGGTCCAGATCAGAAACTATACCCCTGTGGTTTCTTCTCCAAAAAATTCGACCCCACTCAGCAGCGATAGGGGACCGCGAGCTGCTGGCCATAAAGTGGGCTTTGGAGGAATGGCGTCACTGGCTCCAGGGCGCCAGTGAGCCGTTCATCATCTGGACCGATCACCAGAACCTGATCACCAGCCGAAACCTCAAACAGCTCAATCCAAGGTAGGCGCGGTGGGCTCTGTTCTTTCGAACACTATAATTTCCATCTTTCATACTGCCCGGGGTCCAAGAACACCAAAGCAAACACCCTGTCACGACAGCATGAGGAAGACGTCCCCCGGGTGGAACCCGCACCTGTCCTTCCCCCATCTAAAATCATTGCACTGGAACTGGAAACGAGAGTTCGCCAGGCACAAGCTGCGGAGACCGAGCCGGCAGGTGTGCCGCCCGGACGACTCTACGTACCCAACGCCATGAGAACTGCGATCCTCCAGTGGGGCCACTCCACTCCACTCTCTGGACACCCCGGTACTCGACGCACTCTTCAGTTTATCCAGCGCGCCTTCTGGTGGCCATCCCTGGCGAAGGATGTGGCGGAGTTCGTCCAGGCGTGCCCAGTGTGCGCCAGGGCCAAGGATGTGGGCGCCGACACCAGGGGAACTCCAACCACTTCCTGTTCCCCGCCGGCCCTGGACACACATTGCCGTCCATTTCGTCACGGGTTTACTTTCCGATTCGAGTGTGTGTTAATAGGACGCAGGTTAAATTTGTGGTTTTCCCTTGCTCCCCTTCTGAGAGAGTCCTTAAAATAACTCGCGTGGTTATCCTGCCTACTCGCTTTACTTCCGCGTTTGGGTTTACCATCCACGCTACAAAGGGCTAACCGCTAATCGCTACGTCTTCTGGTCAACCCGGGTTAGTTCCTGACAATCATATGTTTTAATCGCCACCTCACATTCAAACTTCAAATAAAACAATAAGTCATTTGGCCTTGCTGTAATACAATGTGTAAGAGTGCAATATTTAACAATATTTCTGTGTCTATATGATCTAGCTAAAGGTCAGGCACCCATCATTGTAACATATGTTAATGAACAGGAAAAGTTACAGTAGTTAGATTCTATTTTGTTTCTTTTGATTTCATCTATTCACACACCACCAAAAAGGAGTCTTCTGCTACAGCAGCTTGCACAGGGGCTACAAGCAACAAAAGCAGCACTTGCTTGAATCCAACAGCACAGAGTTCAAGACGTTGCTCTCCCTGGGCCCGCAAGGATACTTAGCACCTCCTGACCTAGCTGACACCCCCTAGCTGATGCCCCAAATCATACCTCCAGACCTTTCAAAGGACTGCAGAACTGGAGAGATGGCTGAAGCAGGACTGGAGGATCATCCTTATTCCTCCGCTCACTGGAGAACCCGACAGAGCTTACTTCAGCTCCTCCATCGATGACATGACCAGCCAATTCCAATTGCAAGTTCGTCACTTAATGGCAAAGAATCTACACCATAGTGGGCCAGTGAACTACAGCCGGCAGCAGCCCGGTGAGTGAAAAAACTCTGGCCTGTATCCTATAAATTTTCTTAAAAGGTGGATTGGATTGTTGCTGCACGTTTCAGCTCTCATTGCTCTCTCCCTCAGGCCAGGGCTGCGAGTTTGTTCAGGGGAGGGGAGGATCTGACAGTAACTCAGCACCAGGAACTGACTGAACTGCTGGATTAATACTGGGAAGTGTTCTCCCGGTCAAGCAAAGATCAAAATGGCATCATAATGGAGTCAACTAGTCCCTGGTCCAGCCCCACAGTCACGGACCCCAAGGTCAATTATAGGTCAATTAGACTTTATAATCACTTCCAGTGCTTAAATTAGATACTTGAATACGATGCATACCCCTTAACAAGAGTGGATGATCTCATTGACAGGCTGCGAAGGGCCCTGTTTATTTCCACTCTGGACTTCACCAAAGGCTCCAGGCAGTTACTGTAGCTCTAAAAACAGAAGTGAAGGATAAAATTATGAAGATCACCGTTATCACCTGCACAGAGTGTTTAAAGAGCTTAGGAAGGCAGGGCTAACAGCCAACCCAAAAAACTGCCACCTGAGACTGATTTAAGCACTGTACCTGGGATACCAGATTGGCCACAGCTTACTAAAGCCTTAAAAAAACAAGATCGAAGCCGTCCACAACAACAATCAGCCAACTTATAAAAACAGCAAGCTATTACAGATGTTTTGTACCAAACGTCTCCTCTATGATGGCACCCCTATCTAATTTACTCAGGAAGGGACAATCAGTGAAAGTACAGTAGACCTCAGAAGCAGAAACAGAGTTCCAACAACTAAAGACCCACCTCACCAGCTCCTCGACTTCCGGAACCCAACCATCCTCCATTCTCTTCAACTGTCCTTTCCTGGTACACACAGAAGTCTCTGAGACTGCGTGGGAGCCTCGCATGACTTCTATGAAGAAGAGCACCAAATCTTGTACAGTACATGAGTAGATAACTTACACCAGCGGAACAAAAATATGCTACCATAGAGAATACACAAGATTACAGAGAAATACCTCACAGGACATCAAACATATTATACTGTTAGGCTACGGTATGGATTATTTGTTTATTTGTTTGTTTGTTTAATTGATTAATAATTATTTTAATGTACATTTAAAAATAAATGATTACACAGACAATACTTGTGCCAATAGAACAGATAATTTGTTAAATGAGAGTCAAAATCAAATTGTATGGGGAAAAAGGAATGGTTATGGTTATTACTGTAGCAATGATAGAGTGGATTATAGTACAACTGGTTTTACATGTGTAATCCACATAACGAAAAAGCGATTGAAAATTTTTGTAAAAATTTATAAAAATAAAAAAAACATTATTAAACTGAATATTGCAAAGGGAATGGTTGTAGTTATTAGCAATGATAGAGTGGATTATAGTACAGTTGGTTTTACATTTGAAATTTCTATAGCAAAGAAGTTATTGAATTTTGTTGATTTAATTGTCATTTTTTGCACCTCATAACAGACTGTACCAAAGTGCATTCATTTTCATACATATCTTTTACAATTATTTTTTTATAGTAAAAAAAAACACTCTTCTCAATCTTCTCAAGTAAACTAAAGTAATAATTTCCCAATAGACTCTGTTTATACAACCCACTCACTCAAACAGCAAGCCTCAAGCAAGTCAGTTCGTGATTTACACATGAAACAGTCTAGGTTTCATTTGCGCAAAGTGGTTAATCATTTGTCTGTGACTCAACTCACAAGTTCTTCCTCGGAACTAAAACTCAACTATATTCCCATCATTACATTAATGCCCACAACAATCAGCTTTTTATCCTTTAATTATTCTTAATTATTCCTTATTATGATTTTTGTAACTTATGATAAATGACCTGAAAGTTTTATATTTATTTCAAATTTAATTGATTAGAGCTTCATATATGTTGAATGATGTTTTTTAAATCTCAAACCTCTCTTTCTTTTTTAATTTAATGTACAGTAGGAGTGCAATAAAACATTTAGCTGGATAAGGAAGGAAATGGCTCCAAGATGGTGGAATGTATTGCCAAGGCACTGGAAAACTAGTAATGACTAAATTAACATGAACTATTAATTCACTGTATCGACCAGTGCATCATTGGTGTAAAGCAGAGAGCATTTATAAAGCAGAGAGCATTTATAGATGTGGCAGTTATGCCTTCTACTGTTATTATACTATATAGTGCTATGAGTCATAACTCTACAGCCATAACCAAAAGATTAAAGGATGACACAAATATTAATTTCACAAAGTCTGCTGTGTCAGTGTTTTCAGATCTTTTTGTCAGATGTTACTCTGGTATACCTAAGTATAATTATTTTATTGATAATAAGATTAAGCAATGAGTCAATATTTGTAGTGATGACCCTTCTTTTTCAAGACCTCTGCAATTCGCCATGGCATGTTAACAGTCAACTTCTGGGCCACATCCTGACTATAGGAAATTCCAGTCCTGAACTATCGAGCGACTGCAGTCACCAGTCCTCAAAGAACAGCTATCTGCATCAGCCAAGACGAGGACGGTCTTTATGGTCAAATGGAACTGTCCACATTCATCCTAAACCGACTACATGGGGCCACAAAAAAGAGGCGGGGCACCAGGATGAGTCGGACAGGTCCAGAGGGGGTCTGGAGCACTGGCAGCTTAGGAACTACATGTATAACTCGAAAGAGATAGAGTGAAAGAGATAGAGGGGAGAGAGGAGAAGAAAAAAGAGATTACAGGTGCGTACTGTATGATCACAGTCACAAAATGTATAAGGTGAATGTATATTTAGTGCAGAGTGCAATTGGAACTAACGATGACAGCATAATGAAAAGGGGGAGGAAGAAGGAAACATAGACATGAGGGCTCCCTGGGAAGTAAAGCAACTAGTCAGTCCACTATCAACAAACCTGAGTGATCAATGAAAGTGGGGAAGACAGTTGTTACTTGCAATCTGAGGTTCCACTGTATGTGTTTTTCTCAAAACCTTTGGCCATGGCTGTACATCCTTATGTTGTAAATAATTAAAACCCCACTCTTCTGAAAGGAGGAAGTTTCCATTTTGAATGGCTCCTCTTCACATTTTTTTCATCTGAAAAAAGAAATCTAAAATCTAAATCTACATCCGGGTCTCTGTGACTTTCTTTTGCGACAACTTAAACTGTAAATTGTCTAACTGGACTGAGACAATGCCATCTTTGACTCTTGAAACCATTTTTTCTTATTTGCCTATCAATTTGACTTAATCCATTTTGCAAATGTCACACATGGAAACAGGTAATTGGAAAAAAAAAAAAAAACAGTCTTATGAGCGTCAAAGCTCTTATGAGTTGTAAATGGATGAAAACAAAGTGGTTTTATTATTTTTTTTGTGCTATTTCTTGTTTCAATAAAGACATTGATGTATTCGTGTAGCATGTAGGTTTAATTCTTTTAAACTCATTTCAGAATCAGTTACAAGCATCACATTCAACACTCAATCTAAATTTTAACAGAATTCGTAAGTAACAGCAGTAGTAGTACTATCTATTCAAGATTTGACAGTAAGATACTAAAAAAATGTAAAGTTAAATATTACAGACAAGGCAGAAATGTAGAATAGATAACTAGATCTTGTTACAATACAGTTTATCATTTTATAACGAAATAAAAGCACTACAGTTACAGTTATATACTACAGTGATGTTGAGTCAACTTTGATTGGTCTGAAAGTGCTGATTAATTTCCTAAAACAGCTTATTCGTTCTACAGCAACAACCTATGAATAAACTTGTATGATTATATGTAAGGCAAATAATGTGAATTATTATTTTTTTCTGTAAGCTGAGATTTAACATGAATGGGCTCCAGTGTCAGTACATGACAGAGTTTTCCACCTTGGGAAAGTCTTGGTGATTGAAATATAGAAGGCTTTTCAGTTTCTTGGTAAGATCCAAGTTAATGCAAGAAGGATAGTTGAAAGCTTTTGTAAAATAATTTGGACTAGTCAAAAATACTTAACTGGCAGGTTGAAAAGCTTTATATGTCCTCACGTGTTTGTGAGTCGGGAAAAATGAAACCTATGTAACGTGAATTTGACTCTTTGACCCCAGGCTATGGGACACCTACAGGATTTTCGATCTTGGACATGTCGGGTACGATTTTAGGTGAATTAACATCCGAAAAGGGCATGACGGATGTACTGTAGTAGGAGCAGGTGATGAGGGAGTCATCGAGCTTCCATAGTCCAGGTTAGGTGTCACATGTGACAGACAAGAAGATATGCAGCCACAAGGGCATAGAGCAGGGGGTTGAGGCAGCAGCGGACGTAAGCAAGACTGCGTGTGACACGCTCAGCCAGGTGAATGTCAGCCCATAGTTGGCATGAATATTCAGATATGAACAATCTGATAAAGAGCACAATGTCGTACGGCATCTGGAAGAGCAGGAAGAGTACTATCAGTGCTACTATGAGTCGCAGTGTCTTCTGTCTACGGAAGTATTTCCCTCTGTCCTGCATCAGGACGTGACCGATGGTGCTGTAACACACCAGCATGGCGATGCACAGCACACAGAAACCTGTTATCTTTGCCACACGTGCCCACATCTTCACCCTTCCATTGTCACCTTCAATCCCTACATACTCGCACCTTGTTGTACTTTGGTTCACAGAGGTGGACAGGAGCTCTGGCAGGCTGAGGACGATGGATGTGAGTGCCACGGCAATCGCTGACAACTTACTGTAGCATAGCATACTCGGACGTAGCGCCTGAGCAGTCCTAGCTCGTACCACAAGCATGTAGTGATCTAAACTGATGCAGGCTAGCAACAACAAGCCACCATAAGTGGTAATAGCACAGAGCCCATAGTTAAGCTTGCACATCACGTTCCCAAAGACCCAGGTGTCGAGTATGATTTCGCTGGTCTGCAGTGGTAGAGTCAGCAGCAGCAGCAGGTCAGAAACCGCAAGGTAGAAGAGGAAAACATCGGTCATGCAGCTCAGACGGAGACGTCGATACTTGGTGAATGTGGCAATCACCAAACTATTCCCAATCACACCAAGGATGAAGGCAATGAGGTAGACTGTGACTTGTACAGCTTTAATGCTCAACTCCTCCTGCCTGTTATCTGGGTCACAGATCTCAATTGGAAGGTTGCAGTAGTTACCTATATTACAGTGATAAACAGAGTTTGATTACCAAAATATGTAATTCAAATCAACTTTTCAAATCAACTTTTACTCTTCTGATATACAGCCATGACCAAAAGTTTTGAGAATGACACAAATATTAATATTCACAAAGTCTGTAGCTCCAGTGCTTTTTTTTTTTTTTGGACCCCAAATTTTTTTTTTCTAATTTTCCACTTGGTCTCAGGTTGTTAGCATGACACAGCACTGATGGTATGGCTCGCCTTCATACATTTCAAGAAGGCCAGCAAAGAAGTCACTTCTCTTCAGAAAAACATCAGGGACAGACTGATTCTGCAAAAGGTTCAATCATAGCCTGCTGAAGACTGGGGTAAAGTCATTTTCACTGATGAATTTTCTTTCTGGTTGTTTGGGGCATCCAGGAAAGTTTGTCTGAAGAAGAAATGGTGAGCACTACCATCAGTCCTGTGTCATGCCAACAGTAAAGCACCCTGAGACCATTCATATATGGGTTTCCTTCTCAGACAAGTGAGTGGGCTCACTCACAATTTTGCCTAAGAACACAGCCATGAATAAAGAATAGTACAAAAACAATAAAAGAGCAACATAACTATCCAAGAACTGTTTGGTGACGAAGAATGCTTTTTCCAGCATGATGGAGCTCCTCGCCATAAGGCAAAAGTGATAAGTGGCTCAGGGAACAAACATCAAAATTTCCATCGCCAGGAAACTCCCCAGACCTTAATCCCATGAGACCTTGTGTTCAATCCTCAAAAGTCGGGTGAACAAATAAAACCCCAAGCATTGATTATGCAAGGATGGGCTGCCATTAGTCAGGGTGTGGACCAGAAGTTGATTGACAGAATGCCAGGGTGAATTGTAGAGGTCTTGAATAAAAAAGGTCAACACGGCAAATAATGACTCTTTGCATAAATGTCATGTAATTGTCACTAAAAGCCTTTGACACTTGTGAAATGCTTGTAATTATACTTCAGTACACATACATAGTAACATCTGACTAAAAGATCCTAAAACACTGAAGCAGCAGAATTCGTAAAAATGAATATTTGTGTCATTCTCAAAAAAAAATTAACTTTACAGTGCTTAATATAGGCAGGTCAAAACAAAATAAATTCCAAGTAAATTAATGTCAAGTGCTTTAACAGAATACTGAATGAAGATAAACAAATAGTATAGAACTATTTGCCGATTGAGGGAGAATTGATTGGTAAACTTCTGCTCTTTGCTGGCCAAAAGGGGTAATTAGCAGATTTTTGTTTGTTAAGCTCGTAGTCACCCGTGCAGTTATCATAAAAATAACTATAGTCTGTGATGTTTCCAAGAGGGAATGTGCTGTTTTCATCCATTGCTCTACAACAGAGAGAGAGAGAGAGAGAGAGAGAGAGAGAAGGGGAATTTAATAAGTATTTAAATGGCAAGGTAGATTTATCATGGCATGATACATTTTAATTATTCAAACAAGAGTCCACAAGTCAAATAGCTCTTACTGAAAGAAACTGCCTTATACTGTATGTTTAAGTCACAAATCCCCTCACACATTATTTATTCAGATTGATTATCATAATTCTACTGGTTTAAATTTTATCAAAATAAAGACCATAAGAAGCTAGAATGGTAAGTATTTCTACAAGGATTGCACCAGTAATGGCGCAGCTCCCCCAAGATTTAAAAGACAAGGGAATGATTTAAGCAGCAAGTGATGTAGAAATAAAAACCCATCAGGCAGAGTGGAATCTGAGAAAGAGTAAATCTTTAGGCAAAGTTAGGTCATTCTGGTAGAAGAAGAAGAAGAAGTGTCACCATTCCAATTCTGACGCTGAAGAAGGAATGTTTTGGCCAGACAATGAATGGAGTAGAACATGTCCTGGTGCTTAGATTTAGGGAACACTTAAAGGTTTGACTATACATCCTTGGGCAAGCTTGGTTTGAGAACGTGATAACCTAGACGGAGAGTCTCTAGAGACATTTCAGTAAAATGACACAATGACAGAAATCAAGGTAAAAAAAAAAAAAGACAATGGATGGATCATAAAGGTTTAGTAAAGTCTAGCATCTAGGGTGTAAAACATCTTATGGCTACAAACAAAGTTCAATTTAATTAAATTTTATTTGTATAGCACTTTTAACAATTGAGATTGTCGCAAAGCAGCTTTACACAATCAAAAGAACTTATGGAAGTTTGTATGAAAAGTGAATGTGTATGAATCAAAATGATTAGATTGTCTCTGATGACCGAGCTAAGGGCGACAGTGGCAAGGAAAAACTCCCTGAGATGTCAATAGGAAGAAACCTTGAGAGGAACTGGACTCAACAGGGAACACATCCTCATCTGGGTGATAACGACTAGGGACTAGGGATTGATATTGATATACAGTATTTGATGTCTTTAAGTTAATCAAGGCCTTAAACAGCTCCTTAGTTGTAAGCTGTGTTAAGCAGTTAAATGTAGCTTAGGATGAAGGTGTCAGATAATCACAGTAAAAGTATCATTTGCTGAACAAAGGGTGGTACCTGAGGTAAGGGTGAGTTTGCGGCTTTGAGTAGTCCACTGGTGTCAGCGGGAAAGTGGAACTTGAAAAAGCTTGAAGAAATACCAGCAAAAACAAATAGGAAAAACCAAATCCATATATCCTTGACACATGGATAGAAAAGTGGTACAGGTAAAGGCTAGGGGGGAGAGAGACAGACAGACAGACAGACAGACAGATAGACAGATAGATAGATAGATAGATAGATAGATAGATAGATAGATAGGGGAAATAAATAAGTATAATACAAAGTGCAATGCAATTGTAGAAATGACAAAGGGACAACAGTATAAATAGTAGTTTTATAAAAAGCAGAACGAAAAATGACCAGCTGAGGTTTCGCTTGTGGTCTTGAGAAGCAGGCAAGAAATGATCAGATGAAAAAAGGAAGTCTGCTAGGAAAGATAGATATCTACTATCTTTTCCATTTTATAAGGCAGACCATTGAAGCTGGACAACAGTGCAGCTAAACAAGTAAGCATATCAATATACAACACTCACCCCATCATCGGAGATCGCAAGTTTGAATCCCAGTGATGCTGTAACCTATCACTGAGAGATCTGATTGGCCGAGCTCTCTCAGAGTGGAGGGACGGGAGGCACTCTAGCGCTCACACACACACAGGAAACATGTGATAGTCTTCTGCCCTTCCTGACTGGTATTAATAGCCTTGATGTGGGAGTGTCCTAATGATGGGAGGGAATTGGAGAAAAACAGAAAAACAAATTATATTTGGACAGCTAACAACACTCTCATGCAGAGGTGTCAAGTAACGAAGTACAAATACTTCGTTACCTTACTTAAGTAGAAATTTTGGGTATCTATACTTT
>JAQMYG010000033.1:3546164-3569765 GCA_030014215.1 Clariallabes teugelsi
CTTTTTTCTGATTATTCTAATTTCCTGAGACTTTCACACACAACGATTGTTTTAAGAAGAAGGGTGTGAAAAAACAAAAAGCAGTTGTTGAAGATGTTGAAGTACGTGTCAGTCAGATTGGTTTGGGCTGACAGGAAGGATATGGTAGCACACATAACCTACTCTTTACAACAAAAATAAACAAAAGTAAATAAATTTAGGTGTAGTAAATGGATTATGGATGTTGTTGATGACACAATGAAAATGTAACTCTAAAAAGTACTGTACATTTAGTATGTTTATCTATTTCACATGTAAAAGTAAATGTAGGGTAAGTAATTGAACCCTACCTACCACCCTTGTATACTCGAGGGTACATTTACATTGTTTGTGTGTTGGGCAACAAAAACAGATCAGTAGCTTTATATCGTATCAGTCATATGCAAATCAAAGTTACTACTCATGTGCCAAGCATACAATGCATAAATAAAAAATTACACAAAACCCAAATATGACAATAAGAATTTTATTATTATTATTATTGTTGTTATTATTATTATTATTATTATTATTATTATTATTATTATATGTCTGTTTGTTTAGTTTAGTTTTTTGTTTTTGTTTTGTTTTTGTAAAATCAGATTGTATTGGCCTTTGGGTCACTTCAATCTAAGTTCATGTCCACTGCTGACTCAAACTTTTGTGAACATATGACAAGCAACATTTACACAGGGATTTGCCAAGCAGAAGCTGATATAAGTGACTACTGAACTACTGAAACTGGGCCTGGTTTCGATACTATGCGTGCTAGTTTATTTTTGGAAAACAGCTTTTCCTGTTTTCGATTGTTGAGCAATTGTTTTTATCAAGACAATCTCATCAATCTTAGAATAAGAATGATGGGATTCATCAAGGTCTAGATATACTGTAAAGTATTATTCTCATCTTTCAATAACTATCTCAAAAAATTTGATAGATTTGTGTTTGTGGGAAAAAAAATACATCATTGTTCTGCACACATGGAGAAGCATTTTTATGCATTTGTCTTGAACATTAACTGAGAAGTCCTTCCCTATTTCTGTTAGCATTTGGTGAATATTTCCAATGTTTGCTACACTAAGATCTGGAAAATAATGTGAAATGCATCAGTCAAGAGATGGTGTTCACATCCACACCCAATTTACTTATCTATACTGGCAAGGTAATTTTTTAAGGAAAGATCTCCTCCTAGCACTACAATTCATGGAAAACATACACACCCTTACAAAGAAAGAAAAAAGGTAGTTCCCAGTGTTAATTAAAGCACAATGAAAGGAAACAATTTTGGTGATTTACAATCATCATATTCCACTGGGAGTGTACAGTAGGTTAGTGGCTGGTAGAGGACGTGTCTTTTAGAGAGGGCTTTTACAAAAACATGTCGCCCTCTGCTGGTAGAACCGTAAATGAATGTTTCAAGAAATTCCACAATTCATTATAAAACAGAAATTTAAACATGAAAATGGTCAGAATTCCAGTGTATTAGCATGTCACATGTTTTGACATCAGCTCACAACAAAACTCTTTCCACTCACTTGTTTTTGGCTCTTTTTAATACATTTTTAATGTTGCTTTATACATGACCTGGTCATGGAAGTTAAAATCAAATCTATGTATACAGTAGTAGTGAACTTACTAAGTGAAATTTTCATATACATACAATGTAATGAGAGCTGACAGGATTGGAACTAAACATCTTTGTGGCCATGGGAAAATCACTTGTTAGTGAGACTCATCAGAAAAAGGTTTGAATTTGCTATAGGGAGCATCAAGATTGTAATTCGGAGCAATGAAAAAGGTCATGTGACCTGATGACCCCAGATTGAGTCTATTCCAAAGCGATGTGCGTGTCAGGTTAAGAAGGGAAGCGCATGAAGCGATGCACCCATCATGCATAGTGTCCACTGCACAAGCCTCTGGAGACAGTGTTATGATCTGGGGTTGCTTCAGTCGCTCAGGTCGAGACTCAGCAACGTTATGTGGCAATAAAATTAATTCAGCTGACGACCCGAATGTACTGAATGACCAGGTTATCACATCAATTAAGTTTTCCTTTCCTGATGGCATGGGACATATTCCAAAACTTAAACTGTAGATTGTCAAAGAGGGTTTCAGGGAACATGAGGAATCATTTCCTCACATGAAGTGGACACCACATTATGTACTGCATTAATTTATGTTATTAGAGGGTTACACCTGTTTTATATCCTATTTCGATGTCTTGAGAATTTGTTTTATGATAATGTTTTTTTCTTTCCCCTACGCAGAAACACAGGCTGGGATGCAAACTTTCATATAAGACATAATGACTGAATTACTGTTTTCATGGTTTTTGCAGTTTCTTTGAACACCAAGGTCAATTATGTGAAAATCAGGCATGAAACTATACACTCACCATCCACTCCATTAAGAATACATGTACCATACCAGCATTTGCGCAAGATGCCCACTTACCAGGTAGTGTTTCAAGGTATCAAGAGATCATATATATGCCAAAAGTATTCGCTCGCCTGCCCTCACATGCATATGAACTTGAGAAACATCCAATTCTCAATCCAAAGGGTTTAATATGATGTCACCCTTTACAGCTATTACAGCTTCAATTCTTCTGGGAAGGCTTTCCACAAGGTTTAGGAGTGTGTTTATGGAAATTTTTGACCATTCTTCTAGAAGCGCATTTATGAGGACAGACACTGAGGTTGGATGAGAAGGCCTGGCTTGCAGTCTCCGCTCTAATTCATCCCAAAGGTGTTCTATCAGGTTGAGGTCAGGACAGTCAAGTTCTTCGACACAAAACTCACTCATCCAATCGTGTTTTTATGGACTTTGTTTTGTGCACTGGTGTGCAGTCATGTCCACATGAACTGGTGTTGGGTTGTTCTTCAGGAGTTGGGCTCGGCCCCTTACTTCCAGTGAAAGGAACTCTTGATGCTTCAGCATCCCAAGATATTTTGGACAATTTCATGCTCCCAACTTCGTGGGAACATTTTGTTGAGAGCCCCTTCCTGTTTTATATATACTGTATATTCCAGACATATATATTTTAATATATATGTCTGGAATGGGGTTAAGAACTGTTAAATACATTATTATAACTTGGAACTAAGACCTTCGCACAAGAAATGCGGCTAGAAAATAATCCAGAATGACTGCAATCGGAGATCACGTGCATTATACAGTAAAAAACGGACAGTAAAAATGAGATCTACATATGTTGAGTACTTGAAGTAAAGGCATTTTCATGCACGCATGTGATGAGAACTCACAGGATTCAAACTATGTATGGCCATAAGAAAACCATTTAAATATATATATATATTTTTAGATATTTCCCCACTGTGTTACAAATAAAAGTATATTTTATCTTATCTTATTTGTTAGATAGACTAATCAGGGAAAGATGCTGAAGAGTTGCATCTGTCTGTGGGACCTGTATACCAGCATCACTTGCACATTACAGGAACTCGGCTGAGAGTTACTGGCACATCCTCCTTATAGTTCTGATCTTCATCAAAGCCATTTTCACATGTTTGCACTATTGAAGGTTTTCCTGGAAGGCTAAGGGTGTATCTATGCTGCATGTATAGTGGCACGGTTCATAGTGGTTAACACTGTGGTACGTGAGGTGTATGTTCTCCCATGCTTGGTGGGTTTCCTCCAGGTACTCCAGTTTCCTCCCACAGAATGGGGGGTGGCTGTATGTACACTGTATATACGGCAGTACAGTGGCATAGTGGTTAACACTGTGGTCTCAAATCACCTGGGTCTAGGGTTCGATCTCTGCCTGGGGTCTGTCTATGTGTGTGTGTGTGGAGTTTGCATTTACTCCCTGTGCTTGGTGGCTTTTCTTCAGGTAATCCAGTTTCCTCTCACAGTCCAAAGACAATAGACTCATCTGTGTGTGTATGTGTGTGTGTGAGTGAAGCCAAAGGCCACCTCCTCCTCCCTTAATACTTCCTCTCATTTACTAGGATTGAAAAAAAAAAGAACAAAAGAGACTCCAAAGCATCGACGTACACAGATTTAAACCTCCAGTTTTTTATTTATTTAAATAATCCATGTATACTGTATTTAAAACTGTTATTAAATCCACTTATTGATCCATGTATACTGTAAGTACATCTAATGTTGTGGCATGCCTTCAAAAGAAGAAGTTCATGTTATCATTCCTAGAAGCTATAAACAGTTGTTTGCTGACTTACCTCTTTTTTTCTGCTCTTGATGTTCTCTAAATGTAAAGTTCAAAGACCTTTGTTTTAGAGAATTTTCCATGGGCATTAGGGTATTAAAGTCGCCCTTAAGAGAGCAAATGGGTAAATAAATAAATAAATAAGACCAGAAACAAGAAAAAAAATCCACATTTTGAGCAAACATTGTGAACGCAAATAGTTGGATAATAAAAACAGTTTTATCACTTTTGTAATCGCTCTGTGGTACAGGGTGGGATTCCATTTCCTGTTCAAGGCTTGGGGGTTTCAGGGGTTGATGGAGAAGATACAATCAAAGTCTCAGATAATATAAAGGTTTTATTCTCATATTCTCATTCTCATATTCGCCTATATTTAAAATGCAATGTTAGTAAAGAGTACTTTGTGAAATTGTATGCAGATGTACTTTGAACTGAACAGAATAATTTGTCATTACTAAAGATCGACAATTTCAGGTCAGATATTCATACATCCTTTTACTGCTTTCTACAATCCATGGAAACGGTGTCAGACTTGTACTTCCATGAAATTATAAAGTTTTGTCTACTGTAAAATAATAACAGAAACAAAAAAAATCTATTTGGTAAAAAGTTCATATTAACTTTTTTTTTGTTTGTTTTTGCTGTGCCCTTAGTTTTTCAATTTCCTTACACCTTAGTTTCACAATGAGTGATCACTAATGGGAAAGCGAAAATACACACACACACACACACAAATTTTTATTGGTTTGTGGTTGCCAGATTGGATTCCAAGTCATTCTGTTTGTGAAACTTGGATTTCTATATTACTGTTAGAGATTGCGATTGAGATGTATATCAAAAGATCAACCAATTGAATTAGATTTTTTAAAGGGGGGAAGGGTGAAGGGTTCACAATCTGCTGATCAAAGAAAACTAAGCAGAAAAACAACAAATATAAATCCCTATAATTTTTAAGAAGGTAAGAAGTGTCCCACCGTGTTAGAAATTTGTTCTCTTATAAGATGATTTGTCTGTTTCAGTAAATGAACTAAAATTTTGATCAATAGTCGTCTTTTGATTATAAACAGTTTCAATACTTCCTCATCATTTCAAACTCAAATTTTTTTTTTTTTTATTCTGTAAAGCAATGACTGAATGATGATGTCAACTATATTTCAGAAGAAAAAAAGTATTGTGGCATAATGTATCATGATGTATATGTCAGAACAGCTGAAGTACCCGGTTAAAGAGTTTGTAGAAATAGTTCAAAGGTTAAAGATTTTTTTTTTAAAAAAAAAATTTAAAAAAAGCTAATGATCATTAATGTAATCAGTGATATTATTATTTCAGGATGAAGCCAACATTCAGGTCTGCCTGTCTTTTCGTACAGCACAACTCTCTGTCTAACTTATTAATACAAAGAAATCACAGTTTTGTAAGGCTGAGTATATTACGACTTGTTTACACTAAGTTGTACTTCTTTCATTGTCAGCCAAATACACTCACTGTTCGATAATCGGAGAGTGAATCACAGATGAGAAATCGAAAAGGTATATCAGATAGAGATGAAGTTTTGAACTAATCCTAGTAAAACATTAATATCAATTTGTAGCTTATTATTAGATTTTTATTATTAGATTATTAAATTTGGCACAAAACTGTTCATAACATCGCTTTTATTCAATATTTTGGTTTCACTTGTGGTGCAGGTTAAACTTCAGGCACATCTTTAAGTACAGTACTGCACAAGTTTCCTTACATTCTGTCTATATCGTCCAAACGGCGGCACCAGTTTTCTAGAGAAGTGAAACGGCTCTGTCTGGCAACACATACACGTGCTCTCACGGGTGGCCGGTTCCCATAAACACGAAGAACCCAGACTTCCCTTAATAAAGCAGATCACGAGTGAACACCAGCAGCAGAGAGGCGGTGAGGGAGATCTGTGAGGATGGGTGATCTGTGTCCGGGTTCTCCGCTGCTGCTGCTGCTGCTCGGCCTGTGCCATGGAGACGTCGGGGATTTCTCTCCGTGTCTGAGCTTCTTCTACCGGGCTCGGCCACCCACCGGCATCGCCGGAACTCCGATCTGTCAGCGCTACGAGAACCGCTACCACTTCGCCACGCTGTACAGCCGGGAGCGCCGCGCGCCCTGGTTCTCCGGGTACGTGTTCTCCCCGCCGCTGGGCAAACGGCCCCGGGCAGACTGGAAGTACGAGCCGCAGGTGAGGACGCGAATGAGCGAACACACACACACACACACACACAGAGCTCAGGAACCGCGTCACACTCTCATTTACATACAGGCTGCGATCCGAATCCTGACCATTTGAATATCGAACGTTTTCTGTGCGCGCGAAAGATTCTAAAAAAAAGTTTTATTTAAATAATTTTTTTAATGATGTAAATAAAAGTGTTTAAAATACATTGTTTCAGAACAATAATACACAACAAGTTTATTATTACTATTATTATACCACAAAAATTACTATAAAGTTACTTTTTTCTATCATTAATGACATCATTAGAATGACGTCATTCAATAATTGTGAAGGTAGTAAAACAAGTTACTTTATATTGTCACTTCTTTAAAATAACATCTACAAATGTTAGCTGGTCATGTTACTGAGAAACCAGAAAGCATAAAGTCCCCCGTAGAGGTCTGCATTCCCGCGGCTCTCCAGCGGGACCCGACAATATTTTTTGCTACGCGGGAATAAATTTACAAACAAAACGCGGTAGCGGTCGGAAACTCTGGTGTAATTTGGACGGGAGCGGGCGGTCTATATACGTTCCCGACGTCCTTTCTGAACAGCATATCTGGCAGATGTAATTTTTGTTTTCAGCTACACCTTTCCTAAGCTACCGTGTTGACAAAAAATGTCACATTTATATTTTGAATAAAAATAATAAATATGCTACAATTTTGTACATTGTTTCTACTTTTTTTTTTCCCTCTGCAACACATTTTCCGTATTAACAGCATCTTGACAAGGAGAATAAAAATAAAATATATTGTTGTACAACCTACAATTTTTTTGTTATCCCTCTCTTTCGGTTTAAATATGAGATTCTGGAAACAGATAAACATTTAGCGGGAGCGGTCAGATCGGGAAGAAAATTATACAAAGAGTGAATATAGCGGGAGCGGGTGGATGCGGAATAAAACCTCAGAGAATAAAAGAATCATCATAAAAATAATTTTATAAAAATAGGACGATGTTAATGATGTAGAATATTAATAATATTAGTATCATTATATTATCTCATATCAATATATAACCTATAGGAATAAATTTAGTACTGTATTAAAATATTTATACAAGTTTTTCTTTTTTGCTGAATCTGTATATAAAAATTTTTTCTGCATATATAATGGTAAGAACTGTCACCTTTACCTCCAGTTTCTGCGTTTGATTCCCAAGGTTTGACTCCAGTTTCCTCCAGCAGCCTAAAGACATGCAGATTAGGCTGATTGGTGTTCCTAAAATTGCCTGTAGTGTGTGAATGCGCATGTGAATGTTGACAACGGTCGTAAAAATATTGATAACCACAATGGTAATCACCACTGGCCTCCACAGTCTCTAGTTGGACTACAGATGTTCCTGTAAGAATTAGGCCTATATATGAATTTTCGACTTAAACAAAATTTGGCTGGATTTTTGGCATATGAGCGATCAAGCTGGTCATGCGCACTTTCGGTTTCGCTCACTTCTGGTAGCTGGTCAAAAAACCAAACACAAAATGTCTATTATACAAAACAGACAATGTAGTGCACAAAATATGACTATTTACAACTATATAGGGTAAAAGGGGGCAGGTTTTGGAGTCCTGCACTGAGGCTGTAGATAGAATTTTTTACGCATGTCTCTCAAAAAATACTTTCATAAATAACCTACAATACCAGTTACAAAATACCAGTTATGGCCAGGGGTAGCTCAGTGGTTAAGGCATTGGACTACGTTTCGGAAGATCCCAGGTTCAAACCCCACAACCACCAAGTTGCCACTGTTGGGCCCTTGAGCAAGGCCCTTAACCCTCAACTGCTCAGATGTATAATGAGATGAAAATGTAAGTCGCTCTGGATAAGAGCGTCTGCCAAATGCCTAAATGTAAAATGATCTTGCTGTGTAAGATGCTCGGGAGATATTCAAGAAAAAAAACAGGTTGGCACAAGTTAGAAAATGTAGTTAAAACAATAATGTGAAACTGGAACTACATTTATTTCACACTTCTGCTATGCAAAATAGACAACACTGTCAGAAGTTGTCTCACCATTATTTGCATTCATAACTAGAATGTAACATGCTAAGGTGCGATACGAAAAGCCATTTTCTGCCCCTTTGGGTATGAAGCTCAATCAGTTTTACGGATGTAATTGCGAAGCATCTGAAAAAAGGTGTTAATATCATCCGGTTTGTGAATTATGCAGTGTAATTGTGTTAAATGTTAATAATAATACTTATACTGGGCATGGTTATTAAGCATAGAGTTCTACATTTGAGTTGAATATGTGATAATATGTCATGAAACACTGCAATTCTATGATCTGATATTTAACCTGCCGCAGCCTGTCTTTGGCCCATATTTTCCTAATTGCAGTAAAGCAAAACAAGGCATGTGCTTCCACACATAACACCCTGAAACTCAATATATTTCCTTTCCTTTGAACGTATAAATGAACTACATGAGGCTGTAAATTGCAAGCACAAACCTTTTTTCCTTGCTGAACTGAAATAACTTTAGGGCTCACACATTTGGCACGCTGCAGCAGAAATTATGCAGACATGCGAAATAGCTGCCTTCCTGCAATCAACAAGTCATGTGCAGAAAAATATGATGACTTCACACACAACAAATTCTCCCCATATTCTCACCACAAGGGGTCTGCCAACCTGCCCCTAATCCGGGAAGACGACAATGAAAAAAATAGTAAACGCTGTCCTACAATACTGTCCCAATAGAAAGTAATCCATTTTTGATGTGTCCACAAAGAGACAGAAGGATTAACAGTTTTCTGTTTAAACATGGTCAGCTTCCCCTCTTGATTTGGAGAGAAACTCTTGTTAGAGTAAACCGTGGAACCAAATTAATTGATGGGGCAATATGTCGTATGGGAACAGATTATAAAGTATACAACGCCATCTTGGCAGCTTTATAAAAACCCATTATGTGGCATTATGATGCATATTATCAAGGAGGGCATCAAGACCTCATAAGAGAGGCAAAAAATGTCAGCACAAACACCTATCTACAAGATAAAAAGAAAACGTCAATGTGGACAATTGGGATAGCTGATTGGTTCTTGGGAGCTTTGGTGGTAAGTCACTGGTGGTTGGGAACATTGGCTCACACAGGCACAACTCATTCAGCCATTACAAGTTGATGGTGGGTCAAGCAAGCCTCCTCTCTCAAATCCTGTCACCAGCAGCAGAAAGCTATACTGGAGAGTCAGATATTAATTGTATCAAATCAGCTCTTAAGGATATTAATCTTAAGCTGACTTAAGGATATTACTCACATCATGAATGCCTAGTTAATCTATAGATAATCAAGTGTAAAATATGATTTCAAGGCAAAAAATCTGGTGTGTTTACTTATGCAGATTATTTTTGTATGGCAGATTAAAGTGGTTTCGATGAGACCAAGCATGCTCAAAATGAATGCTGAATATATAAGTGGAAGAACAGCTAAGAGTCAAGAGGAACTTGATTGTGGTTTACCACACCGAGAAAAATAACAGCCTTAACATGATCTCTCACCCACTTAAACCTCTTAGCACCTCCTGCACAAGTAGGCTTGGTGTTGAATAATGACTCACTTCATGCACGCAAGCTTGCAATAAGCGCAAAAGTATCTGTTGTGGTCAAGATTACCTGCTGCCAGAATTTCTGCTTTCGTGCTTTTTTTCACTTTCGGGTTAGTTTTTTCATTCTTTCGGACATGAATGTCGATGTGATCGTGTCTTCAGCCGGCGTCAGTTACGTGGCCGTGTCATGCACGAGTCAGCAGAAACTGCGCAACTTCAAAAAACCTTCAAAAACAAAACAAGCATAACAGACTGTAGCTAAGGAACAACACGGTAACCTCAAATCTCTCTAATACTAGTTCCGAGAAACTTAAAGGCTGGGATTAAAACCATCTCTCTCCAGTTACAGTTAGTTCTGGTGATTAATTTTGATGATTAAGATAATATTCTACATCCTAGAATAAGCAAATACATACATGCCCACTTCCACTATAATTCTCCTAAACACCTGAACATGTGTCTCCATCTCTTCCAGCTAGCCAACACCAAGGCTGACGGCAACATGATCCCATTCCCAGTTCCACCTGCAACAGTAGACCAGAATGTGGTTGACAGTCAGGCCATCCAGAAGGACTACATCAACTCCTCTTACACACGTGGGCACTTGAACCCGAGCCAGCACCACAACGAAACGGTTGTGCGTCATGCCACCTTCACCCTGACTAACGTTGTGCCGCAGAAGCCTGGATCCAATGATGGTCCATGGGCGAGACTGGAGAATTTCGTGGAGCAGATCCTCCAGAAATACTGCCTGGGCGAGGCGTACATAGTGACTGGTGTGATTCCATATGAAAAAGACCGCTGGCTGAAGGATGAGGGCAGAGTAGCCATCCCTGAGTATATGTGGTCGGCGTATTGTTGCCAGAACTACACCAGGAATCTTCCAAAGGACCTGAGCAACTCCTTCCCAACGTTTGGAGCCATTGGCAGGAACGATCCGAACAGCACTCAGGAGATTGTACCAGTGAACCCGCAACGAAAGCCGAAAGAGCGTGGATATGATGTTGCCCGCATGCCACTCCCGATTTTAGAAGGGCATTTGAAGGAAAGGTTTAGGATGCCTATCAGTGTTTTCCATCAGCAGTGCTCCAGCGCATAACCTTCAGTCAAAATCAAAGTCCATGTGCAGACCTTTAACCCTTACAAATGCCATTTATTGCAAAAATATATTACGAATACATTAGTATTTACGTCTTCAGTGTTTTATCAATAACGTTGTATTTTAATCGAACATGTTGCTCATTTAAAACATCAACATGATAAATTAACTTACAGCTACAATAGCATGTCTCGAATGAAGCGAAACACAACATGAATCACTATAATTCATGTGATATTTTAATATGTAAAGGTTAAGGTTCTGTTTTACTAAAAAGGGTTTTACAGTTAATTTGGTGTTTTGAAAAGTAGCGCTCTAAAATTCTGCTAATTTAGGCATCAGTTCATGATATACAGTCAGTTTATTAAATCCAATTTTTTTTTTTACATATTTTATACTTTTTATATTTGAATAGGTTTTTAAAAAATATAGATTGTAGTATTTTACTACAAAAAAACACACAGTTGTATTATATCTTTAATAGTATACCTTTTAATCACAAATTATGGCCTAGATGTATAATATCTTTACAAATAAAAAATAAAAAATCTAGTATTATAAAAATAAAAAAAAAACCTAGTTTTAGATTCTACCAATAGATGTCAGCATTTGGTAATAAATATAAAAATCTAAATAAAAAAAAATTCCTAAAACTGTGTTAAGCTGTGACACTGTGGTTTATTATTATATTTTTTTAATTGTCTTTTTATTTTTTGTTTATCCACGAAATGTACCATTATACCTCAATACTGTGCAACTGGTAAAAAAAAATTCACTGAAGACGGAAGCTGTTCTTAATGCACAAACATCTTAATAAGACTCATTTTTTGTTCTTTTTACTTTAATTTCAACAACTGTACATTATACCTCATTGGTAACGCTTAAATACTTCGGATTAATGTCTTATCTTTTTTTGTAAAAACAATCCTTTTTGTATTGTTTTATATGTACGAGGGGTGTTCAAGTCAAACCGGAACTTTGATGACATTAACAGTTATTGCCATATCCCCCATACAGTCCTGACCTTGCTCCAGGCCATCCGTTTTAGACGATCATGGCTCCGGCATACTGAAAAAACCTTGACATTATACAAGCATGAGAGAAACACTGGGATAAGTGCATTAGTGTAGCAGGGGATTATATAGAGAAATAAAAAGAGTTTTTACGTTCAGAACTGTGTCCCGGGTTGACTCGAACGCCTCTCATATATACTGCACTGTATAGGAATGCTAGTACTGTAATCAAATTTACAATAATTAAATCACTTGGATCTGAGAATTAAATTAATCGAGGTCTCCTTGTGGAAATTGATCCATGTGCAATTCTGCAAATATTTTTTTTAAAAAAACTTTGTAATGTACAGGAAGATGTGCCCTCTGGTGCCATGGAGGTGAAGTTACTTGCTAACTGTTTGCATTTTCAAGTTATTAATGCAGGTTTTTACAACAGGATGCCAAAAGTCCTCAATAGGATCTAGCAAAAAATGTATAGTTTTTTAAGGCAATTAAAGGTAACATTGCACGTTCTCATAGGAGCTGTTGTTTAAAAAGTCATGAAGTTTCCCCTTGTTGAAGTGGAGAATGCGCTTGTACTCAGGGTCGGGACCTCGATGTAACTGAGGGCCATGTTGCCATCTTCAGTCATGACGATGTCATTTGCAGTGGAGAGGCCTGTAGGCCATGAAGCGTCGACACTCGAGACACTGAGAGACAGAAAGATAGAGCAAGAGACGGATAAAAGGTGACAGGGAATAATGTGGGAGGACGTAGAAGGGGGAGGGAGGTGAATGGGGTTGTGATGTTAGGGATTCGTCTGCATGTGGACAGGAATATCTTTTATCTTTGGATAGATCCAAAGATACATAAATAGATACAAGCATTTTCTTGCAAGGCTGTCCACGAGATTTTGAAGACTTTCTGTGGGAATTCGTGCCCAGTCATTCTGTAGAGCATTTATAAGGTCTCTGATGTTGGATGAGAAGGTCTGGCTCACAATCTTAGTTCCAGTTCATCCCAAAGGTCCTCGATGGGGTTGTGGTCAGGGGTCTGTGTTAGGGCCGGTCAAGTTCTTCCACACCGAACTCAAACCATGTCTTTATAGTCCTTGCTTTGTGCACTGGGGCTCAGTCATGTTGGAATAGAAAAGGGTCTTCACCAAACTGTTGCCACAAAGTTGGAACATAGCGTTGTCCAAGATGTCTTGGTATACTGAAGCATTAAGATCGCCCTTCACTGGGTATAAGGAGCCTGATTGATTGAAACCCCTGAATTCAATAATTAACAGGTTTGACGAAATACTGTAAATAGATCAAGTATTATGATATTGTTGACACGAACAGGTGCACACAGTAGGATAACAGGGTGTTGCCTGTGGTCCAAGGTAATCATGTTGTGTGTTTGGGTAAATCAGTGGCCATATAGATCAGTGACGTGCTACGCCTGCTAATAAATCTAACATGTCTTAAGTTACCACTTTCTACATTTAATGTAAAATATTTCTATATAATACATGGAAGGCAGACAAAAAATACTTTAACTCAGGTATTCCTAACTGACTTTTCTGTGACTTTTGTTGCACCTTGACTGTCGTTCCACCTTCTCCAATGTGCAGTCGCAGCCTATTGAGCACAGTATGGTGTGTGTGTGTGTGTGTGTGTGTGTGTGTGTGTGTGTGTGTGAGTGTGCATGTGTGTGATAAAGAGAGAGAGAGAGAGATCTGGAGCGTGTTTGTTATCTGTGTGATACTTTCTGGGTGTCAGCACTGTGCTGTGATGCTAAGAAGAGCAGACAGCTGCTTAATCCTAGGTTACCAGCGATGCTCTGCTGTTCTTCCACACACACATACACACACTCCTGAAAAATATACTAATATATAACCCGTCGAATATGACTTCCACTGTCACCCACACAAGCAAATGTTCTTATTACTTGAATATCTCCAAGCAGAATTATATATGTTTTGTGCTGTATACAGTAACTGTGTAATTGGATTCTATGCACTTGATTATAATAATAATAATTAAAATGAGACAAAAAAAAAAAACGCCCATACTGTCCTCTCCCTGGCTTTGCCTCAAGTCTAATCCTAACATTATGTCTCCGTTCAAGTCGCAATTAACCCTTATAGACTTTTCTTCTCAAACGTACAAAGATGATAAAGATAATCTCCATTCTGTCTAACCGGCTTGAGAATTGTTGTTCTCCTCTCGTGGACAGAAGAGAGGCCCTGGGGAGCGAACAGAGGATGGCAAGGAACCTCCGGACCAAGGGCAAGGAGGTTTGAGTCAGAAGGAGTGACGAATTCCTGCATCTTGTAGCTACAGCAGATAAAATATTGAATTAATTAGACAGGAAGTGGACGTGTCCCAGTCATTCTGCGTAGCCGTGGAGACGGCAGGATTCGGCTCAGTCTACAGCGTTTTTATATTTAAACCGAAAAGGTCACATATTTTAGGATAAGGCATGTCGGCTATTCCGGAATTATCGATCTTCTATAGTTTTACTGTACAGGATATGGATTATAGCTTGATTTTCTAGTATGAAGCTTCATAAAAAAAGATTTGAGGAAAGTGTTTAAAAGATCCTGGAAAATCTGTAAATTATGTTAATTACTGTAATATTACTTTATTTTAATTGTAAATGATTGACTGTCTCTATAAATATATATGTTTCTACAGTATATGAGCTTCAATTCAATGCATGTTGATGCATACAGTCTGAAATGTGTAACGATCCTTGAAGTAGAGAGAGTGTGTGTGTATGCATGTGTGTGTATGTCAGATATCAGAGCTTTTTTTTTTTACCTACTTTCCACTTAATCCACTGGTATTGACAATGATTGTCTTCCAAATAAACTCTCATTAAAAAAAAGTGCACTTGAACAAATCAGATTTTTTTATTTTTTTTGCATAGATGCTTCTGCTTCTCTCTTTATTCCTCTGTTCCAGGCTCGCTTGCTCACTGTCCTAGCCCCCTCCTTCGTCTCTCCTCCCCTTCTTCCTCCTGCCCTCACTGACTCAGGAGAAAGAGTATAAAAACATCGTTATCTTTTCCGTCCATCCCTTCGATCTGCTTCTCTCGGGTTCACCAGGGCTCTTCTCTGCTCACCTGCTAGACTGGTGTATTTGTCAGTCTCTCTGTCTCTCTCAGGAGGACTCCTCCTCATACGCACACACTTTTAAGAGACTTTGGTGTCTCTCTGGCACCCTAGAACTCCTACCTGTTTCTTTGCCCTTCACTGGTCATCATTCCTGCGTACGGGGAAAACTTGGCACTGGCGGCCCGGAAGATTCTCCTGGGCGCCACCGCCATCATGCTTCTCATCATTTTGGTCGTACTCATTCCGGTCTTGGTGAGCTCGGTGGGCGGAAACGAGGACGGCAGCCACTACGAGATGTTGGGCACCTGCCGCATGGTCTGCGATCCGTACTCGGACAAGGGCACGGGCACCGTCGCGACGGGAATCAGCTCAGCGCCAGGCGTCGACGGAGCCGCAACGCGCATCCAAGCTGAGGCGGAGCCACTAAGTGACCACAGCGTGAGCCCGCCACTTCCAACGTACATCCACGGCAGGCCTGGGAAACCTGGAAAACCTGGCCCACCAGGACCACCAGGAGAGCCTGGTCCACCAGGTCCGATCGGTCCACCGGGAGAAAAAAGCATGATGGCAGGTGCTGGCATTGGGAGCTTTAATACAGGTCCACGTGTGGCATTCTATGCTGGTCTACGAAACCCACAGGAGGGCTACGAGGTCTTGAGGTTTGATGATGTAGTCACCAACATTGGCAACAATTACGATGGTGCATCAGGGAAGTTTGTGTGCAAGGTGCCCGGGACATACTTCTTTACCTACAACGTACTGATGAGAGGCGGTGACGGGACCAGCATGTGGGCAGATCTTGTCAAAAACGGACAGGTAAGAAGGTTTCTCTCGATTTACTTTGACTACTGAACTGAAATACAGAAAAAATATACTGTTATATACCACAATACACTCACACTTACATTCCAATACAATACTAGTAAAGTAAAACTAAAGTAAAAATTTAGATATTTAGTCGCATTTAGATATTGTATGAGGCTTCTGGGAAATTTCTAGTCATTCTCCACAGACAGGCTCAGATATATCAAATGTCAAGACATCCCACCTTCAATCATGGTGACTGACAGGAGCCATCAGCAACCAGGAAACAGGGAATGTGTAAACCAATGAGAATGAAAGAGTTTCAAAATAACAGATGAAAGGAGCAGTTTTTTTTTTTTTTTTTGCTGGAAATCTAGCAAATTCTTTTTAAATTTATAATTATTCATAACTCAATAAACAAAATTAACAAGACTCGGCATTCAGCATTTTGAACAAACCTACAGGCAAAAGCCTATTATGCATAATTTAAATAGAAAGCTTGAATTTCTTGCTTCTGTGCTTCTGTAATATTAGCAGTCCAAAAGTACTGCAGCATCAATCCACCAAAAAAAATATATACTGTAGAGAAATTCCACAGAATTAACACTAATCATGTTACACATAGATGGAGGGTTTCTTAACTCTTTTATAAAACAGGATTTATACACCTAGATTTGTAAAATACATTTTATTTTTACATAAATACATTTTTAAGAAATAAAAATTATGTCAGTAAACATTTATTCAGAGTAAACATCCGAGCATGATCTGAAGTGAAAGAAATGTTTCTTTAATCGTGTGTGTGTGTGTGTGTGTGTGTGTGTGTGTGTGTGTGTGTGTCAGTGGCCTCCTTTACTGTGTCACACTGAATCAGTAGCATTCTCAATCACATGTGGCCAGTCATAAGACACATATAGATGCAACCAGTGAAGCTGCAAATTTCGGACACACACAAACATCTATAAATACACGAGTAGTACATGTGCACACACACACACACACACACATACACACACACACACACATAAAGAAGCACAGAAAGACAAACGTCTGAGTCTACTCCCAAGGACTAGAAACTTTTTCATTCATTCAATATGAAAGAAAACAAAATCAAAAGATCAAAAACATTTGTTTGTCTTGAGTGAAATCAATAGCAGCAAATTAATCAAGGTAATAGAAACCTCAAAAATGTTATCGCTGAAAAATAGATATTTTAACATCATAACATATTATCATACCTTAGCCAATCATAGATCACTTCTGTGCACTGTTCATTAACCTTCATGACCTTCATTCTTGACCTTCATTCATGAAGGCATAAGAAAAACCTTTTGAATCAATTTCATTCGAAAATGATCATAATGAGTCATTGTTTTAATGTCTGAGTCTGACTTGGCCTGCGGCAAGGACTGGATTTTGGCTTGAACTAGGGACTGAATACAGTCAGAAAACTTCAAATGGATTAGGGACTAGATACTAGACAAGAACTCGAGGTGGGTCCTGAGACAAGAACTTGCATTGGATTTGTGGCTGAAACATAGACTAGCCCTGAGTCTGAGACAGAAACTGAGATAGGACATGGGGACATGGACTGGATTAGGGCCGAGACAAGCATGTGATGTGAGCATGTAATGGGGACTCCTGGGATATGGTTAACTCCCCATTACACCCCCCCGAAAAAAAAAAAACTTTCCAACAGTGTTTGACTAATGATACTTCTTGTGGGAAACCTAATGAACCAGGGTAAGGATTTATTTATTGATGGAAACTTCAAAGCACTGTACAATGTAAAAGTAAATACATTACACAGTGACAAACAATGAAGTGTCTGAGGAAGGATCTGGGACTGGATCTAGCCATGAAACTGAGACTGAGCCAAAATATGGGTTTGAAACAGGGGCTTGGACTAGATCTGAGCCAGAGATGGAAGAGAATCAAAGGCAGGGTCCTGAGGGTTGACATGACTGTAAAGACCATGAGGAACACACTTTCTGAACCTCTAGCTTCAGCTTTTAGAATGTGAACATCTGACTGACTCCACTGGTTTGGAGTTGGGCCCCTTATTTCACCATTTTCATCTGTATGTTGACTGGGACTTGGATAGGGCTATTAATCCTCTACGTGTCCCATCTCAATGGTCATTTGTGGGAGAACTTTAAAAAATAAATATAGGACCTGGAATAACTGGTAATGAATGGGACAGCTTTAATCGAGCCAGATACAAGAAAGGAGAAATGCTGGAGACACACAGTTCCAGCCTCCATGTATTATCCTTGTGCTTTAAATGACCCTAAATAGCAGCTGCTTAAACTTCTGTCCTGGAGCAAGCACCTGTCCCCAAGCCTCGGGAATCTATAATAAATGAACCCAAAGGTACTACGAACGTACTGTAAAGTGATCCAAACCCCTTAAAACTACTGATAGAGCAATAAATGTGAAATTAATTTGTCCTTGAGACCGCCCTCATCCATCTCAGTACACACACATGCATGTCCCCATGCACACATAAACAGTCAGTGACTCTTCTCAGTGACTCAACAGTGTTACTCATGCTTAGCTTGACAGTTTCCTTGTCTTTTTAAGTCAATCATCCTGACAAATGACGCATCCCGCAGACAGTATACTTACTTTATACTCCCACTTTCTGTTGTTTGTCTGTCTCTCATGCTTCCCCTTTTCAGGTGAGGGCAAGTGCTATAGCCCAGGACCAGGACCAGAGCTACGATTACGCCTCAAACACAGTGATCCTGCACCTGGACCCTGGAGACGAGATCTTCATCAAGCTGGATGGTGGCAAAGCACACGGTGGAAACAGCAACAAATACAGCACCTTCGCGGGCTTCATGCTTTACTCCGATTAGTGAAGTACAGGTTGTGATTCTCTAAAAGGGGAGTTTGATGATTTGAAAGAGAACAGGGCAACTTCACTAATCCTCAGAGTATTAAGTAAAGATTAGGGCTAAGTCCATGTGGGTTGACCAAAATGCTTATTAAGGAGATAGCTGGCCGTTTTTTTCTTATTATTATTATTATTATTCCCAAAGTTTTCAATGTATTAATCAATATATAGTGTGATTTGCATAAGTATTTACCCCCACCCCTACTTTCCCAAGTTTTGTATTGTTGCTTGACCTGGGTCACCTGCCCAGTTTCAATGAGCCTGTCTCCACTGAAGCTCAGATAACTGTTCTTGCCTCAAAGTTGAGGTGCTTTTCCGCTCGCCACAGAGTGGTAATTTGAGTTTCTACAGCCTTTCTGTCAACTCAAATCGTTCCTCATTGCTCTCACTCAATAAAATGTGTGTGACTCCTGACAGCTAACTAGAATGGAGGCTCGCTGTAGCACGTCTGCTTCAGGGTTTAATATGTTGTGCATGTTGAGATGTGCGTTTGTGATCACCACTAAAACATAAGAATGTACAAGTTGATAAAATGGGTAACTCAAATAACTAGTCTGTAGAATGGCAGTGATCACAAATGCATCTCAACATGCACAACATTTTTTTCTGTTGTTATCACATTAAATTGACAAATTAATTAAATTTCGTTTCCACGTTCCACAAAGGTCATACGAGGGTGAATACTTATGCAACACACTGTAAATATTTTGGTTCTACTCCTAATGTTAAGAAAAAGCATTATGTTGTAACTACATGGTGCTGTTTGGCTCTCATGAACTCATGTGAGACAGGACCAAGATGCATTTAGTGATTTTCTCAAGATACTGTGTTTGTACAAGTCTCTTGTATCGTTCGAATTTGCCGTGATGTGTCATGTGTAATAATCGCTCATGTTATCCAAAACTTTATGATTCTGAATTCAACGTGGAATAAAAGAAACCCGATCCTGGTGTTTAAACCTGAAACCATAGTGTGAATTCATATCAATACTGAGTCTGTGAAAAGGTGAACGTATTGAAGTGGCATTGTTATAACAAAATTGTGGATTTAATCATTATGGAGGACGATTTTCTCTAACAAACAGCTCCCGAGATGGAAAAGATTAATTCAAATTCCAATCAGGACGTCGCTCCGAGATAGAAACATGGTGACCTCAGACATCTCGTCGTATCATCAGCATTAATTACTACTGGATAATTACGTGCAGAAGGTGTAAGTGCTTCTCTTATTGAGAGAAAGCTTTTCATCAGATAAGGGGAAAGAAAAATGTCTCAATATACAGCCGTCCCTGATTGGGTTTTAAGAGCCTCAGATGTCCATTATATGTATCTGATTTTGTCTAATGTGACTTTACATTTGCTAATAAATGGAGATTTTGTAGCAAGACGTGACTGAAAACGAGATGCTGTGTGGTAGGGCTTTCCAAAAGAAGATGCATTAGATTAGAATGCTGTGTGACAGAGAGAGAGAGAGAGAGAGAGAGAGAGAGAGAGACCCAGCAGAGGGTTTGGCGCTTGATTGGGCAGATAGATAACAACGATGAGATGTCCGTAAATTGCATGAAATTGAAAGAGATCAAACATGGGTCGGCAGAATACGTTTTTAAAATTGGTTATATATAAATAAAGAGAAGGAGAGGATTTCATTAGCGTTGACTTAGATCCAAAAAGGGACCATCAAACATCAAACAAACACTCAAACATGACTCTAAAGCTTTTCATATTTGCTTACTTCTAAAATTACTTAATAACACAGTCACGGTTTTTAAAATGGGGTCAGAGCTTACTGTTCTGGTGTAAGGAATTGAGTTTGTTTTTTCAAGCCTAGGTGAGGAAAGCAAGTGTCAGAACTCAAAGACAGAAAAAAATAATAACACTTTGATTTAGCTCAGTTTGGATCCGAGATTCGGGATATTCTGAAATAGAAAACTCACACACACGAGCACACATACAATATCTTATTATCATGTACGCAGGATCAGCCAATCTATTTATCTATCTAAAAACCGACAACACAGGCACTAAAAACTCTTCTCAAATATGCAGAAGGACTAACATACTATAAGCCCTTCAGAAATTTGATGTGTGGATTTTCGATCCCCATCAGCATGCATTTGAAATGACACCATGCCCTTAGCGATCACATTGACAGCTTTCGGGTCTTATTAAAAGTATTTCTTATTATGAGTGTCACATGAAAATCAAAGTCGCGACATTACACCGCTCTGTTGTTGATTATTTTCCAATAGCAGAAAACCCCCACCCCCAACTGTCCCATCTTTCCACCTCAGTGTCATTTGCCAGTTCCCTCCAACAGCTATCATACGTCAGCTGGCAACCAAGGAGTCCGGTGACAATGTCATGTAAAGCTAGCAACTATATCATTTCCTTACAATGTACTCAGAACAGTGTGTTATCTATGGAATTATAGTTATAATGTTATAATACTTATATAAAGTTTTTCCAGAAACTTTAAAAAAATTTGACTTTTTCTTTGCATGTTGTAGATTCTAAAAGGATTTTTAAATAGTTGGCTAAGGAGGACACATTCCTGTAACACCTGGTAACACCCAAAAGCGCCTGGCCAATGAGGATCAGAACTGTAAGAACCGCCCCAAAGCAGCTGTCCAATGAGGATGGAGCCCTGTAACACCTGCCCCAAAGCAGGTTGTCAGTGAGGAAGCAGCCCTGAAACACCCACCTCCAATCAGGAGTCAAGTCAAATAAAGTCAAGTAGGCTTTTATTGTCAATTCAACCATATACAGTTCAGTACACAGTGAAATGAAACAACGTTCCTCCAGGAACAAGGTGCTACATACAACATAAATTTATAACGTAAATTAACAGAAACTACTATCTAGCTAAGAAGCCTAATTATCCGGCTAGCTGAGACAAGACAGATTGACATTTTAAGTCAACAGTGAACTATTTAAGTTTTTTTTTTAACAAAGAGACAACATAAAGTGCATGTGCAAATGTGCAAACAAGAGCGACAATGCGACAACATGACATTACAATACTCTGTGAGGTGATGAGTTGAGGTAGTGGGAGGAGAAACAGAGTAAACAGTAAACGTTAAGTAGCAGCAAGGATAAATAGTTAGTGCAAATTACAAGTAATGAATATAGTGCAAAAGAGCATTTACAGGTTGGCATGTACATAGTTTGATAGTGTTGATCAGTGTGTTTTTGCGTGCAAAAAAAAGCTGTTACATAGTCTGGATGTGTGTGCCCGAATGCTTCGGTACCTTTTTCCATATGGCAGGAGGGTGAAGAGTGTGTGTGATGGGTGTGTCCGATCATCCACAATGCAAGTGGCTTTGCGGATGCAGCGTGTGGTGTAGATGTCTTCAATAGAGGGAACGAGAGACCCCACTGATCTTCTTGGCTCTCCCCACTATCCGCTGTATCCAAACTGTCGGGTTTGGGAAATATGGCACAATTCCCAAACCAGACAGCGATGCAGCTGCTCAGGATGCTCTCGATGGTCCCTCTATAGAAGATGGTCGGGATTGGTGGTGGAAGCTGGGCCTTCCTCAGCCTTCCCAGGAAGAAAAGATGTGGTTGGGCTTTCTTGCTTTTTCGGTGTGTTGAGCAGCCAGGTGAGGTTCTTCTCCAAGTGGACACCCAGGAATTTGGTGCTGTTGACAATCTCCACAGGGGAGCCGTTGATGCTCAGTGGAGAGTGGTCACTCCATGTCCTACTAAAGTCAACGACCATCTCCTTTGTCTTGTCAACATTCAGGGACAGGTTGTTGTCTTTGAACCAGTCTGTTAACCTCTGTACTTCCTCTGTACGCTGACTTTTCATTCTTACTAATGAGATCCACCACGGTCGTATCACCAGCAAACTTAATGATGTGATTCGAACTGTGTGTCGCTACACAGTCGTGAGTCAGCAGTGTGAACTGCAGGGGACTGAGCACACAGTCTTGGGGGGCCCCAGTACTCAGTGTGGTGGTGCTGGACGTGCAGTTCCTGATCCGTACTGACTGAGGCCTTCCGGTCAGAAAGTCCAGGATCCAGTTACAAAGGGAGGTGTTCAGGCCCAACAGGCTCAGCTTCCCGATCAGGTCTTGCAGAATGATGGTGTTGAATGCTGAGCTAAAATCTATGTACAGCATTCGAACATAGGTGTCCTTATTGTCCAAGTGTGTGAGGGCAAGGAGTGTGGTGGAGATGGCATTGTCCATTGCCCCGTTAGGACGATACACAAACTGCAGTGGGTCCAGTGTGGAGGGCAACAGGGTCGTTATGTGTCTCATGATGTGGTCTTGAAGCAGGTGGGAACGACAGTGCTGCTCAGAGAGATGTTGAAGATGTCAGTGAGAACACCTGCCAGCTGTTTAGCACATTCTCTGAGCAAATCTGCCAGGGATATTGTCTGGTCCAGCAGCTTTATGTGGGTTGACTCTGCGTAGAGTTTTCCTCACATCAGGTGTGGTGAGACACAGCACGGAGGAGGTATGGTCTTCCTCGCCATCATGAGGTGTCGAACCGAGCATAGATGTTGTTTAGCGCATCTGGAAGGAAGCCGTCAACCTCACAGACAGGTGATGTCATCCTGTAGTTTGTGATGGCTTGTATGACCTGCCACATGCACCGTGTCACTGCTGTCCCTGAAATGTTTGTGAATTCTCTGGGCGTGTGCGCGCTTCGCCTCTCTGATGGCCCGAGAAAGTTTGGCCCTTGCTCTTCTAAGGGCCACCTT
>JAQMYG010000033.1:3638570-3654761 GCA_030014215.1 Clariallabes teugelsi
AACTCGCCCTCATCCCCCCCCCCCCCCCCCTCTCTCTCTCTAACAGTATGTACTGACTATGGACAGTTTCCAGCTGGGTTACAATGAAGAGGGACACTGCAAAGGTGATGGGAATCAGTCTCTGCCCCACCCCCAGAGATTATCCTGGGACATTCCTTCGAAGGTACACATGGACTCCTATTCCTAAAACACATCTTGTTTATTGGCTTTACTGCCTCTCACTGTGTTTCTCTCTCTCTCTCTCTCTCTCTCTCTCTCTGTGTCTCTGTCTCTCTGTCTCAGTGTCAGGAGCGTATCACCCAGTCTCTCTCGGTAGCAGAGGCCCTAGCCGATGACGTCGGCTTTCACGTTTTCGCCTTCCGAGATTTTGGCAAAGGCAGCATCAAAAAGGTCCGCATGAGCCCCGACGCCTTTATCCAGTTAGCACTGCAGCTAGCCTACTACAGGGTGAGTCTTTAATACATTTCCCATCATGCCCTCCTACAGTATAACGCAGCCTATACAGCTTAACCCATGGTAACAATTAATAAACTATAATATCACACTGTTATTTATTTATTTTTAAAATTGGTAAATGTTCAGGTTTAAGAGTTGCGTCTCTCTCTCTTTGATGCTCAGGACAGAGGGATGTTCTGTCTGACCTACGAGGCGTCCATGACGCGCCTGTTCCGTGAGGGCCGAACTGAAACCGTGCGCTCGTGTTCCAGTGAGAGCTGTGCCTTTGTCAAAGCGTTCCACAATGGAGAGGTGATGTCTGGGTGTCTTGCTTGTTCTCTGTCTCTGATGCACTTTCTCCTCACTCCTCCACTCAACTTTTGTCTTTACCCCCCCGCAGCCAGCAGACGTGTGCAGGTGTCTGTTTCGTGCTGCGGCTGAGAAGCATCAGATGCTCTACCGGTTGGCCATGACTGGAGCTGGAATAGACCGACACCTCTTCTGCCTCTATGTCGTCTCAAAATACCTGGGGGTCGAATCGCCTTTTCTCAAAAAGGTGTGTGTATGTGAGAGAGAGAGAGAAACAGAAAGAGCAAATGTTTTAAGAATCAAGGTCATTCATTAAATACAATTTGTGTGTTATGTGGTGAGTAGGAGTGTTTACAGATAGATAAGCAGAAGTAAATTTAGAGCTCTAGAAGAATTATGATGTGTGTATGTGTTTGGGTCAGGTGCTGTCTGAGCCGTGGCGTCTCTCCACCAGTCAGACTCCGTTCCAGCAGGTGGAGCTGTTCGACCTCGTGAATCACCCCGATTACATCACTTGTGGAGGAGGATTCGGTCCCGTAAGTCCGAACCAGATATCAGAGATGCGTTTCAGAAGTTAGTAGATGATGATCATCAGTTGATTGACAGCTCAGAACCCCGGTCCACATTTCTGTCTGAAGTCAACGCTGCAGGACGCTACACTGCACCCTATGGGCTCTTTTAACCGGAGACGTGTTTGTCTTTCAGGTTGCTGATGATGGATATGGCGTGTCCTACTGCATCATCGGAGAGAAGATCATCAGCTTCCACGTCTCCAGCAAGCGCTCGTGTCCTCAGACCGTGAGTCTTTTTTGTTTGTTTGTTTGTTTTTCTTTTTGCCAGTGCTTTTATTTTGAAACATATAAAATACTAGATGTGCTTCATTCATGTGTAATTTAACTGCATACTAGTAAGCGCATTTTAAAAAGATATACAGCGCCATCTGTTTTTTGAACTGAACTAAAATTTTTGTGTTTATCGTGAAGTTCGAATGATGTGAAGTGAAAGCGGAATGAAGGTGTGAGATCGTGTTAATTAAGTAGATTTCAATCACACTCATAAGCAAGTATTAAAAAATACACAACGCCATCTGTTGAATTAATGTTTTTTCAAGGTCGATTTATTATATATATTTTTTTAATGTATGATAGTAATTTTTTTTTTACTTAAATTTCAACAAAGCCTATATGTGGCTCAAGCTCGGGCAAATACACCTGTGAAAACCGCAATAAAATTTGTCCAGTAACTTTTACGTGATGCGTGCACAAACAGACAGACAAAAAAATTTCCCCCCAAATGTATTCTATTACTCCTCTTGCGTCCCTTCCCAAATAATTTTTTCGCAAATGTCTTCGATGTACAGACACGCCGACTTTACAGCTCTGTTATATGTACATTCGACCCCCTGCGGTTCACAGTTTGCATCCTCACAGATTTTTCCCCAGAACCTAACTAATAATTGTTCGTGAAAAACTTTTTTTTACTATGTTTTAACGATAACCTATTATGAACGATATAATTTACAAATTTTGTAACATAAATATTAATGTCAATTCAGCTAAATTCCCATATAAAATATAATACTATATACCTTTAGTACTGTAGAGTGAACACAAAGCGGACGTTTAGGAAAACGCGGCTTGGGACTGTGAATTATTACTGTATTTACCCTTCAGTACTTATACCAAAGAAAACGACAACACATACCAAAGAAAATGCTTTTGCATAAATTGTAATACATAGATTTTTTTATAAACTATAAAAAAAAAAAAAAAGGCTTTTTTTTTGACATCCCAATTGATTTTTACAATTTGCGGGCGTTCTAGCAACGTAACCCCCAGTGAATTTCGGGGGTCGACTGTATAGATTTCCAACATCACATTTTAATGTACAGTATCCTTCTTATACAGCATGTTATATATTAATTTTTTTATATGTGTATATAATTTTCTCCTTATTAGGACTGCCATAAATTTGGTGCGCAGATCAGGAAGGCAATGCTGGATCTTCTGCAGCTCTTGATGGACGAGAAGAAAGAGGCGCCAAAGAGCGAGCAGAACGACACCGCAAAGAAACAGATGTAGAACGGTGGAGCGAGTGATGAATTAATTAGAAATTCTGAGATTTCTAATTGCAGTTTAGTGTTTTTTTTTGTTTGTTTTTTTTTTAGATTTTTTTGTGTGTGTGTGTGTGTGTGTGTGTGTGTGTGTGTGTGTGTGTGTGTGTGTGTGTGTGTGTTTGGCAGAACAATGCAAGGGACCAGAGGCAGGATAGAATCACAGAAACATGAAGAGATGACTTGAAGAGTAAAGAAGAGATGATCGAGTCCTTGTTTTAATCGCCTTGAGAGTGTAGGAGGTAGGGATTAATAACAACCGCTAACATGGGGTACAACATTCAGAAAGCTCCTGCATCCCAGTTCAGTTCAGCTCTGTATCAAGTATTCAAGTACTCAAGAAATTATTTTACTTTACGCAGCATAAAAATGATGAGGGGGAAAAAAAAGAAAGTATCAGCGAATTGCAGTTTGGGATCGTAAACATGGACGAAAAAAAGGCGTCATAACTTGAATAGTTGCTGTCTGTCTATCTAGCTAATATCATGCATGCTAAGGAATGATTTAAGTTCTATCATACAGGTCCGACGTGTATCATTTATTATGCAGACATTACGCATCGGTTTGTCACATTTAATCCAATCATTTTACATTTGTAAAAAATATATATATTACATGAAAGCATTATCTTTAGCATAATCTATGTATCTTTACATTTTTTTTCCACTTTCAACACTGCACTCGTGTTATTTCAAACGTCCAACAGCTCCATCGCGAAAGCTAAATAAAAGCCTAACGTCGTATCTAATCTGCATCATTAGACGTTGGATACGGAGCAACAGTACTGTATCGCCAGAGGTCACATGACCAAGACAAAGAAGCGACTTGTTAAAGGAATGCAAGAATGAAACTTCTGTCTGTCTTTTTTTTTTCCCTTTCATGAACAAGGCAAACCTCACACTTTTACACTGGAATGTACAATTCTACATGTATTTAAATATTAAACATGCTTTTTATATGTAAGCTCAATGTTACGTACTAACACCGTGCAGTCAGTGAATGCACTAGTTTTCAGAATTTAACTGTCGTAGATAAGACCGCACTTGATGTACAAATCACCCCAACGATTTTTACTTGAATGATGATGTTTTGTTGTTTTTTTTTTTGTTAAAGGGATAGTTAAGATTTTTTTAGGTTTGTCATAAATGAAACCTGAGTTGCATGTAAATACATTACAGTAGGTTAAGATTCTCTGGGTCCCACCTGAACATTGGAATGCAAAACGAGGGTTGTGGAATTTGGCTCCCGTTACTCACGTTGCACTCAAATTCTGGGTGATGAACTTCACCGTTGCTGTGCAGATCAAGAGAACATAACGACCAAAACCTTTTGTAACATACACGCGCCTCAGTTTTGATTTAAGACAGACTTTAAAAAAAAAAAAAAACTAATTTGTCGGTTTAATGGTATCGGTCAAACGATTCAGTATGAAGTTCCGAACAAAACAAAACAAAAAAAAAAGCTTTTTAAAGACGAGGCATGACTTGATGGGGTAGTAATGCCTGAGTGATGGCTGAAAATCTCGACCTGTGTAAGAGTCACACCTGAAGGGAACCCAGTCTCGCGGTTCTTAGTGACGGTGTGATTTAACCACTGGAATTAATATTTCTAAGAAGGATCGAAGCTCGGTCAGATGAAGGTCAGGAAGGCACCTGTGGAGGTTTTAAACCAGTGCAACACTTTTCATTGCCAGTGGATAGGATTCACATAGGATTCTACAGACTTGATAATAGAGGGGATTTATTATGATTATTATTATTATTATTACACTAGTTCATTTTAATTTGTTTTATTACACTAGTTCACTTTTTTCCTGTTGTCATCTTATAAACTTAATAACCACTGATTTCTCGTTGCTGTTCGTGTTATTGACTATGATGTCATTATAATGTCTGAAACAATACAGATATTTGCAATGTATTTTGCTCTCTAATTATAACAAGCTTTCTTTTTTTCGTTGTTCCTCCCAGCACTTAATTATCTCTTTCCTCAGAACGCTAGTTTGCCTCCGTCTTTATTACATCCCTCTAGCTTTTTTAACCTTCTGTGCAGTAGGGCATTAAGCTTTTCTCACTATATAGCGAGCGTCTGTATTTTATATGTTCTCATGAGAAAAAGAAATGTGACCTCCTGAAATCTTTTTTTTTTTTTTTAATAAAAAGAGATTGAAGCACAGCAAGGTTGTCTGTTGTCATATTTGATGTAATAAAGCATTCAGTGAGTTAAAAATAAATCACCACTTTTTTTTTTTTGTTGTTCTTAGTTAACCTCACAGTTTTCTGTTGTCTTCTGTGAGTTCATGCTGACACACCGGGTTCAAGGATAAAATGTTAACTCCGGTGGATTAGACAGCTAATTCAACTTTAGCTGGATTGTAGCTCTTGGCATCCCTTCTCATGGACAAATAGTTCATAGGTTTGTCCATGTCAGTCTCAATTAACTTTTTTTTTTCTTCTAATATTGAAACAATGACATGGATCTGAAACAAACCACAGGCAACCTGTGTAAAACAATTTACCAAGTGTAAGGTTTAAAATAAAAATAATAATTTAAAAGTAAATTAACGTGAAAAAAATTTAAGTGAAAACTGTTACCCCTGACAGCGGAGACTCCTTCCTTATATAAACCTTCTCAGCCAATCAGATTTCATCGAGTCTGCTGTAGTTAAAAAAAATTATCTTTTTTTTGATCCCTTTAAAATTTTTTACAACACGTTATTGGATTAGTTGTGTACGAGTATACAGTAGTAACTATGATGTCTTTCTGATCGGGAACAAATTGGCTGAAATGAATAAAAAATATATATATATTTTGAAATAGCATAGGATTTAGTGGCACATTTGAATATAACGCGTTACATTCTCCTCAGCACCGAGTTCACGGGTGTATTTTTGGACCAGGTCGGAATTAGTTGGATTTAGTTATTACCGCTTTAAACCTGCGGATTAAACCGTCACGGTGCCGTGAGCCCGTGTGTTCTGTCTTCACCTGTCATGGATAATAACCTGATTTGTGTGTGTGAGAGGGAGGGGGGGAGATGAAACATGATAAATCTCTGTCTCTTCTCGTGTACATTCTCTCCAGTATGTCAGACGAAGAGCAAGAGCAGGAGTAAGTTCCTCAGCAATGTCTGTCTCTATTTATTTATTTATTTTAAATAACTATATGAAACCCCCAAGATTAACCTTTTTGTTCTTTGTTTTAGGGAGCACGTAGAAGGTGAGATTTGTGTTCTAGGTGTTTAATTCTCAGTGATGAAGTGCGTCCTGAAAGCCTCTTTATTGCTGTTTGTACATGTAGAAGAGGAAGATGGACGCAGGGAGCGAGATGGAGGTGAGAGATTGTGTGTATGTGTGTGTGAGAGAAAGAAAGAGTGTCTAATCACCAATGTCAAATCTGAGATGCCGTTTATGAGATTAAATCCTGGAGATGTACAAAAAGGCACCAAAGTTTGTTAATGTTTATCTTCTACGTTCGCTCCTGCTTGGTTTGAGAAGAGGAACTGCCCAAGCACAAGTACATCCAAACACACATGCACTATTATTATTATTATTATTATTATTATTAACAGTTAAATTGTGTTTGTCACATGTGATGTGTGTGATTTAAACACGCAGGCCCTCTGTGCCTCATCAGCACCTCCCGCCGAAAATCCCAGAAGGAGAGCGAGTGGACTTTGATGTGAGTTAAGACGCGACATGCTTGTTACTCGTAAACGTGTGAATTTCTTGATACACACTGTGTCGGTGTGTGTGTGTGTGTGTGTGTGTGTGTGTGTGTGCAGGACATCCACAGGAAGCGAATGGAGAAGGACCTGCTGGAGCTGCAGATGCTGATCGAGGTCCACTTCGTCCAGAGGAAAAGGGAGGAAGAGGAGCTGATCGCCTTGAAAGAGAGAATTGTGAGAAATCTGCCACGATACACCTTCGTTCATGCTCAAATCCTTTGCAGAATTATTGGCACCCACCAAGAGAATGGACAAAAAGGAGTGTAAAACGATTTCAGTCATTATCTCAAGAAAAGAAAAATCATAGACGTCAAAGAATATTGTACAGGGAGTACAGGGAGTCCCAAAAATTTTAACATAATTTAAAATATGATTATCTGAGTAATCTAGGCTAGCGAAATTAAATAGGCTTCATGTTGAAAAATAAAAGATTTATTTATCAAAATTCCAACAACATTTTCAAACGGATATGGATTTTATAAATTTTCACAAATGTTCAATATGCGCATCACCTGTGACACGACACACACCAAATCAGTCCAGCTCCAGTTTTTAAATCATGATTTCATTTTATTAAGAGAAAAAAAGTCGTCCAAACCTGCCTGGCCCTATGTGGAAAAAGTAATTTCCAACATTCCCAATTTCCAACAGAAAGGTGTGCAGTTACATCTGCCGTAAAAATTTTTTTTAAAAAAACTACCACAGCATTTCATAAAAAGAGCATCATACCAACAGTCACACATGATGGTGGTAGTGTGATGGTCTGGGGCTTTGCAGCTTAAGGACCTGGACAACTTGCCATAATTGATGGAACCATGAATTCTGCACTCTAACCAGAAAATCCTGAAGGAGAATGTCCGGTCATCAGTTTGTGATCTCAAGCTCAAGCGCACTTGTGTTATGCATCTCTGAATGGCTCAAAAAAGAAAAATCAAAAGTCCGGACTTAAATACGATGCTTAAACAGGCCGCTCATACTCAAAAAGACTCCAGTGTGGCTGAATTAAAACAATTCTGCAAAGAAGAGCGGGTCAAAATTCCTCCACAGTGATGTGAGACTCACCGCCAGTTATCGCAAACATTTGATTGCAGTTGTTGCCGCCAAAGTGGCACAACCAGGTATTAGGTTTAGGGGGCAATTACTTTTTCACAGTAATTTGGAGGGAAAAAAATGCAGCTTTTTGTTCATGTCTCTGTCTTTATACAAGTTTGAGTATTTGTGTGTGTGTGTGTGTGTGTGTGTGTGTGTGTGTGTGTGTGTGTGTGTGTCAGGAGAGCCGCAGGGCTGCACGGGCAGAGCAACAGAGGTTTCGAGCGGAGAGAGAGAGAGTCAGGCAGACGAGGCTTGCGGTCAGAATGAGTTTCAGCCGAATCACATTTCTTAAAGATAAAGCAGTGAAGACTAATCACATTTGATTAAATTTAAATTAACTAGAATATATAGATTTGTATTTTTAGTATTTTTAGTATTTGTAGTCGATAGATGAATGATTTGCTGCTGTTTGCAGGAAGAGCGACAGAGGAAGGAGGATGAGGAGACGAAAAGGCGGGCTGAAGACGACGCAAAGAAGAAGAAGGTCCTGTCTAACATGGGAGCCCAATTCAGAGGCTTTCTAGCTAAGGTCTGGCTAAGATCTCCATCTTTATCATGTTCCTTCACCTGGCTGCTCTTTATCATTCTGTTTTGTCATCTCGGTGTGTCCTGTGTAACGAGGCAGGCGGAGCAGAAGAGACGAGGGAGAAGACAAACGGGGAGAGAGATCAAGAGGAAGACTCTGGCGGAGAGACGCAAACCTCTGGCTATCGATGACCTGCGAGAGGACGGACTGAGGTTCGGCATGCCCGCCCACACACACACACACACACACACACACACACACACACACACACACACAGTTACTTATTTTAAAGATAAATAAAACATGTTAACTTAGACTGTGTGTGTGTGTAGAGAGCGGGCTGGAGAGATGTGGGAGCGGATCTACCAGCTCGAGTCGGAAAAGTTTGACCTCATTGAGAAGATAAAGAGACAAAAATACGAGGTCAGATTGTCTTATAAAGATAAAAAAAAAAGCATATACTACGCATTCACAATGCTTAAAATGAGATATTCAGCAGATCTGGCCGTAAAACAGATGTTTAGCGTCACCTCACATCTTCTGGCTTCACAACAAATCCTTTGTTCCTTCTGCTCTCTTTACAGGTAGTCGTCCTTCTCAATCGCATCTCCCACGCTCAAAAATTGTAAGATCTTTCTCTCAGTGTGTGCATGCTAGACTGAAAGACACAAATGGATACTGTATATATATTTTTTATTATTATTATGTACCAATCTTTAACAAATAATCGTTCATTCATAAATCTGTTTCTTTCCACTCGGCAGTAAGAAGATGACTGGAGGCAAGGGAAAAGTGGGAGGGCGCTGGAAATGAAGACGCAATCAGAAACGATTAAAAATAATAATTATTATAATCTTAATTTTCATGTTGTGTGTGTTGTTGTCGTCATCTCTGGAAGATTCTGTCACCAAAACAAATTCCTTGTAATGTGCAAACGTAATTGAAAATGAAGCTCATTCTGATCCTGATGAAGCCGTGGAAATATTTCCAATCATTAAATATACCTGTAGCGGTTCAGTTACATCGGGCTGCTTGTTGTTGTAATGCTACACAATAATAAATGTAACATTATTTCATCCAGCTCAACACTTTTGTGCCTGATGTTGTTTTTTGCATCTTGCAGTGTGCTCCACAAAACAAACAAACAAACAAAAAAAACCTTGGGACAGTATAGCAATTGGCAATGAAAACAAACCGGAGTCATCTGTAATATCTCTTCAGCCATATTGAACAACTCATTACACCATGTCTGATCCCTCAGACGTCACTGTCTTCGTGGATAGTGTAGTAGATATCATTATCTGAGCTCAGGAACGCTCTGGAAAACCTTTGTCTATTAAACCCAATTGTCGCTGCATTTATTCCCTTAAATGCAACTTGATGCTCAAGGAAGCTGTACATCGATACTGTCTGCGTTAAAAGACCTCTCTGGGCTCTGACTCAGCTGTGGCACACTGGAAAAGGGTTACAAAGTCAATACTTCAAATAGTTTTTGGAAACAACAGCCTTTATGTTCTCTGGGTCAAAAAGGAAAATGAGCATCAGGTCCGGAAGCCAGTCATGCAGTGGGGGTGTGTCGGTGGGTTGCATATCTGTGACGGTACCATTAATGCAGGAAAATCTGGTCTTTTTGGATCTGCCATCCAAACACCACCTTTTACAGAAACATCCCTGACACTAAACGCCGCTAAAATTGACCATCTGATGTCTTCAGGTTCCAAATGTTTTTTTAACCCAAATGGTTCTGTTACACATTGGAACACAACAGTCAATGGGCCAAACGTATTTGGAGGATGTTGCAGATACCAGGTTTGTAATGGGTGCATTTTTTCAACAAGCAATTAAATATAGTACAAGCTCAATGACAGATGACTCCTTACAGTCCCAGCTTTATTATTGGAATCAGGTCCATAAAACTTCCTAGTTTGTCGTTTGTGTGTCTCTGTTCTATGAGTCAGGAGTGTTTTTGGAGTGAGAACACCGCGTACGCATCGTCATCCTGAGTGTGAACCGGCACAAATCCTGCTTCTGTAGCCATTTCACTGACTCTCGTAGCAAAAGCTGCTTCCTGCTCCTTAGACAAGTCCAACAGGTACCTAACACACACACACACACACACACAGAGGGGAATACAAATACAGAAAATACTAATTATATTTCCACCATCCCATGTGAGCATTGTAACAATGCGTGTGTGTGTGTGTGTGTGTGTGTGTGTGAGACTGACGTGGCTTTTTCGACGATCAGGGCCGCGTCCTGTGCAGCTGTCTGCGTCAGGGAGGAGTTCAAATGGTGCACCATGCTATTAGAGTTACATTAGAGTTATTACAATACAAGAGGTGAAAAGGAATTGAAAATTTGTGTAGGAATTACTGGAAAGTCCTTTTAAACATGATTATAAGAAATAATTCTGTACTTTATACACACGCCTTGTTTGCGTATGTGTGTTTGATTATTTGCTATAAACCCAAATCTTTGTGGGCGGGAAAGTGGTGTTACACTGCACAAATCTTGGCATAAAGAATTTTAGTAAAGAAGTAGTGCTTTTTTTTTTTTTTAAACTCAAGACTACCACTGGTTGCCATGGTATCACCTGTTTAAAGCGAAAGCAATCTGGTATCATTTTGGTAAACTTCTGCCACCTAGTGGTAGTCTAGTGCCAAAATAAATTTGGATTGTGTGGTTTAAATTAAAATGAAGTTAGTCTCGGTTATTTCCAACATTTGGAATAACTTTTTACAAGTTGTAATTTGTCTCTTTTCGATTTTGGGGGTGGGGGTTAGGGGGTTGGTTTCCATAGCAACTACTTATGCGTTTAATCTTTTGCCATATAGATCCACACCCCCCCGCCCCCAAACATTTGTGTACATGACGTTTAATCCTAATCCAAGGGGGATTGAGTATGTATGCAATACACCCAGGTTTGGAAGATTAAAACTGATAATTTAGCATTATTATTGGTAACTTTTAGTGTTTGCTAGCCCCGCCCACATTGCACTGCTTATAACTGCTGAGACACGTCACGCCTGGTTCTTGTTACATCATGGACCTGTTTCCTTGGAATCACTTTATCTTTATCCTGAAATGCTGCACGCGAGGACACAGTGCTGATCAGTCCTCGCATTGTTAACGTGCACGTGTTACATACGCACGTGTTACCTGGTTGAAAAGTAGATGGCGTTGAACAGTCTGCAGTATCTGCTTTTCATGGACAGCTTGGGCAGAGAGTCCAGGGACAGGAACGATATACGTACTCCGTTTAGATTCATCAAATCTACACACACACAATTACATATTCGGTTTCTTTCGGTCGTTTCGCTGTAGCTGTGCCACTACACATTTCAATATGACGCGATTGTTACCACGTTGATCGTTCATGTTCTTCTGCTTCTCTCCTGCATGTGTTGGGTTGTCAGGCCCGATCGCTTCCTTCAGCTCAGCGTCAGAGCCCTGCTTGTCTCCCGGCTGCTGTGTGTCCTCACCTGAAGGTGTCCGCGTCCCTCTTTCTGCCGTGTCATCATCCAGTTCCTCCGCGAGCTCAGATGCACGTGCGTGTCCCCCTCTAGTGCACAGCGACTTAAAAAGTGCCTGCACATTGGCTACAGAGATGTCTTGAGCAGTCTGAGACGCAGTGAGAAACATGAGACAGTGAGAGAAGTTCAGGAGAAACACAAACACAGTTTTTTTTTGTTTTGTTTATACCTTCACATGCTGATTGTTTTGTGTTTTGAGGAGCACTTTGTCCTCTGTTTCTATGCCGAAGGACAGATAAGGACTTGAGACGATGTCGCCCCAGTATCCCCGCACTCCCGTCCTGCCTCCTCTCTAACACACACACACACACACACACACACACACACACACGAAAAAGGTAAAAGTAGTGAAACTCCAGCCAAGGCAAATTAGATAATAAATTATAGATGCAAAGTATGTTATGTGAAATAAACAATTGCTTAATGAAATTTTGTGATGTTACAAAGGGCGTTCGAGTCAAACCGGGACCTTTGAGAATATCAGAATAACAGAAAACAGTCACTTCTCTATATAATCCCCTGCTACACTAATGCACTTATCCCACTTAAGTGCTCGGATGCCACCAATCTAGAAAGATTTCTCAGTACATGAGCCATGATGGAACTGCCTCCTTCACATCTAAAACGCCGGCCTCCCAGGAACTCCTTTAATTTTTCCCAAACATGTGGAAATGGGTTGGAGTGAGGTCAGGACTGTACAGAGGGTGTGGCAATAACTCCGAGTGGAGTTCCTGTAACGTGCTGATGAATGATTGTGTGTACAGTTCACACAGACAGGTCTCTCTTCTGCAAATCGGCGTCGTCCATTTTCAAGGATCAGGCGTTCCACTCGCAGAAGAGCGGCTGCAGTGTGCTCTGAGCCACCTCAGCCCGCGTCATCATTCACAGACCTTTTCTTAAACATCTGTCTTTATTCACCTGAAATTTAATCACAAGTCCCGGTTTGACTTGAACGCTACTCATCTTATGAACCTAGGGTGAACGGAACGAACGTGAGATTCGACCTCACACGCCGTGTTGTGTTTGCGGTTGTGACCAGACTTACATGAGTGAACACGCGTGTAGACAGCAGACTCTGATTAGCGGCGCAGTAAAGCCCCTCCCTCATCTCAAAGGCCACGCCGCTCTCCCTCCATCTGCAGTACTGATGCTTGTGTACGACGCCACACTGCGGGAGAGGACGCCGTTTGAAATGATCAGAGGAAGAGCATGCTTACGCAAACCTGACAGGATAAATCTGGAGCGTGAGTTCGTCGCTCACCCCTCTGTCGTGTAGCTTCATGCTGAGGTCCCAGTCGAAGCAGCCGGTGCGAGCATCGTAGCGCTGCCCGAGGTGCCGTCTGACACGGGCGTCCCACATCTTAGACATGACGAGCGCTGTAGAGGGAGGGTTTTGCCATTGCCCGAAAATCCGAGCCAGTTCGTCTCGCTCTTTAAACTGCACGCAACAAACACAGGTTACTAACACCTGCAGCACGAGTGGATCTTCATAATCACGATGTAGTGACCAGACCAAACATTTCACTTGGTGCTTCCATTCACACACACACACACCTTGAGAAGGGTCGTGTCCAGGCATGGGTGTATGGACGTGTCTGTGTCCAGTGACTCCGTGATGGAGCGAGACAGTCGAGCTGCAATGTGCTTCAGCTTGCTGTCGGTTTGAGAGCGGATCTCGCTGTTCCCAAACAGCTCGAGAAACACCTCCGTTTTCTCTGTGGGAAAGGAACAGTTGCAAAGTGAATACCGTTTTTTTTTTTTTTTTTTTTTGAAAGAAAATCACGTGTATTTAGTAGTTGAGCATGTTGTGCCAGTTCGTACGTATCTAAACTGGAACACTTTTCTGTGACCCTATAGAGGATGCCTGTATAGAGAGTACTGTATGTTTGAGATCAGACGTTGAGAGATCGTTGCGAGAACACTCCACACCCACCCTGCATGCCCATGGCCTCCGGGGCGCTCAGAGACACGTAGAGGAGCAGCAGTTGTCTCGCTGTCACTTCCATACTGTTCTCCATCACCCAAAGCTGCAAAGGCATTTCACAAAAAAAAAAAAAAAACTGTCAACGAATGACCTTGTCAAGCTCTGACTGCTGAGCATCACAAACATAGAACACGACAACAACACAGATTTTTATCATGTTGTTACAGGAAAATAATCCAATTAGTCGCTCTGCTTCATAATGCTAACGGATCATTGATTATTTTCTTGTGGAAGTGGGTTCAAGCAGGTTCTTGTACCGAACGCGCCTAAAAACACGAAGTATGTGATCCCAGACTCTTGCGTGACAGCTCTTTTCGTGTTAATGTCAGAATTTTTGCACATACAGTACACTGATACTGTACCTCCTCACGGTCATGTGGAACTCGTATCGACTTGTTTAACAGCTTTATCATTTTAAGCCTTGCTTATATGTCACTTCAAATAACGCAAATATCACTAGATTCGACGTTCGCACCTCCCGAGAGCTTCCTATCGTGTGTGAAAGTCTGAGTTAAGCCTGTCCATACAGGTTCTGACTCGTTCATCAGTGTGCCACTTAAAAATGCGAGCGTACGGAAATGTAGCAGAGCTAACACAATCTGTTCTTCGAGTGGAGAATGAAAACAATGTTTGTGTGTTTCCAAGACGCACATGGAGGGACTCGTTGTTCTTGAGCCCTGAGATGGTCTTCAGGATGTGTCTCGGGTCGCTGCTGCCCACCAGCAACACGTTCATCTCCAACTGTGGCCTCGGCACGCCTGGAGGCAAGAGACACAAGACATCATTTAAAAACAGTTCCATAGCGGAACGTTTATGCAGATTATGCAGTTATGAGAGTAAAAACTCCCTTCATTCCTATATATAATCCCCTTCTGCACTAATGTCCTTATCCCAGTGTTTCATTAGTGCTTGGATACCATAAAGGTGAAAGTTTTATCAGTAAAGCCATGATCGAACCGCCTGCTTCACATCTGAAACTCAAGATTCCCAGGAACTCCTTCAAAGGCTGGTTTGATTATCAAAGGCGTTCCGTTTTTCCACTTGAACATAACTGGAAGTTGGCTAGAAGTTATTGCCACATTCCCTCGTACAGTCCTTACCTCGCTCCAAGTCATTTCCACATGTTTGGACCAAAAAAGGAGTTCCTGGGAGACTGAAGCAGGCAATCTGCTCTGAGGAAACTTTCTACCTTGATGGTATCCAGGCACAGGTGATAATACGCTGGGGTAAAGTGCATTAGTGTAGATTATATAGATAAATAAAAGCTAGTTAATACTCTCATAACGATGTTCTGTTATTCGGCACAATCTGTTATTGGGACCACGATCCAGTCCCAGTTTGAATTGAACACCCTTGTATATTCGGATATACAAGGATATCTGGAAAACAGACACATCCTGTATAAGCACGACTGACTGTTCATTCTTATAGTCAACCAGTAGAACACATTTTAGTAAAATGCTTATCTAAGTTGTTCCTTCAGTTTAATTCTTACAAGTCTTACATGTCTCGAGCAGATTCCTCGCTGGTCCGAAGCCCCACCACGTGACGCACCCGGCGCCCTCCAGAGTCCGGCCGGCGCTCATTCTCACCTGGAACTGAGATAAAAGAGCTAAAACTCTATCCAAGCTCTCCTCTGCACATAGACACTGGATATAGACCAGCACGTTCACTATCTAGTTATTCATAGGTCATAGACATATTTATTAATTTGATGGAGGTATAACATTCAGGGAAGGAGTCTCCGCTGTCAGGAAAATAGGTAACATTTAACAGACATTCCAGAAAGTCAATGTAGCTACAAATGTTTTTTTTTTTTTTTTTTTTTTAAGTATGCAAGCCATGTCATTCTTTAATAAGTAAAATAATTATATTTATGAAATTGCTGTATCTCACTACACTGCTGATTATTTTCAGCACATTTTAGAGTGGTTTATTATTTTTTTTATACATATTTAATACATTTAGAAAAGAAATAGGTTTGTAACGTTGTTTTTGTCATTCCTAAGAATGCCTAGCTTTAGTTTGTATCCATGAACTTTTACACAAAGAGTCATGCCTTAAATTAAACACAATTGAATAAACATTAACTCTGTATTTTGTAACTTTAACAAAATGTAATTGTAATAAATGTTTTAAATAACATTTTCATTTAATAGGACATTTAATAAAACACTGAATAATACATTATTAGCTCCTTACCTTATTCCCTTAGACCTTAAACCCTTCACTCTGCAAAATGAGAGGCAGTTTGTTTGGAACGGTTGCTAGGTAACAGCGCACGCGCGGTAGGTGGTACAGTCGGCGTGCGGGTGACACGTGCGCGTGAGATTTTTCACTCGTTAAGGGTTATTAAGGGTCAAGTACCGTCTGTAGACTCTGTACGAATTTTTTATTTTTTTTAAATAACAAACTGTTATATGTATATATTTTTTCTCACAGTTATGTCAGAATATGTGAACTCCCGGTGTG
>JAQMYG010000033.1:3701247-3715701 GCA_030014215.1 Clariallabes teugelsi
GTGATTAATGTGGGAGCACGAAGTACCTCTCATCCCTCCCCTCTGAGAGAGCTCGGCCAATCAGCTCTCTCTAGACCAGCAATCTCCGGATGATAGGGGGCCACGTATGTTTTTAATATCTTGTTTCCATGCCTTAGTAAGTCTTAGTAATGTTGTGGCCACGACTTACTAAGGCATGGAAACAATATACAGTGGAACCTTGGATTACGAGCATAATTCATTCCAGGAGCGGGCTCATATTTCAAAACACATGTAAATCAAAGCAAATTCTCCCATAAGAAATAATGGAAACTCAAATTATTCGTTCCACAGCCCCCAAAAATAAATACATAAAAATAATTAATACAGAATATAAAGTAAAAATAAAACAAATTAACCTGCACTTTACCTTACTTTACCTGGGTGTGTGTTTGTGTGTGAAGGCGAAGTGAGAGACGCGCACTAAGACTGAGCAGGGGAGACGATTATCCACAATTCCGCAGCTCAAGAGAGAGAAAAACCGTTGACTCAGTTGTGATCACTTGAAGCTCGGCATCAAAACAAGAAGCGCATGCGTGAAACATGATACTCGGTACTCGTAAACCAAGACAATGCTCGTTCTTCAAGTCAAAATTTATTACAAATCTTTGCTCGTCTTGCGGAACGCTCGCAAACCGCGTTACTCACAATCAGAGGTTTCACTGTACTATGTTGTGGCCACGACTTACTAAGGCTTGGAAACAAGATACTATGTTGTGGCCATAACTCACTAAGACGTGAGAACAAGATAGTGAGAAGAAGATACTATTCTGTGGCCACGACTTACTAAGGCGCGGGAACTAAAAATACTATGTTGTGGCCATGACTTACTAAGGCATGGGAACAAAATAGTATAATGCGTGGCCACCAGATATTATATTGTGATGTAATCTCATTACTACATGTTCTTAAGCCACAACACAGTATCTCAGTATCTTACTACACTTAGTAAGTCGTGGCCACAAAATGCCCCCCTCTTTTTAAAAAAAAAAAAAAATCAATCATTCTTATAAAGTGTGAAACAAAGATTTGTTTTTTAGGAGCTCTTGAAGAAGCCGAGTTCTACAACATCACGTCATTGATTAAACTTATCAAGGACAGGATCAGAGAACGAGATGCGAAAACCCTACATGTGAGTAAGGACTCATGACCGCGAAATTTTCACTACAGAAGGCAAATAACAGAAAAGCATTCACTCTCCCTTTCTGTCTGTTTTCCAGACTCCACTGAAGCATGTGTACAGGGTGTTGCAGTGTCAGGAGGAGGAACTCACTCAGATGGTCTCCACCATGTCAGATGGATGGAAGTTTGAGCAGGTGAGAGAGAATGAGCGAGTCTCCTGCACTTGTCCATTCAACCCTTCATTGGCTAAAGAGCTTTGTTAAGATTAAGGGCTCTGATTGGTCATTCCAGCTTGTCAGTGTAGGCTATGGGCAGACACAGAAGTCGGAGTTTCTCCTGATTGTGTCGCGCGAGGTGAAGGGGGAGGAATCGTGTCAAAGTCACCCTGCTCACTGCGGCGAGGTGTGTCCCTCAATCCCGTTACCTAGTGTCGTCGCTTCGTCGTGTGGTTGCACGGCTCATCTTGCTCAACACCCGCTTTTAATCATTTACTTTTACATCCTCGTCTTGTTACTACAGTCTTCATCACTGTGTTAGTGTGTAAACATTCGTGATGGGAATCATTACTCTCTAATTTATACAACCCGAATTGCAGAAATGTTGGGATGTTTTTTTACATTTGAATCTTTTAGTTAATGATAACTAAAAGACTTTCAAATCACATGAGCCAATATTTTATTCCCAATAGAACATAGAGAACATAACAAATGATTAAACTGAGAAATTGTGCACTTTTATCCATGAAATGAGCTCATTTCAAATTTGATGCTTGCTACAGATCTCAAAACCGTTGGCAAGGGGGCAACAAAGGAATGAAAAAGCAAGACATTTTGAAAAGATTCATCTAGCAACTAATTGAGTTAATGGACATTAGGTCTAAGCTAAATTAGGTCTGAGGCAAAGTCTCTCAGAAGTAAAGATGGCCAGAGGCTCTCTAATGTGTGAAAGAGTGTGTAAAAAGATTGTGGAATCCTTTAAAAACAACGTTCCTCAACATCAAATTGGATAGGCTATGCAAACCTCATCATCTACAGTGCATAACATCATCAAAAGGTTCAGAGAAACTGGTGAAATCTTTGCCCTCAGACGACGCTGCATCAGTTCATCGGCATGATTGTGTCTGTGACATTACTAAATGGGTCCAGGAATACTTCCAGAAACCACTGACAGTAATCACAATCCGCCGTGCCATCTGCAGATGCCAACTAAAGCTCTATCATGCAAAAAGGAAGCCATATGTGAACATGGTCCAGAAGCCCCGCGGTGTTCTGCATAAGTGCATACGGTATGGGCTTGTAGGGTATGTAGCTTGCGTGTTTTGGAAGGCACTATGAATACTGAAAGGTATACTGTATAAAGGTTTTAGAGCACATGTGCTCCCCTGCAGACGAAGTCTATTTCAGGGAAGGCCTTGTGTATTTCAGCACCACAATGTAAAACCACATCCTGCAGCTATTACAACACAATGGCTTCGTAGTAGAAGAGTCCGGGTGCTGAATTGGCCTGCCTGCAGTCCAGATCTTTCACCTATAGAGAACATTTGGCGCATCATTAAATGAAAAATATGTCAAAGACGACCATGAACTCTTCAGCAGCTGGAAACCTATATCAGGCAAGAACGGGATCAAATTCCAACACCAGAACTTCAGAAACTCATAACCTCAGTGCCTTTAAACTGTTTTGTAAAGAAGAGGAGATGCTACACCATGGTAAACATGCCCCCGTCCCAACTTTTTTGAGACCCGTAGCAGGCATCAAATTTGAAACTAGCTCATTTTGTGCATAAAATGGTAAAAATTTCTCAGTTTAAACATTTATGTTCTCTGTGTTCTATTGTGAATAAAATATTGGCTCATGTGATTTGAAATTATTTTAGTTTTTATTTTATTCCAATGTAAAAAAACGTCCCAACATTTCCGCAATTCGGGTTGTAATTTATAGTTTAGATGAAGTTAAATTCAATTTATTATCGTAAATAAAATGTTGGGGAACAAATGTAGGCATATAATTATTTGGGTTTCTGATTAAATCTAGCCATTATCAACTCTTGTAACCATGAATTAGAAAAACATTTCAGTGCGTTCCATTTTCTCATATGTCATCGTATTAATCTTTTTGTTTGTCAATGTTTAAGTGCATTTGATGCTCTCGGCAAATAATAAAAGAAATTGAAAAACGTTATTTATTCTTGAGTCTGCATTTCTATCCCTAATTTTTTTTTTATTCATGCTTGGTCTAGAAAAAAAACAGACTCAAGAAAAATCTGGCATCCTCATACGCTGCATACCTCAACCCTTAATATACATAAATTTATCTGCGTAAATATTGACATAACTTTTGGACTTGAATCACAGACCATGCATACGGCCCTGGGTGTACATGGGGAAAACACTCATTTACTTACAAACCACCAAACACATCTAGTAGTTTAAAGTTTAGACCTGTAACGCCTGCTGCGTCCACCAATAAAATTCACCCACATTTCAGTCAAAGTACATCTTTGCCTTCTTGCTGGGCTCGGCTTGTTTCTGCTTATGAAAGAGTCGTTTTTGATAAGCGTTTCGTCTAGTAAGTGTGTGAGCATGTTTGTGCATGTGTGTGTTTCTGTTTTTGTGAGTTCGTAACAACGGGGCCTCAATCAGGTGCGCTGGGCATGTCCAAGCATGTTGCCACTGTCACACCGCTATGTGTGTGTGTGTGTGTGTGTGTGTGTGTGTGTGTGTGTGTGTGTGTGTGTTTACTCATGTGCCTTTTGCTGTGCTATGTTTTTCCATACAGCATAATTTTTTCCCAATTGCGTAATGTCCTCTATTTATGTGTTTTTGTTTTTTGTTTGTTTGTTTTTTTTGCATTTGTGTGTGTGTGTGTGTGTGTGTGTGTGTGTGTGTGTTTGCAGCTGGTAAGCATCGGCTCCTCCTATAACTACGGCAGCGAAGACCAAGCCGAGTTTCTGTGCGTCGTTTCCAAGGAGCTTCAAAACCAGTCATCCGGTAATAACAGCCAACCAAGTGAGAAAGCCAAGGTAAAGAGTGTGTGTCGTGTGTTTCTTATTCTTATAAATAATGACACCTTTCTTTGTTTAAATTTTTGTGGTTTTTTTCCCCCCTTAGATACTCCAGGAGCGAGGCTCTCGGATATGAGGCTATCGGAGAAAACGCCTACGTGTAGAACTTTTAGGCACTGAAATGTTTTCTTAAAGGAGAAATGATCATGACTGGTTCAACCAACCAAAACAAATACTTACTGTATAGTAGTGTGTGTTGAGGCAAAAACGGAGGGGACTACTACTGAACTGCTCAACGCCTTAGGATTAAATTTAGCTCAGGGTGTCATTATTTTGTCTAACTGCGTTACATCGGTTGCTGTGATAGGAACATAATACATGGCATTGAGTGGAAGTTCATTATTTCTTATAGAAGGGCTGTTCAAGTCCAAACCGGGACTTTTGATTGCGCAGAATAACGACACGGAGATTAAGTGCGTCTGCCCAACACAATAAATGTAAATGTACTGCGGTTAAGAGTCTCATCACCGCACTGTGCTTGAAGTCTTCAGTAAATCTCAATCGTTTTTATGCCTTCATTCACCAGGAATTTCATCACAAGTCCCGGTTTGTCTTGAACGCCCCTCGAACAACATGTCCGCTAACATCATGATCGTTTCCGCTCGGGGAAAAACTTTCAGTAAACGTAAACATCAATTACCATGACGAGAAAAACTAAACGCATACACTAGGCGCGAGATAACACTGATCGCACAAGCCGTGTAGACGACTCTATAGATCTCACATTTATTCATTAACATTCAAGGTCGTGCGTAGAGATTTTCACTTTCAAAAGTTTGTTTTATATATATATAGTAACTCGTTGCTCCTGAACTTTCCATCATTTGAATATATTCGGTCTGAGTCAATCTGACTTGGCGCTTGAACCCCTAAATATAATAATGTGGGTTGTGATTTGAGAACCACCGTATTAAAGATCAACAAGTCATATATTTCATCTACTTAACATTGTAGGAATGTAAACATCTCAGTGGTGAAGGCTTTCCCCGTAACAGCTTTAACTTCTGCCATTGTCAATATAGTAGCGATCTGTTCTGCGTTGATGCAGAAGCACCTTACGTTTAGTTTTCCACTTACCTTGATTAGCATGTTTGGACGTGTTATGCATCTGACTTTCATTACACTAAAAACCTTCTCTATGGAACGACACCGACATGTGACAAAAACGCAGCATGACTAAAATCTGTTTAAACAATAAAAGGACAAAAACGAAGTCTGTCGCTAAACATCAAGACTCGACAACAGTGTTGTATAGAAGAGGAGAAAATGCGGGAGTTAAATCTCAGGGAAAGAACGAACAGTCATTTAGTCTGGACGATCATGCATTTTCTTCACTGACGATAACGATGACTCTAAGTCTTCCTGACTCTTTGCGGAGTTACTGTTCCACTCTGAAGCTTGGCGTTTTCCAAACTCAGCACATTCTGACAGTGCTTCCTCTTAATCCACAGCAATTTGCTAACACTTACAATTTAAAAATGAACAATACTTTTATGTTTTTTTTAAATAATTCATTTCAATTTCATGTCATATTACGATGAAACCGCACCTGCAAATTTAAAGCTAAAAGCAAAAAGCTTGAACTCATTCAGACTGTTACAAAGCTCTGATACTGGAGACTCCTTCCATAATTGATGAAAAAGCACCTTTACATCAAAATTGTACTGTTTTTGTTTACAAAATTGTACTGTTTTGTACTAAATCAAATACAGATCTGCTTTTAAAATACAAGTATTAAAACAAACCTGTGATTCGCCTTGCAGCTGGAACTGGTTATCATGACGGAAAGAAATGCTCATGTTGAAAGAATCCCTGTAACAAAGAACAAAAAAAAAAAACATGCAAAGAAATCGCAAAGTATCTTTTTCTGCTCTTTGCAGATCTGCTAATTAAACAAAATTTCTACCAGCTTCTGTGTTTTGTTTAGTTTTTTCCTTTTTTTAAGGATATATACTTGTTTTGATAGAGTACAATCTGATATTACAGTATATACTTATACAGTATATGCATCTGCTGAGGATCTGTTTTACACACCATAAATGTTGCATTTTAGTTCTGCTGAGTCTCGTGTTTAAATTCAATTACACGGCGCATTTATGTACTTAGTTATACATGAACTGTCACTCTTTTACCCACATTAGGCAGACAGAGTGTTATACTAATAAAGGCATCTTAACAAAACTACAAGGCTTAATTTCTGTTTCTACAAGGGGTGTTCAAGTCAAACCAGAATATCAGAACTCCATTACGAGAGTAAAAACTCCCTTTACTTTGCTATATAATCATCCTCTACACTAATGCACTAATCTCAAGTGATCGGACTGCCTGTCTGATTCACATCTGAAACGCCGGCCTCCCAGGAACTCCTTTAATGGGCCAAATGTGGAAATGGCTTGGCGTGAGGTCAGGACTGTAAAGGGGATGTGGCAATAACTCCCAGAAGAGTGGTGTTGGTGAATGATTGTGTGTACAGATCCCATCTGTTGATTTTCAGGGATCAGGCGTTCCACCTCGGCAGGGATCGTCGTTAAAGGAAGTACGGCCTTCTTTAAAATGTTTGCACCATTCAAACAAAGTGAGTGTTAATCGGCGGCCCTACCACAGTCATAAAATAGAAATAAATGAATAGTAATTACCATTGGCCTCCACGGTCCCTAGTTGGACTACAGAGGTTTCTAGAGGATGGATGGTTATATTACAGTTAATGCCAACCAATAACCATGTTTAAATTGTAATATTTGTTGCACCAATTTACAAATCTGTTTAATGTCTCATACTTGAAAATCTGAATGTCCTGAAGGGCACGAGAAGAAGAAAAGTGTGTTCTTGTATTATGTTCATTTTTGTGGCTTAGTGGTTAACTCACCAAGCACGGGGAGAACATGCAAACTCCATGCACACAGAGCCGGGAATCGAACCCTGACGGTACAAGGCAACAGTGCTAACCACTACACCACCACCGTGCCGACCACATCATAACACATGCTTACTAAAATATCGATCAGTTCACACTGGTCAGTCCTGTTTTTGATGATTAATTTGAACACCAGGTTGTCAGCCTAGTGTAACATGCCAATTACACCGTTGAATATTTGATCAGATCCAGTTTGCGGTCGTGTTAATTGTTATCACTCATTCATACAGAATTCATTCTCTTGAATATTATTAAATGCCATTCGTTCTTTGTCACATTTTTGTCATGATCTACAATAAAAAGAAAAGCATCCATTTAACCCTGTTATTATGTGCAACCCCGTTACTTTAATTTCAACCCTGTTATCATGTAATTTTTTCCATAAAATAATCTTAAATGCTTTTCTAAGCTTGTCAGGGTTTAAGCTATTGTCATTTTAAAAGTTTCAAAGATTACATGCATGATGGGTTTTAGTAAATATTTGAAAATAAACAATTAAAGGAGGAAATAATAAATGTGTGATTACCAAAAAGCTGAGAAAGTTAGATTTCAAAAGTTGCTTAAATGAATATAAGGAAAGTCTTATCTGAAATGACTGTGACTTTCATTACTTAAGAATAAGAGAGTTATTGTGTGTATAATATCTCACAAATATAATATCTCATAAAAAGTGTACTTTTGCTGTTTGAGCAATGACGAATCAAATTATTTGACAGTTTATTACTTGTTTTTCTTTAATATGTAGCAGACATTGACAACATAAAGGTTACATTTTCCAAACGCTCTGGTGCCTAAATTGTGCCCTGACTCTGGAATGTCTTTTATATGTTAATTAACATTCTGACAGAACTAGCTTAATGAACGTAACTGACAGGTCACGTGAGTCTCGCTATATACAGTACTGTACATATTGGTGTGAAACTCGTTCTCACCAATAGGGAGCGCACTTCTTGGGTAGGAGTCATTTGCAGCGCGGTCACGCGCCATCCTGCTCCTTTAGCGCCCTCGTGCGAGCTTTCGGCTGATTGACTGTTACCATGGTGATATCTGGTCTCCATGGACACCTAAGGTTGTAGCGTAGAGTCGATTAATAAAACGTATTAATGTTGTTGTTGTTCCTATTGTTAGTTTTAGAAATGTAATCAGGGAAAAGGGAAACACATTCGAAACGCGTCGGTTTAGTTATTTATTTGTTTTCAATTAGTGCGTGGTTGTCTTTACTGTGATGCCCCTTTAAATAAATTTCAAGGTGTCTAAGAGAGTGCCTGTATTAAATTCTTGAATCGAAAAACAAATTCAGGGTTAGCTTTAAATAAAAAAGAACATTGAATGCGTGTTAATAATTCCATCTTTGTAAGATACGTCGACGTAATTATAATTTATTAAAATGTTTATTTTATTTTGATTATTATTTACACAGGCCATATCAGGATTCCCTCAGGGGTCCTACTTAGTCCGGTTTAGAACGGATGTCTTTTTCGGGAGGGAAACTCGGCTAGGTTTTTTTTTTTTTTGTCCCGGGTTTAACACGGTTCTAATAGAAGTATCTAGAAAGTCACGTAGCGGCCTGGCGTTCACGAGGTAAGGCGAAGATCATGGGAGGAAAAAAATGCGGGTATATACTATTTGTTAAACAAAACGCGTTAAAAGATTTCCAGACATTTTTTATTGTAGTTCTAGATTGCGTGCGAATGCGCGTTCGCGTCAAAGGAAGTCCTGCGTTCTTTGTCCAATGCGCGGTCATGAATGGCGTCTCCGCCAGAGCCGGAGTGAGAGAGAGAGTTCTCGTGCTAAAAACTCAACGCTTAATTCATGAACGCTAACAACATCCATTTAATAAGGTCTGCACATAATATAGGAACCACAACTCCATACATTACACTGTCTACAAGTTTGTTCACTCGATAACAAATCTGTGTTTTGTAGTGGGTTTTACAGCTAGTCGTTTAGACGGTTCCCAGGAAGTAACTAGCTAGCTAGCTCGTTAGCTTCTCGGCAAGCTAGTTAAACTACATGCATAGGTTTAATCTCACTCTGCATCTAAAGCAGAATTAACTTGTAACCAGTGCTAAAGTGTATATTAAAGGAGTTTAAGGCGTGTGTGTGCTTGACAGGTTAGTTGTTGTTAGCTGTTTTTGCTAGCTGAGGGAGGGAGGCGGGGGGAAGGATAGAGCGCGCGCGAGGACCTAACACTAGTGCTCGAGCACACAAGTCACAGTCAATTGAAATATATTTCAATGCATTTACAAATTAAGTGGTGAAAACAAGCTGAATTAAAACACGAGTTGGAGTGTGTGTATATGTGTATATATATATACATAAATGCATGCGCACAGAATTGTTTTTATTTCCTTTAAAATATATTTTTTATTTAGATACATTTTACACGTTTATAGACCAGTACTATACTCAGTGCACCACCACATGGTGCTTGTACATCACGATACAATAACAATAAATAGCTTATTTATGTGTGTGCGCGCGCGTGTGTATGCTGAGTCAGCCAAAAAATGTATACACACTTCAAAAATGTATAGTACGACTTTTAAAATATGTTAATACTACGTTTACTGCTATACATTATATATATATATAGATAGATAGATAGATAGATAGATAGATAGATATGTCGTACTATACATTTTTGAAGTGTGTATAAAAATTTTTTTTGGCTGATTGTGTGTATTTATACGCACACACTTACAGTTTTACCTCAGCATACAAATTTAATCTGTTCCGTGAGTTCTTAAGGCGAAATGTTTGTAAAATGCATTTTCCTGTAGGAAATAAATGCGGTTAATCCGTTTCAGGCACCCAAAAATATTACAATATCCAATACTATAATCATATTTTTTAGTGTAACATTCAAAACATTTGTAAAAGACATGTAAATTAAGTAAAATATAAAATAAATGGACATTTAACCTCACTTAACCTTCATTTATGATTTCTCCAGGCACCGGTTGATTTAAAAACCAAACTGAAAGCGGCTCCATTTTCTTATTAGGACCCATGGTGCCATGTCTTCACCAAATCTAGCACCAAAATAAAACCCTATGTAAACTCGTTCCGCTTGGCTTTCCACTATGACAGACAAGTTTTAAACAGCTCTCGGACATACGCGCATTTTAGACGGCGTTCAGTTCGAGGCAAAATTTCAGTTCTTAAGGCAGAAATCTTAATTGCGGGGCGTTATGTATGCCGAGGTACCACTGTAGTTGCACTGTAAGGATTGCTCTAATATCACTGTACTTGGTGTTAGTGACCGTAAAGAATCTTGAATGAAGTGCCGTGATTTATTTATTGTTTACTTTCAACAATGGAAAAAAAAAATCTGATTTTATTTTTAATAATGTGACCCTGTTGGTGTTTTCAGTTTCAGTAAGAATCCTGCGTACCCTTCAGATCAGCGGTCATGTCTGGCATAGCTCTGAGTCGACTCGCGCAAGAGCGGAAAGCATGGAGGAAAGATCATCCCTTTGTGAGTTTCTCTTCATCACCGTGCACTTACTGTACGTTCATCCATATTTGTGATTTGTCTAGATAGCGAAGCTGGAATGATTTTTTTTCTAGGGCTTTGTTGCTGTTCCGACTAAGAACCCTGACGGTACGATGAACCTGATGAATTGGGAGTGCGCCATTCCCGGGAAGAAGGGGGTAAGACTTGCTTGAACACTTCTTTTAAAATGAATTTGATGGAACCTAACCAACCTTAATTTTGCTTTCTCTGCCTGGGTTATTTTTCTATATGTCTGTTTCTAGACTCCATGGGAAGGAGGTCTATTTAAGTTAAGGATGCTCTTCAAAGACGATTACCCATCATCCCCTCCGAAATGTACGTTTCACGCACTAGTTTGTATAAAATCATTGGGCGGTATTTTCACGACCAACTAAAAGTTTGTCACTGCCATCTTTAAAAAAAAAAAATGAACTCCTATCCAATGGGCAGCTTAAATTCTTACTAATAATGACAAAGCCAGGAGAACTGCTCGCAAAGCCTTGTTGAAGTTTGCTGCCGCTGTTGTTGTGCTAGCTGCTAGCATTTTTTTTGTCACCAGTAGAAGTAGAAGGTGACGTAATGACGTGACTCTCTAGCCAGTTCTTAGGAGGTTTGCTGTTAAACTGGCTCTGAACCGGCACTAGTACGTGGTTCACTTTAGTGACTATTCAGAACCTCTGATTAGTGTAAATTTGCCTGTATACATTTTTTAATTATTATTTAAACTGTTAATACTTTCCTCAGTGTGTGTTCATGTGCTGTCCTTTTAAAACATACTATTGCACGTGTAGTCACATGACCCCACCACATCCTCTCTGTGACATAGAAGCACAATAATGAATAATTCAAAAATATCTCAGGTTTAATAGTTGAGCATATTTACAGTACAAACCTTCAGTCAGTTATCTTATGAGGGCAGAAACTAAATACATAAATAAATTATCGCTCATTAATCATAATTGAGGCAAAATGTTAAATTAATCATGGTATTGATCCGAGGTCATGTTGCCGAGCTCTATGCTGAGGTGTTTATTATATTCACCTGTCTTTTACTCATAAGTAAGAAATAAAATGCTGGAAAGGTCGTAAGAGCCTTGAGAACCCAAAAAAAAAAGTCTTTATTTTTATTTATTTATTCATTTATTCATTCTCAGGTAAATTCGAGCCGCCGCTGTTTCATCCGAATGTGTACCCGTCAGGCACAGTGTGTCTCTCCATTTTAGAGGAGGACAAAGACTGGAGACCTGCCATCACGATCAAACAGGTAACACACACACACACAGACGGTGTACACCTACTAATGTAGGCTTTCAGAGGAAAAACTTTGTATTTTGATTATAAAGCTGGTCCACGGTGCTGAGGGACTTTTTTTTCTGCGTTTAAAGTCATTGGATTTGGACAAGTTCATGACTTAACAATATGTTAATTGTATTTATTAATTAAGTAATAAAAACAGCTGCACAAAATCAAAGGTTGTAATCACATTCAGATTTCGTCAACGGAGGTTTTATTATTTTTATTTAGAAATGCATTTTTTTCCAGTTTTTAAAAAAAAATTTTTTTAAGCAAACCTAATGTGTGTTTATTTTTTTATTTATTTTTTTTATATAATTGATTATGTAACTCTGGTTTACAGTTAAATACATAATTCTTGCTTGTTCTTGTCTTTGTATTATTTTCCTGGTAAATCGGACAAATTATTTGCTGGTGGTTTTGCAAAATCCAAACCAAGACGAGCCGTATATTTTGAGGCGGTTATATGAAGATTTTGAGGCCGGTGATTTTAAGTGAATGTTTCTCGTCTTTGCGTTTTGGAAACGCTGAGACTGATCCTGCTTTCACACTAGAAGGCGAGAAAGTGTCTCATGTTTCCTTTGTAAGCGTGAAATACTCGAGTCACAAGGATTTCTGCATGATGGCCTTTGTTTGTTTATCTCAGATAAATATCCTGATTCAATATTACATTTTCCCCCAATTTTGTTATAATTTTAAACGTTTGATGACTAATTAAATGTAGCCCGTTCCTTATAACTTTAGTTTCTCACTTTAAAACCAAGTGCAGCATTTAAACCATACAAACTTCAAATACAAGCGTTTAACATTTAACATAATTATTGCCACTGTTTTGAAACTTGGCAAATAGTTTACTCTTCCTTGGCAAATAGTTTACCCATCCTGTGTGTTTATTCTTAACACACAGGATGTAAATCTTTAAATCTCAGATTTTCAACTAATTAGTGCTTGTGGTGTAAGCAGATGTAACGAGTGGGTTTGAGAGAGAGAGTTTTGGAGAGAAAAAGCAGATAGTTTATATCTGAATCTGAGCACCCGATCACTGATTCTATTATAAATGTAAAAATTGTTTAGTTTTTTAAAGAAATAATTTTAAAGTCATTGTTATATTGTGAATCTCTACACATGAATCGCATTTCATAACTGACATTTTTTCTCCCCCATCTTTAGTGAATCTGTGGATATTTGCGGTAAAGTGTAATAATTTTGTTCCCTGCAGATTCTTTTGGGAATCCAGGAGCTTTTAAATGAGCCCAATATTCAGGACCCAGCCCAGGCTGAGGCTTACACCATATACTGGTGAGACTCACTCATGTATTTACCTGCATGAATTTACGTTCCTGCTTTAAACTCAGTCCTAATCAGACTCGTCTGGTTTATTTGATTTGTCAAATTTATGATGTTTCTTAATTTTTAACATGTGTCCCCGTCCTTTTTTTTTTTTTCCTGTTTCCAGTCAGAACAGAGTGGAGTACGAGAAGAGGGTCCGAGCACAAGCCAAAAAGTTCTCTCCCTCGTAGACGGAGGAACAGCTCTTTCAGAGGGAATGTGTCAGCACTCGTTTATTTTTCCGTCTCCTTCCTCCTCCTCCTCCTCCTCCTCTTCCCCTCTCCCGCTGGGACTGAAAGGACTTGACGTGATGTGATGTCCGTGCCATCTGCCCCTAACCCCACAGGCCCCAACTGACCTGGTAGTGAGGTCACAAACACAGCCCCGCTCCCCCTGAACACCCCCCCCCCCCTTCAGCAGGACAGTCCCTGCCTCGCTTTATCGTCGGCCAATCAGAAATGGACCTCATCTATTCCCCGCCCCCGCCTTTTTTGTTCCCCCCCCCTACAGTCAGCGCGAACTGAATGAAAATGATTAACTTTCTGTGTCCGTATCGTGGGTGTGAGTGAGTGACTGCGCGCACTTGTGTGTGTGGGTGCATGTATGTATTTCTTCTTATTTCAATGTCAGATTCTTCCTTGTTTGATCGTTTTCCTCCATGATACAGAGCGAATGAGAGAGTGTGTGTGTGTAGTAGCTCAGCTAAGATCTCTACAGTGTAAAACTGGGTGGAATTATTATTAATGATCTTGCTTTCTCTACTTCTCTCCATCTTCCACACGATAAAATTAATTCCTAAAAACGACGATTAGCAGCTGTGGTGATTCTGCTGTGCCGGTCTGTACCAGACGTCTGCCACTCTGTCGCACGCCAACGCTGGTTTAAGTTGACTAATCGTAAATTTGGGATCGTTGTAGGGTCGGACTTACTCACCAAGATAGCTTTTTTTTGGTTTATTATTTGTTTTCGTTTGTTTGTTAATGATGGGAACATGTGTCCTTTGTTCTTTGATGGTTTAATAAAGATCTTTCTACAAAACAATTGTTTTAATCCACAGTCAAAAAAAAAAAAAATACACTACTCACAATAAATTAGGGATATTATTTACATGAGTGCTTTTCCTATTTGCTCTGAATTGGAATGAAATAAGTAAAAGTTCCCTTTGATATTACTAATAATGTATGAGAAGAAACACCATTTTCATTAGTTTAATAT
>JAQMYG010000033.1:3753188-3778353 GCA_030014215.1 Clariallabes teugelsi
TCCTGTGGGGCGGAGTCAATTCAATTCAAATTCCAACTCATGAATTGAATGGCGGCCAATTCTCAAATTCTGAATTGCGCACAAGCCTGGTTCACACATACTTAGACACGTCAAGAAAAGCACAACATGGTTACTAATTACTTTAATCGTCTTAATTACTGATCATGTCGATTGGGCTGGCAGTGGTCAGTGTGGCGAAGATTGCATATCCGTAATTCAAGTACATCAAATTAAACACATCAGTACACACAGAAAATCATGATTAATTCAGCTGATATAATCGCAGGCACGGAAAGGAACATGATAGACAAAAAAGAAACGGGTAGATTGAACATTCCCAACCCCCATGAAATAAATAAATAAATAAACAGAAAACATTTCAACAAAGGAAGTGTGTGTTTGTGTGTATGTGCATTTGCATCTGTGACAAATCCATCTCATCCCTTAATGCAAACAAAAATGAATGCATTTACGCAATGATATGCATCACGCTTGCAAGCGTGTGTGTGTGTGTGTGTGTGTGTGTGTGTGTGTTTAACGTCTTGCTGCTTTGAAATGCATCACAATTAAACACATTCTGTGAGGGGAAATTAACAAACCCTCAAAAAAACAGCAGAATTAGACAATATTCTGATTTTTTTTTTTATAGAAAATATGAATCAGTGAATTTTGATCACATATACAAAACACACATATGGATGATTTTAAAGGTTTTCTAATGGGAGGTTTAAAAAATAAGCATAAAAACAAAACATTTAATGCATAAAAAGTACCAAACAGAAGTCTGGACAAATTGGTAAAACAACACCACAAAGGTTGTTTGTAAGATTTATAGCGGCACTGCACTTACAATTAAAATACTGTTAAACCCCTCCCCTTTTGATCATCGATTCACGTAATCTCTTTTTCAGCAGAGGGCGGAGCTAATTTCACTCAGAAATATCACAAACATCATAAATTCTGTTTTTAGGATTTCAAATTAAAACTTTTTTTTTGTGTGTCTAAAAACCTATCGTGGGCGTGTCCCGTCCATTCTTCTGACCGGTACTATAAATTAACACGCATATATACAGTAAATAAACACATACATTTTCTTTCATAGCAGCATCTTAAAACCTGGCAGTCTGAAACACACAGTGTTCTTTAACATTCGCCACATTCTCCTTTAATACCACTTTTGTGCTTTTTATTTCTCCGCTCCATCTGTCTCTTTCTCTGTCTGTCTGTCTCTCTCTCCATACCTCGTTCTTTTTCTTTAATCACTTTGTTCAGCAGCATGTTGTGCTAATTTTAAGAACACATTTAAAAATTTTTACATTTAAAAATAAATGTAATACATTCGGTTCACTCTCGTGTAATTTACAGCTACGCACATTCACACACATACACACAGGGACGCAAATGCACACACGAAAAACGTAATTGTTGCTACTGGGAATGAAAGAGACCGCTCTGCTACAGTTTAAGGTCAAAAATCTTTTAAAAAAAAAAGAAGAAAAAAACAAACTCAGGTAACATTTCTTTTTAAACAGTTCATTTGAGCTACTTATTATCGTGTTTTTTTGCTAAACCGTGTTTTTTTCCCCATTGATTTGACTCACACACGTGATCCGGGCCTGATTCCAAATCACGCTTGCACCATGTGAGTTTTAAGCTACAGGCAAATCTGCCCAGTCCATGATGCACTGTTTCTAAGAATACAGAAACGTCAATTAGGCTACATCCTATAACCATAAGCTACAATCGTATTACAGATGATAACGTTAACAGAAACATTGATTCACCAACTTTTTGGTCAAAATTAAAGAGAGAGCGTTAATTCCAGTCAAAACATTATTTTTTGTGTGTGTGTGTGGACCAGGAAAACCCTGTTGAGGTTTCTTGTCTTTTGTATGCCACCGCAACCAGTAAAAAAACACCTAAAATAAGAAAAGAGAGATTGCTTAAAGCATGCTGTTTACTGTGCATGAAACTCTGATCTTTACTTCAGAAACTGTACTTTGTTCCTTTTTTAAAACAAATTAATATTGAATTTTGAAAATCAAACCTGACCAAAATATTTTTGGGGACTATAAAAGTATAAAAATAAATACAACACAGACATAAATGTTTAAATTTGTTTGTTTAGAAATGTGCATGACTTGAGGCATCTGCCCAAACTAGGAAGTTTTGCCAAAAAAAAAAAAAAAATTCTCTGCTTTTAAGAATCTATTATTGTTTGTTTGCATCTCTTTCTTTTCAACCCTGTCATCCGGTTTTCTACCTCAAATATTATAATGAGCGCTGATCATGTGACTAAATGCATTTTTTGGGGGGAAACATTTGTGACAAATTTGTATCAAAATATATTAAAAAAAATTTTTTTTAATCCATTTATTTGTTAGAAATTTATCATGTCAAACTATTTTAATTAAACGATTTTTTTAATCATTGTTTAAACAATCCATTAAAAAAACTTGTTGGAGCTAAAATCAATGCTAATAATTATTAATTAAACTTAACAAAGAAACTAATACAAATAACTATCTTTAACAAAAAGACACAATACATTTTCTGCTTAAATAGTTCAAATAGGTTTTCAACTCTTTAATGAGACGTCTAACTGACGTCTCAAAGTAGTCTACTAAGGTGTGGACTGTTTTTTTCAGTTCCCCCTCACAATTTAGTTTCTACTTGGAATGAGTTCACATTGACGTGGTGCAACCAGAAATAAATGTACACGAGCCACACGAGCTAGCGTGAACGTAAGATTAACAATCAATGTTTTATGTTCAAGTTGTACATGTTTCCTAAAGGTGCTTAAAAAAGACCAAAACAATATGCAATTTTTGGTCGTTTGAACTTGGCTGCAGTGACATCCGATGGGTTTTCCCAGACCTCCACACTCATCCCTCAGCCTTACTGTATTCAATCTTTAAAAAAGAATTATATACCATTTTCACTATGACATTTCATGTTGTTATCTTTTGCCAATTCTGGCTGTAAGCAGACACAGTTATGATTCGGGTCACTGACTTTCTGTTATTCATCGCACTTGGCTCGAAGCAGGACAGCATCGGAAGACCTCTAAAGATCCTGGAAGAATTTTTGATGAAAGGATGCAAAGAAGGAATTACGCCTTTAGCTTGACTCTCTTGTGCGATTTCAGTATTGCTGCTTAAGTTTTTCCTAAAAACCTTCATGATTTTAATTCAATCATACTTGGGCGGAAAGAAAGAGAGAGAGAGAGAGAGAGAGACTGACAAAAAATTAAATAAACAACAGACAGACAGGTAGACTAAAATACAACCAAGACAGGCATCCAACTTCCTTTTTTTTCACCTGAGTCTAGACAAACTCTTGTCTATAGAAAGAAAATCTCCCATAACAGCCTTGTTTTTTTTCTGTCCAGCTACAACCTCCACAGTATTTCTACTATTATTGTCGTTGGTATTATTGCCACATTGACTTGACTCAGACTGAGAATGAGATGCTTAATATTTGCCTTAAAGCAAGCTGGGAAAAAAAACAGTGGCTGGATTAAAAGAAGGTTTGAGAATCAGCACCACTTTGGCTACAGAAGAAACTAAAAATGAAAAAAAAAAAAAAACAACCTCTCAGCACTGTAATCGTACCATACAACAGATCACACACTCATGCCTGCAAAATGTGCATCTGTGAGCGAGTGACATTAATGTGGAAAACAGACAAGTTAGAATAAGCGGGGCAATGAGCAGCGAAGGAGAATTTTGTGTTAATTCTAAATTTGTTTTTTTTTTCTTTCTCTTTCTCCTTCAGACTAATAAAAGTTTATCTTGCAGTTATACATATAGGTTGATATTTATTCACATTTTTCTTACTATTTCAAAACAAAATATAGCTCTTCTTAATATAATTTTCTTTTTTTATATTCATTGCATATAATTTTTTATTTGATAGTTTTTTTTATTGTAATAATTATTAGAATTTTTTTTATTTTGTATTCCTAGACCCCCCCCCCCCCCTCCCCCCCACTTCAACTAAGGGCTTGCAGAAAATACTCATGCAAAGAACTCATGCTGGTAAACAAAGTTAAAAAAAAAATAAAAGCATTTTTTTCTCTTCTTATTTTTAATCCTTGTTTTAAGATTTGTCCTTGCATTTTCTCTTGTAGCTCTCCACTCTTGCATTGTCCAGTCTTCTTGCTTCCTTCATTTCAGAAGCTCTTTATTTCTTATTCAATTAATGAATTTCTTTTTTTTTTTTTTTTTGTTAGTCTCTTCAATCCTGCTGTTAATCAGGGAAGCAGTTGCGGTGTCAAAGGAATCTTTCTTCCTTTTTTTTTTTTTTTTTTTCGAAATCCCAGGTGCAGTTTCATTGTTTCTGTGGATGATTCTTGTGCACAACTGCTCTTCAGTTATTTCTCCCACCCCTTATCAAAATATATATTTGTTCTACTTTGTACATTAGTCCTCCCATTTTATAATTTTTTTTTAACAAAGTCCTCAACCTCCTTGAAGATGAATTTCCTTGATGGAGGACATAATAGACAGAGTGAAAGGGAGAATAGGAGCTTCAGAATACCACCCTTAAGACCTCCAAACAATTCAATAATCTCTAAACAAGTAAAAGGATAGCATGCACACGTAATTGGTCCGAGCAGTCGTCGATGATGTGGCAGTGTGGCAGTCAAGTGTTGACAATGTGCACATGAATTCACTATGGCAGCTTTAGCTCTACTACTACACTGTTTTTTTTTTTCCTTTAATCAAGGAATAGTCCTAAGCAAAGACAGTCAAGGAAGGGAATCACAAATGGGTCTTAATAAAGAAAGACCTAATAAGCTTGGCAGGGTTTTAAGGGCCTTAGCTGTCCTGCTACACCTGATAACCAGTGATCATAGTCAAAAGGGGAATCTTGTTGGTTGGCAATACAGACTTTAACTATAGAACCAATCTTGGACTTTATTTGGTCTTGGAGGAGGGCTTTGGTTTGGTGGACTAAATGATTATAAGTTGCCTTTTCTGAACTGATGGGAAAAAATGGAAGACTCATGTCAGAATAGCAACTCATATCATAAAACAAGTCCGATTTCTAACACTGAAAACAGGTATGGATACATGTACAAGGTACGGGTAGGTTTTTATAAAAAGTTCCACTTGAAATAAACATGTAACTTAAAAAAAATATATTTAAATTTATATATATATATATATGTATATATACGACTACACAGGACAATATGCCGACGACACTTTCCTCTGGAATGCTAAAATGATAAAGGTTTGTGCGTGACTAAGTCATTATTAGTCAGTGTGTGCAAACAGTTAATGAATATCAAAGTCTCTAAAAATTGTTGGAGAGGATTCTCTACCAACAAATGCTACAAAGGGTTAGCAGAGATGCTACATGAATAATCTAGCTTGGTCCATTATTCTCAATTGTAGAATAATGCACACTCAGGGCTCTGTGACATGGCGGTTGGAGCTTCTGGTGTTTTGATCTTATACGGCAGACACAAAGCATTATGGAATGTTTTTTTTGTTTGTTTGTTTAGAATTTTTTGTTTTGTTACGTGTCACTTTTCTCAATGTACAGTGTCTCGCTGCATTAAGAAGACTTTCGGTAGAACGAGGAATGGGTCCAGAATTCCAAGAGGTTGCTTTGGTTACTGTGTGAAGATCCAGCCTCAGACGCTTATTTTTCCTTGTCTTTCTGGGCAATTCTTCTTGTCAAACCAACATTCCTCAGGTGTCGCATCTGGATGATGCGCCTTCATCCGTAAAACTCAGAAAACAACACCTAACTGTGTCTTCTTTAAAGAATCGGTGAATGCTAGAAACTTAACACTGTGGAAAAAAAGCAAAAACAAGAAGTTGGTTAGAAATTGTTTTAACCTTAAATGGCAATATAAGACATTGAGTTTAAATAAACTATTTGAAAGTTATAGGTATTGGTTGTAAAAAGAAAAAAAAAAGATTTGAAATAAAAACACAAACATATTGAGCCGACATTATACATAAAACACATGCACTTCACACAGGTTTGTAATGTATCTTTAAAGGGGTGTAAAACTCCAGTCCTGTAAAAGGACTGTACTTCTGTAGTTCTGTACTTCAACTTACGGACTTATATTATCACTGATGACGTTGTTGTACCTAGAATTTCATGCCATGTTGTAGTGTAAAAAATCACAGAAAAACTACTTTTTAGATATTTAGCAAATGGTTTTTAAATGACAAGAATGGAATAATCCACCCCAGATACATTCAATACTGTCATTAAACAATTAAAAACCACTCATAAAAGGAAACTTATTAGTTAAAACGGACAACAGTAGAAAGCTGGGGTGGCTTTACCTGTCGATGGTGGTAAAAGTTAAGCATGCGAAAGTTCTGTTAACAGATAATTCACTATTAACTGTAGTTTATATCATTCGTGTATTACTGGATTCACTTTATGATTTGTAAACACAAACTGAAAGAGGCCATGAAAACTCAAGAAGAATCGGGAATGCTGGTGGTTCTCAAGTAGAACATCTTTAACAAAAATGTGCTGACATTTTCATCATTTGTCTTTTTGTGTTTGTCTCTACATTTTTTTTTTTTGTTTGGGAAAACAATACAGATGAAAATCAACATCTATTAGCTCTGTGAATTCTGTGTAAACTGTACCTGCGTTACCTAGGTCAATGTATTACATCTCAAGGAATGTATCTTAAAATATATAAGGTTTAAGTAAAATTGATTTGCATATTTGTATGTTTGAATGACTAGTCAGTGTACATACGGTACTGTGCAAAGCCTTGAGCCACCCCTCATTTCTTCATATTAAATGAAATGAAATTATGTAGATTAAAGACATGGAAACAAATGTTTTCAATACAATTTAAAAATTAGGAAGTTTATCTAACAAACACAGCAGCAATACACACTACACATTTCCCCTCTCGTCTGCTCCAACCACACAGCCTTCACCATCACCAGTATACTAATCACCTTCCTGATCATCTGTCATCATCTGCACCTGTTTCTCACTGGTTCATGCCTTAAGTTAGATGTTTTAACGCTTAAATGATTCATACAATAGGTCACTATGTGGCTTAACAAACAGGACTGAAAATGAGAGCCAAAAAAGACTGTCAGGACGCCTGAAGAGCTATTCCTCAGGACATTAAATATGCAAGAAAGTTCTGACTCTTTGTAAGCAAAATATGAAGAAATAGGGGTGGCTCAAGACTTTGGCACAGTCCTGTACGATGTGTAGGTGCAGCATCAATTTACTGTATTTTTCAAAACTGTATTGTATGCAAAAGAATACACCAACATAACATAAAAACTCACAACAAAAACATGAACAAAACTCTACACAACACAAACGCCACACGATTCAGACATTTGGATAAGAGAATAACCAACATACAGGGAGACAGATACAGTATAGATCATTTTAATGGGTTTCCACATATATTGTGTAGATACAGGTATGTACAGCAAAGTTGGCAGGTGAAGCTAGTTAAATCTAGCTAGTGGTTTATGTTGTTGTTGTCGTCGTCTTTTTTTCAAATAACACACAGCAGCTTAAAAGTAGCCTCATAGAGGGAGCTTACATTTTCAAAACAAATATGTTTGATTTGTCTGAAAGTGTCCTGATCGTGTTGTATCAGTTACAACAAAATGGAACACACACTACACAAAAAGTTGAGATTTCAAATTCTCTACACTTTCAAAAAAAAAAAACATTTGTACAACTACATACTACAACAACAGGACAATATATATAGATATACAAGTGGACACTGACTGGATGGTAAATGGAGAAATGGTGGTTGTTATTGATCAGGGCGTACATCTCCTCCCTGGCTAATCATATTATTGTTTAATAAGTAATGGATTTTGTTAATGAATACAAATGCCTCTGGAGCACTTATAGGCTAGACTTCTTAAAAACTCCTATTTAAATGGAGCATGAGCAGCTCTGAAAGAAATCACTATTGCACCAGGAGCATCTTGAGATCACCCATAAGACACACAAGGGTGTTTCCTGAATCTGTCACAGTATCTCTGTCCCAAATGCTAGATCTCATCATAGTGTTCTTAGTAGAATATAAACCACTCCCCGATCTCCAAAAATAATAAAATAAAAGTTGCCAAATTTGTTGCCAGAGAAATCTGTTGTAACATTAGTAATGTTTTTCAATTTAAGAACATGAACTCAAAGCAACTGTAAATATGATTCCCACGATTGCGTAAGTAATTTTAACATCAATTAGCTACTAAAACACAATGTCCCTGCATAAACTTTTCTAGCAACTCTTTTTTCAATAACTCTCAGTACAAAGTATTTGGATACGTGTTTAGACCAAAGAAATAAAAAGAAGAAAAACTTGAATCCAGTAGTAGTAGTTGAATCTAAAACTTTAGAGGTTTCCTCTAAAACTTTAGAGGTTTGGAACATTTTAGCATTTGGAACATTTAGACTTTGAATTTGAAGACGTCTACAAAGCTAAAAAGTTTCAGATGTTTAAAATAAACCAATTTCCCCCCATTTCCCCAAACAACATGTTCTTCAATAGTTGTCTCTGTCAATTCTAAAAAGAACCCTTTTATTTAATCATAGCATTTGGCATATGCCCTGATTTACTCCTACAATTAAAATTGCATGCAATGATCATTACGTTCTAGTTTTTAGAATTCTTGACCCAGCTTTGCAACGACAGGTGCCATGTTTAAAACAAAATGGCTCCTTTATGGATGCTAACAATGAGCTGAGTCTCCATTAAGAAACTAAGCAACATTTAGTACTAATATACAGTACAATGAACTAACTATATATTATTTGCAATTATTGCAACATATTATTTTACTTTCTTTTTTCTGATTCCAAGGAAGCATTTTTTTTTTTTTTTTTAGAAATGGCTTTGTTGTCATTTTTCCCCTCCTTTGAAATTCTGGAAGCACTTGGTCCAATAGACCTGAATATTTTCTATCTAACAAAACGATACACATATAATTAACACTTGTGTATATATCATATACAAATGAAACAGTGAGAAAAAAGGAATGTTTTTAACAATAAAAACAATCATTCTTAAAATACATTGGAAGTAGATAAAAAAAACCACAACAACAACAACAACAACTATAACAACAGGACATTACCAAGGACAGGACCAACAAATCAGGAAAGTACTACAGTAGTCATATAATAATCTCCAAATCTTTTTCATACACATGATCATTAAAAAAAATAAAATAAATAATAATAATATAAAAGATATGTGCATGATTAACGTTTCCAGCATCATGAATGGTATATTGCACTTTTTTTTTTTTTTTTTGCATATCTATCTACTAGAAATGGTCTTGTACTTTTCCAGATCAAAATGATTCCTTCTTCAATTGCATACATTAATAAATGGAATGGAAATGTTAAAACATATAAGAGAATTCATGCCCGAATTGCTTTGTACTTTGCAGTTTGATTATTTACGGGCATTATTTTTCTTAGATTGTACAAACGCAGAAATAATTTTTTTTTTAAATGACAATGAATGAACAGAAATCATTAATAATATTAATATGTGATAAGAATAAATAAAAAAATAATGATGTGAATTAATAAGTAGCTCCACTAGCAGCATCTCTTTACTAATATATCTTACTTTAAATTTATTCTATGTGAATGTAACAATGTGGACCTTAGCAAAATAAAAATAAAACATGGTGGATATTAGTACTTTAAGTTCTTGATAAGATAATCATAGTATTATTATTTCAATGAAACCACTCATAGTTTTTTTTTCTATTTACTTAATGCATATATAATAAATTCAATCTTTTTCTAAACCTGCTTGTATAAAGACCCTATGCTAGTGCATACTCATGGATGCATTCATTGCATTAATGTGTTTAGTGAGTATTATTCAGTCCCGTGACATATGAGGTTAGTGAAATGTCAGGAACTAAGGTAGCGTCGTTCTGCTTCCTTGAGTTGCACTATGGTATGAGAATAATAGTTACTTCAATAATTCACAATCACATATATGGTTCAATAACCCTAGGTTCACACTAGCTAGCGACAAAGCCACAAGTGATAATTTTCTATGTACGTACTTAATGTGACAATTTCTTGTGACAAATATCTTTTAAAATTAAGACTCTCAATTTTACAAAAAATACAGAAGCTAATGATCTTAATCCAATCTTCCCATTTACTGTTTGACTCTACAATTTTTTTTTACATTTTTATTTTGTTTACATCTTATCCCATAATATGTGACCTCTCACTAAATGTGTACAGATAAATTACAAAGAAAAGTAAATCTTGCTTCGCTAACCTGTAGTACAAAACCTAGCATGTAACCTGATTACTTTGTGAGCTCATTAATGTTTAAATAATTATCAGCTGTACATTTTTGATACTACCATTTTTCAAGGACACGCTGCGCAATAGCCACAAGAGTAGCGTTCACTGCATGTCTGCAAATGATGCCAAGTAACACAAGCAACTTTTCACTTGCTAGTGTGAAACTAAGCCACCAAATAATATAGTTTCAATCAAACCTTCACGCTGATCTCACTAAATATAACACAGGGTGTCTTCTCTCAGCACTACTTATACACATGCACCTGAAGCTGAGTGGACGAGGATGGAGGAAGAGCTCTCTACGTTCAGAATAGTTATTGGTGGTTATTGCTTCCACTGAGTTCCACTTGGCCTCCATTCTTTCTTCCTGCTCCCCTGTCCTGAGTTCCTATCACTTTCCTTGTAGCTCTTTCACTCTACAATATGGAAGGGATGGGTGAGCGGCAGCGGCGCAGGGGTCCCGGGGCCTCGTAGGGGTCGTAGGGCGCGCTGGTGATCGGGGTCAAACGCAGCGACGACCCTGCCATTCCCGAAATGTTGTTCAAGCTACGAGATTTCTCATAGCCTGTGGCTGCTGTTTTATCGATCGAAGTTTATAGAAGGTTTTAAGGGTTGGATTAGTCGGTTAGTAGTTAAATAAAGTTTTTAGGGTTTTTTTTTTTTTTTCGGTCAGAATGAATGGATGCATGAGTAAGTTCGGATGGAGTTAGTGAGAAATGGGTGAGAAAACAAAACCGAAAATGTTGAAAAGTTCATAAAGCAGATATATGAAATGAGGGGAACTCAAACGAATGTTGAAATAAACGGAAAACATTAAGAAGAGACAGAGACACACACACACACGCACATACATACACACAGGACAAGACAGGACAAAACAAGAAAAGGCGAGTTATGAATTACGTCATAGATTTCCATCCCATAATATCCACCACAAGACACAATTCTTCATAGACTACAGCACTTCTGCAACTCTATCAGCTGAAGGAAACACCTCCTGGGAAAAGATCATGTCTCCCGCAGGGGAAGTTATATACAGCATGTGTTTCAATCAACTGGAGACAGAGTGGCACACGAGGTCTAGTTTCAGAGCACGCCTGAGCCCTTACTTTGCTGCTGGAGGCCGTCAAGGACACAATGGCCACCATTTTGCGGTGATGTCAGCAGCCCGCAAGTGCGTCGAGTAGCTTCATTAACTATTAAGAGTACTGTATGTCCCGAAGTCATGTCTAGTTCGTGTTCTAAGGAAAAGCATCAGCCATTTTTGAGATTTGTTTGTTGTCTCGTAAGCAACGCAATTATAACTGATTTGCAGTTTCCATTCTATACTTTCCAATAGCAAACGAATGATGCTGTGCTTTTAGCCAGCTTGACACAGATACTTTTACACCCGAAAAACCCTCTAAATCCGAACAGCGCTGAGGAACACTACGACCGTCTTGGGTGCTTTTCACACTTCCAGGATCAATCCTGGGCTCGATTCAGGATAGAGACTCATTCTCTCTAGTTTGTTTCCTGGTTCTGTCATAATCTTTGTTTAATGACTTTTCCTTTACTTTTGAACAAAGTTCTTAGTTGTTGAGTTTTTTCCTCAAATTTCTTTTTAGAAACACCTTTCCTAGACTAGGGTTTGGGACACACTTTAAAACCAAAATACTCCTAGAAAATTAGCTTTTGATCATTTGTGATGTACTTGTGGACACCTTGGCCACCTCCAACAGCTCTTTAAATCACACTTCCCTTGACTGTGTGGTCATAAACCCTTTGCCAGGTTATCATAAGCGTGACAAAACTAGCGAATAAAGAACAATTCCCATTGAATCTCACAGTACACTATTCATAGTTATTAACATCTGACGTCAGGCTTATGACCGCACCTGGGTTTGGCTTAAATGACCAGACACTGAAGCAAAAGTGCAAGCAGGTTCTTTCTACCCACTTTTCATTCTTTTCCCCCCTTCTCTTTTTTTTCCACAATCTCTCTCTTTTTTCTGGTGTGCGTTAGCTGGAAAGAGTGTGTGTTAGCTGGAAAGAGTGTGCGTTAACTGGAAAGCATGAGGAAAAGGATAAGAGTTCCCTCTTTAAAATAGATGATAAGGACACATGCAAACACACACAGACACACACAAATAAACACTTGTTCACATGTACACACACTGGCTGTGGAAAGAAACTAATAACGTGGGAACCATGTAGAGAAAAACGCACACTTCACCACACAAATGATATAGAAACAATTCAGTCAGTTATGTCATCCTGTGCTGTGCATCATTGAATGTGTGTGTGTGTGTGTGTGTGTGTTGGGGAGGAATTTCCAACATCAGTCTTTTTCTCTAGCTCTCTCTCTCTCTCTTTCTCTCTCTGATTGCACTACTGCAGCTTAAACAGACGGTGTGAAAAGCTTTGAAATATATATGGAGAAACTTGAACACACGCTAAATCAAGGACAACTAAACACAAACAAGGTCACATATATTTACCAACACTAATTAGCAACCACAGGACCAATGATGAATTCACGTGAGTTATTGACTAATGACATATGCAAATGCACCCACCACCACGTTTCACAGAAACTCTAGTCACCTGAACTGGGATTATTTTTCACCCTTGCAACTTATTTAGGGATTCATTTATCTATCTTTCATAACTGTACAGTACTGTATTGTACCAAATAAATATTCCAGCTGTGGAAGTGATATTTAAATATTATAAATATCCTTTAATATTTAACCGATAGTTAATAATAGTTAACCGAATTTGAAGAATTCCAAAAATGGAGAAAAATCACCCAGCACTAGTAAAAGCTAGTAGGACAGTATTCATTCCCAATAACACATTTTAAACATGCATAAGGTTACACCCCTAATTTCGAGTGATTGTGATTAAAATCTTAGAAGATAACTTGATAATGATTGTCCTGTGTGCATATCCTTTTTTGGTAAACTTAAACACATAGCAGGAAGTCAAAAGTGCAAAGTGTGAGACTAAACAAATGAGGTTTTTGGGAATATGAAGAGAAAAAGACAATGAACGAGTGAGTGATATAGTGTAAGAAATCTTAGATATCTCAGATATTCTAAGAAAATGGAGGTGAGGCCAGTATTTGAACCACCTTCATATTAAATACATCTTAAAATCTTTGGCATGGTTACCTTATACCAACCTATGGTACCCATATAGAAATTTTTTTTATTTTTATTTTACATGTAATATACAAATGCACTGTCAACGTCTTGATTCTGTGGTGGAAAAAAAATGTTGGCAAAGCACCATGGTGTAATTGGGAAAAAATAAACCACTTCTGAGTATTCTGTTGTAGGAAAATAATCAACTATTGACTATTGTCCCACATATATAATTCAGTAAATAATAGCAAATTCCCAAAACATACGGTTTATATGACAAATACCTACCAATAGGTTGTATTGAATTCAGTAAACACAGTTAAGTACAGTATGATCATATTAAATACCTACCCAAAGTCACACCTAAGAAATACTGGCACTGCATTGGCGGCCTGGAGATGGATGGAGAATGACATGAGTATTAGTCAGTGGAGAGCAATAATGAGCAATGGACAGTGAAAGACATGAAGGGAAAAAAAGGGTGGGGGCAGGGGCGTTGCAGAAATATCAAAACCAGTTTTTAACAATATCTAATGTTCTACATATTTATTTATCATCCTGCTATATAAGGTGTACATATGACCTTTAAGATCAGCTTTAGACTGACAGAGATGATTCCCTTCACTAATTTGTTGGTATGGTGCAGCTCATCTAAATTCTGTAGATTGCCGCTCTTATTAGAAAATTATTATTAAGTTTTTATAAAAAAAATAGCTTACCTATGAACTATAACATTAGTGTACAATATCTAAACCATGAACCGATGTTTTAACCCATAACCTAGCATTAAACATTAGTAATAAAATTATAGAGAAAGGGTTAGCAAAACCTAGCAGTAATATAAACAGGCTAAACCGCGATCTAGCATTGTAGAAGAGTTAACATTAATATACAAAGCTAATCCATTGAATTAGAATTACCTAGCATTAAACAGCCTCATAATTAGGTCATGGCTGTGCACTTCTATGACGGCCATATGTACACTGGGAACTTACAGATGCTCCAGCAACATGTCTGTATTGATCTGCAGGCAGTTAAATATGGAAAGGGTTTGTATTACCCACAATTAAATTCCATTGATCTGGGCTCGACCAGAACGCAAATCAAGACTGCTAGCAGTGGTGTGTTTAGCACGTAAAGAGGTGTAGCTTGTAACACGAGAGCTCTCTTGAACAAACTCTTAGTCTTCTAAACCACTTAAACACTCAGTTAGGCTCTGTGGGCTAGCCTAGCCACAGTTAAACAGGCTAACCTTAAGACGGCCTAAACTGTCTGGATTACAAGCTTTAGTAATGCTATGATACATATTACACCCTAAATGACTGGTTTTAATATTTGAAGGCACATAGTACAGGTCATGCTGAGGTCAAAGGTCATGCAGATGAACATTTGAAAGGAAGAACAATGGAATGTGTGAATTGATATCAATATCTAACCATTAAAGTACTGAAACATGAATTCCTTAAAAATTTTGATATTTAAAAATAAAAATTACCATATTTTCCAGACAATAAGTCGCTGCAAGATCTAAAATGCACCTCAATAATATCTACTTTGACACATATGACATGTAGATGTACTTGTTATTATGGCACAACAACACTAATTGGAATTTCTATATTATTATGACAAGCTATTATGATTATGACACATTCATGCCATTTGTTAAAATTTAGGACGGAAACATTCCTGTTAATCTTGACACCTAATAAATGAAAATGCTGATTGTGGATTTTGAACTGTATTGAATAGTAGCTAAGAGTAGCATTCGGCTCGGTTCTTGTTGAACATGTTTAACACAACTGAAAGTGGTACAATTTATTAGCTGTTGGAAATAATATAATCATTTCAAACCCCAACTTTATTTAAACTTCCAAGTGGCCAGTTGCATCGCTTTAAAGAAAAAAAAAAGTGGCAAGCCAAGATAGTAAAAATTATAACTTCATTCGGAAGAAATATGGTTGTTATTATTATATAGTATGAATGTAGCGGCAAATTAACATCATTGCTAGAGTAGCAGGTTTATCATAAAACAATCAGGCTACAACAATTTTACAAATGTTTCCACATTTTCTAGAAGGCAAAATACTTATAGTCTTATAGTCTGGAGAATGCAGTACTACTTAACTACTTTAAGTGTTTTACGACACCTCAACCATCGAAACTTCTATGCAGCTGTCAATTATTCCAGATCTAGAGCGCAATTAGTTCTTTTGGAGAATGTTTTAAATGTTAGATCATAATCAAATATTACGATGTTAAACTGCAGAACTCCTATGTAAAATGTGTCAAGGTTGTCAGGTCTGCGTTTTGCGTATGAGTATTGTGATTTTTCAGATTGTTACCATTTTAGAGTAACAATACAATAATGTACAGAAACTATTTAGATGATCGTGCGGAAGAGTGGAAGACGAAAAGGACTATATAGAGCTATATAACCACCAGTGATTATATAGCTCTATATATCTTAATGTATACTGTAAGTACAGAAATACAGAAATCACCCATGAACACTCACAAACCAAGCTGTAAAAGAATGAAGAAGATTAAGGAAGAAATTCTTTACGGAAGAGGAGGAGGGACTCACGTTAGACAGAGCCAAACTAAAGACCTTGGTGTAGACTAGGACACTGTGTTACTACTTCAGTCAGCTGCATACATTCAATCGCAAAGCAGCTGGGGTCCGAATGGCAAACCAGCACAAGCGCATGTGCTCACACATCCACACTTGTGTGTTGAGCATGTAATTAGCACTTACACAGGAGCAGACCACTCTAATATCCAGAGCAAGGGGTGTGTGTGTGTGTGTGTGTGTGTGTGAGAGAGAGACATATTCTACAATTATTGGTGGCAATTGAAGACTGCAAAAATAAAGACAGAAGGATCATCAGCATTTTCCTAGGATTCAAATAACCCAATTCAACCATTAATTAAAATCTTAAACTTAAACCTCAGAATAAGTAGTTCAGTACTATCTGCACAAGGCGAGGAAATAACTGTAATGCACTTGCTAGCTAAAATGTGGTGAGGCAAAATGTGTTCAGGCAATACGAGGTGAGTAAAAAAATAAAAAGCTCTTACTCAACACCGAGTAACTGATATCAGTCAAAAAAAATGAGAAATTCCAACGAAACAAAGAAATAAAACAGCTGCAGAGAAGCATTCTTCTGAAGTAAAATGAGGTGCCCGATGGCTAGGCAAAGTACTTAGTTTGAAATGAATTAGCTAATGACGCCCAGAACAACCTAAGAAGTTTACATGGGACATCCTCCTTGCACATTTCCACTATATGACATCAGTCTTGTCATTAAAAAAAAAAAAAAACATTTTTACCTGACCTACACCCTGGATATGTAATCATGTGTCCCAGGTGCGCAGGGTTCTGACTGTTTCATGGCATGTAGTTCAGAAAACATGAAAATGTTAGGTCCTCACAAAGCAGGTATTGATCCAAAGGTCCTCAAAAAGGAGGTAAACAAGTAAAAATAAACACACGCTGTCCTAACATTGAAAAAATCTGTTCCTCGGCAGCCTGGACAAGAGAATTACATATTCAGGATGTAGCTCATGTACAAATGTATTTTTTGAAAAATGTTTCAAGTCAAAGAACATATAAATCTTAGGTCCCCACAAGGAGTTAAACAAGTTTAAAACACACACACACACACACACACACACACACACATTGATTTTATAAGCAGACTTGTTTGTGTTTGTGTGTGGGTATATTTTTGGTGAAAATAAGTACTGTAGTTTTACTTGTGGGGGCCACACTCTTATCTTCGTGGGGACATTTGGCTGGTCCCGAAAAAGAAGAAGATTTTTTTCAACACAACAAAATTGTAGCTTTTATTAGAAAAAAGACCAAATGTTTTCTTATGGTTAGTGAGGTTAAGGGTAGGGTTAGATTTTGGTTAATCATTATTGTCCATCATTAATATCTTTAATGATGGTCTTCATAATGATAGTCAATAGGTTTATAGTCATGTGTTTATGTACATGTTTAAACTTGCTCTGGATGTTACAGTGAGATAAGAGAGCATTACGTATCTGGTTTATCTACACTACAATGCTGCTGCTCAGCAGGTTAGGCATTAGGGTTTAGTGTGTAGGGCTTTAGGGTTTATTAGGACATTGCGGGTTCAGGAGACTCGTTCTTACCTTCCCTGTCAGTCTGTCTGAGAGTCTGTCCAAATGTCCCTGTGTCTGTCTGTCAATCAGTCAGCCACACGTCAGTGTGTGTCCACACAGCACACTTACTCAATTCACAACAAACCTGACACACACACCTGCCGATGACCACACACACAGACACACACACAGACACACAGAACTGAAGTAGTGAGGTTGTGTGTGTGAAGCCTTAGAGGTATCATTTCACTCACACAACCTCACTCTGACCTCATTTTGACCTTTTGACCTTTAATCCTGGTGGGACTCTTGCCCCAAGCCAGGGCTGAAAGTCACACAAGTGGACAGAACAGGAATACACATTAAGAAGAAGATAAGCCACATCACGAAACACAAACACACACACACAGACACACACACACACAGACACACACGGCGCAGAGAAGACAGGGTAACACTAAAACAGCAAGTAGAATGAAGAAGCCCACATACAAACGCGTGATATGACACAACCTGAAGAGAGAGACAATACAGAGGGTGTGAGATAACACCGAGGACACACACACACACACACACACACACACACACACAGGAATAATTTAGATACATATTTAGTTGACTTGTTGTTCTTGTGTTCTTTCATGTGACTCGTATTCAAATGTGAACCCAAACAGTGCAACACACACACACTCACACACACACACACGCACGCGGGTAAGGCCTACTGCACTGGTACATACCGAGAGTGTAGGGTAAGTTTTCACATGTTCTGCTTTAAATGCTACACATTCATTACGATGTTTCTCTGGAATCTGGAGTATTACAGCTAATTGCTTTACTATTTTCAATCACTTTCGAATAAAATGTAGGTAATTAACTAGTGGGAATTAATCTGAATCATCATGAGTGATGACTATTAAGCCCGGCGGTCAGGTGTGCTATGCTAACGTCATTTGGCAAAAGATGTCTGGCCGTCTATGAAGGACACCCCAAACCCTCTGAAGAGTCTCAGTGGACAGAGAATTTCTTTTAATACTTTCTTAAAAACAAGTAACGTATTGCCCAAATGCTTGGGACATGCATGTTTCTTATCCATGTTATTTGTTTTTAATTTCTAGTCGGTCAGTGGCCAAGTAGATTCAACAACCACAAAGAAAAATAAACTTCTTTGTTATTTACTTTTACCAAAGTAAAGTTCGCTTTAAGTTAGTAGCTATGTTTACTAGTTCAGACGTTATTCAAAAACTGAACTGTAGTGGTATTTTTGGAAGTTAGCAGATTCGAAGGTAGTTTGCATCTGTTCATAATGAACCGTAATTGAATTGAATCATTCCTCCTCCAGGATCGGGAAGAACGTTGTCTTGTGAAAGTCTGCTAAAATCCAAGTCTGTGCACCAAACTACTAAACAGTATGCTTTAATACTGTAATCACAGCTACTGTATCCAACATACGGGTACTTAACAGATGAGCAGCTCTTGACAAGTCTTGACAATTCATAGGAAATTGTGAGGTACTTAGAGTAGTAGGTACTTTGTAGGGAAATAGTGTATGTTCAAAGACAAGTTTGTGTCGGGTCGTAGTGGAGTTGTACCATTTTATAGTTATTGTGTAGGTAATTTGCAGATGATGTCACATGGTCGTTCGACCAAGAACCGTCAAGAAATTCAATTTAGTCCCAATTTGGCCAACAGGCCGGGAATGTCGGAGAAGTCCTTATGTCTACATGAACTAACTACCCAGCCATACATTATTATTTTCCATTAGCTATAATTATTTTTTAAACTGTTATTACATTAATTATTACAACCAAATTTCTGGATAACCAGTACATGGGACTGGGCAGCACACTGGCAAAATATAAATACTATTAATTTTTTTCCAAATATGAGATAATTCTAGCCAATTGTACTGTAGATGGGAATCTATGGAGAGATTAGTCTTATGACCAGGTTGGAAAAGCTTGAACGTTGTATGGACGGAAGCAGAATGTGTGTAAAACCTACCCTTAACTCTTTAACTTAGTTCCTAAACTGAACACACACATATACACTCATATAAAGTATACACAAATAGAGAAATACACTGTACTAATACTGCAGGGGAAACAAACACACATGAACACATGGACATGTATGTTCACACAATGCATGTGTGTGTTTATGTGTGTATCTGTCATTATGTCCCTGTGTCTCGGATGTATTTTCTGGACTATAAGACATTTTTTTATTTTTTCTAGCAGAGTTTTTAGAATAGGTGTCCTGCTTATGTTAACTGGTCAATTTGTTAGGGTTTTTTTTTAAATGGGAAACACTAGTGTAATGATACACTAGTTGCTGTTTGTTAGGGGTTTTATGGTAAATATGCTACTTCAGTTGTTAGTTGTTGTCAGTCATCATGGTTTCCAAAAAGACATCCACATATTGCCTGTTTGCAAAAGGAGCCAAGTAGCTACGATTTGATCTTGTTATTGTGAACGAAGAATGACATTGATAGCTAAAATGTTATAACCAAATGTATAACCACTGGTTACCGTTAAAAGAGAAAAGTAACACTTTCAAATGGTGTAACTCTACTCTATCCTTATAGCCTGGTGTTTTGTTACTAGATAAATAGAGCTAAGCAGTGGTCTGGCCTGCAACGACCAGTAAAATTAACGGCATGCAATGTTCTTCAACCATCAAGGATGTTGAGCCACTAAAAGCCGATGTGCTGCCCAAAGAGATGCCATAACCTTATTAGATTGAACAAAATTATCTAGCTGAATGTGTCCTCAGTAACTTTATGACTTTGGCATCTGGTATTAGATAGACAGATTTTAGATAAGCTAAAAGCTGAGGGTTTGTAAAGTAATATGAATGTGCCATGTTTGCCAACTAGCATGGATGGAATGGAAAAGACTGTGCTCTTCAGACTAAAATTTCCTGTATCAACTGACTTCTGATGCTTAGGAAAGGTGTTCAATTTTATAGTATGTTATTGGAGATTCAACAGCACAGTGCTGACATTTTGGAAATGAAATTCTCACATGCTGTTATGAATCACCATACGTCTCTGGTTTGTTTACAAAAGGTTCCCACTTTGTTTAAAATAGGTTCAGTAGGTGCAAAAGGTTCCTGCTTTGTTTACAATAGGTCCATGATTTGTTTTCAATAAGTTCCTTCTTTTCTTTTTTTTTTTTTACAATATTTCCTAGCTTTGTTTATAATAGGTGCCCACTTTGTTTACAATAGGTCCCTGCTTTGTTTACAATAGGACCCCGCTTTGATTAAGATAGGTCCCTGCTTTGTTTAAAATAGGTCCCCGCTTTGTTTACAATAGGTCCCCGCTTTGATTAAGATAGATCCCTGCTTTGTTTACAATAGGTCCCCGCTTTGATTAAGATAGGTCCCTGCTTTGTTTAAAATAGGTCCCCGCTTTGTTTACAATAGGTCCCCACTTTGATTAAGATAGATCCCTGCTTTGTTTACAATAGGTCCCTGCTTTGTTTACAATAGGTCCCCGCTTTGATTAAGATAGGTCCCTGCTTTGTTTAAAATAGTTTCCTGCTTTGTTTACAATAGATCCCCACTTAGGTCCCTTAGGCAATTAGCTATTACCCAGTAATAACTACCAAAGCACTTATCAATATTAGCTATTTGTCATATATTTATAGAAGAGTGCACAACTGCACAATTCCAAAGGTGTTTATAACAGATGTGTCTGAGATTCAAGTTGAGTGTGTGTGTGTGTGTGTGTGTGTGTGTGTGTGTGTGAGAAAGGGAGAAAGAGAGAGAGAAGGATTGGGCAGTTGTGTCTTCATGAACACCAGGTATATGTATCATATTATCCAGACTGACATCATGAAATTACATAAAACTGACCAAGAATAGTGGAACTCTCCTACTGTCAGCACGAACAAAAGAGGAACACGAGTCCACATCAGTGAAAAAAACAAAGCACGTGCAACAAGTATTGATAATTTCTCAAACAACAATACTTAATGCATGATAACATGAAAGGATGTCACATAACGTTAGAGTGTCATTTAAAAACAATATTATACAACTGTCAGTTCTGGTCCACTAATCTGATTGGACGAGCAATGTTCCAAGAGCGCTTCTATTTAGTAGAATTCCACTGGGACATTTCACTGTTTGTATAACACCATGATAGTCCAATTCTTGCAACACCCTTGCTGAACCTGTTACTACAGTAGAGTTTGTGACATCATCAGCATACATGGTGAAGCATGGACTTGTCATTAATGGAACTTAATGGACTAACAAAAGCTAGTCACATGAAGACAAAATAGATGTAAGGGAAGCAAACTTTTCTGAATGCACCATTAACAAAAACGTACAAATCACTGTGAGCTACAGTAGCTAGCCAACAAGCTATCAGTGAGTGGTTTCTTTGGGATCAGCGCAAAAAAAAAAAAAACGGACAAATTATTCGGCCACACTGTGTCCACAATATCAGTTACTTGACATGAATTTCTTATTTACACAAATCGTGTATTAAAAGCAATACTGTGCAAGCGCACTAAGTATTTAAATGTAGTCCAATAAAACTAGCACAACTTGCTAACTAGCCAATTAGCTAGTCGAGTGTGCCGGCTGGTCCCATGTTTTGGTTTTCCATAAACCTTCATCTAGGTTAAAATGTGGTCGCTAGCCTAGGGTTAAAATATATTGCCAACTAGTTAATTCAGACTGAGTTAACGCTTTATCTATGTATAATATCATCATGTAACACATTGTAAAATCTGGAAGCTATACAACAACTCAATGGTTGACTTTTTCCACTCGTAAGTATTTCTACAGGTTTTTAGCATCAGTGTAAATCGCCTTTAATATTAAACATAGCTACACACCCATGTCTAAAGTCAAAGTTGCTAAAGTCAATAAAGAGTACTTTTTTTTTTGCTTAAGGAAAATTCTTGTCTGTTAGTCAAATACAAACTAAGTCAAGTAGCAGTGCCAGTCCCAAGCCTGGTTAGAAAAATGGAAGAGGTGTAAAAAAAAACCTGTGCCGGATCAGAGGGTCCGCTGTGGCGACCCCTTGACATGAGCAGCTGAAACAAAGTTTTATAGCCTGGCCATGAAATCTGCTTGTCCAAAGGGTTATTGATTTGTCCTACGGATAACCGATATTTCTAAGCATACTTTTTGTTTCACACATGACCTTACTGGTGTTTGCAATGCTTTGATATGATTTTAGATATCATGACCTCATTACTAAGCTGGAATTAAACTCTGGGGCGACTTATAGTCCAGGAAATACGGTAGTTGTTCGACTGGTTTAGAATGTATGTTTTCATTTATTCATGAAGTAAATTGAACCCTGTGTTTAGCTTTACACATAAGTAAAAGAAAATGTGTGAGAGTTTTATGCGTGTGTACTTTCGTACCTTTCCGGACGTTTGATTCTGTAGCCCTGAAGTCACGCGTGTTGAGCAGGAAGCAGGCTCGGTCCTGCTGGTAGCGCTCGCGTGTTCGACCCACCGGACTGCGCTCATCTGGACTCAGCACCTGGTCTATGGTGGGACAGTCCTCGTTAGCCAGCGCCGCGCTCGCCGCGTCACCGTTCTGCTTCGAGTCTGACCAAGAGAAAGACAGGAGGAGAGAGAGAGAGAGAGAGGGGGAACAAGAGTGGAAGCAAAAGAAAGAAAGAGGAATAAAAGTGAACAAAAAGAGAAAGAAAGAGAGGTAAATGGAATACGAATTAGGAAGGTAAGAGGAGGTGAAGAGCAAATGAAGGAGGAGTGAAGTAAGAGGAAGAAAAAGGAAAATAATAGACAAAGAAAAAAGACAGGAGGTTAAATGACAGAAGAACCAAGAAAGGAAAAGAGAAACCAGATGAAAAGGGAATGAGAAAGATAGTGAAAAAGGAGGGAAAAGAGAAGGCGGATGAGATAGGAAGAGGAAGGGAGAGAGAGAGAGAGAGAGAGAGAGAGAGAGAGAGAGAGAGAAATTAGAGAATTATTATTAAAAGAGAAAGAGAGCAAAAGATGCAGTGATGGAGGAGGAGAGAAAAGGTAGAGAAAGAAGACAAGAGAGGAAGAAAGAGGAATAAACATACTGCAGCAGCAGGGAAAAAAAGATGCAGAACAAGAGAAGGAAAAAATAATGTCACTTATTTCACCACACACACACACACACACACACACACACACACACACACAACATAACAATATACACAGTATCTATAACAGCTTGTATTTTTTTAGATCATAGCTGCAGTCAGGGGCGGAGTTACAATTAATATATTAGCAGGAGGTGTGGCCAGCCTGCTATGACATCCAATCAAGTCGTCACCTTTTAGCAGCAGGAATAAACAGCTGGCTGTTGTGTGTGAGCACGAGAAAGCATTTATATCAGCGACTTCCTGTAATGCTGTAACATGGCGAGTCTGCGATTTAATAAGAGAGTTCATTGTGTCTGTTCATTTTATTTTACATTTTAATGAACTGAAAGCAAATGCTTATTGTCAGAGTTGTCTCAAGCAGCTATATTTCTTACAGGTTTTAAAGGATTACAAACTAATAAAAGTATCTAATAAACATTAAAGTGCTGTGTAACCTGTGTTGTTGGTCATTTAAATGTCCACTCATTCAATGAATTAAATCATCCCATAAAACATCTATTTAATCACATGATTCTACTAACAAGTAAAATTGTAATTGTTGACAAATTGGCATTCCTGCTCACAGCTACTTTAAGCGACCTTAACAACGGTGGAGTGCAATATAAAGCAATAAAATGAAAGGTGTTCAAGTCGAATGAAATGAATGAAAAGTCGAAAGGTTTAAAAGCGATTGACATTTACAGAAGACTTCAAGCTCAGTACGGTGATGAGACTCCCGCAGTAAAACATTTGAACAGTGCAAACGGTTTAAAGAAGGCCGTACGTCCGTGGATGACGATCCCGGCCGAGGTGGCTCAGCGAGTGGAAGCCCTGATTCTTGAAAATTGACAGATAACTTGTCACCAACTTGCAAAAGACCACCACGTGCACCATCACTACTTGCACATTACAGGAACCCGGCTAGGAGTTATTGCCACGTCACCCGAAGAGTCCTGACCTCACTCCAAGCCATTTCTACATGTTTGGGCCATTAAAGGAGTTCCTGGGAGGCCAGCGTTAAAGGCAGTCAGATCATGTCTCCGGAATACTCTAAACGTTTTACCCTGATGGTATCCAAGCACTAGTGAAACGCGGGGATAAGTGCATTAGTGTAGCAGGGGGTTAGATAGAGAAATAAAGGAGCTTTTGCTCTTGCAAATGTGTTCTGTTATTCTCAAAAGTCTAGGTTTGACTTGAACACCACTTTACAAGATAATACAATAAGCTGGATCATGTGATATTATATAAGATTCTGAATAATGAAAGTAGTTCACTACTGTAAATGTGCCATGAACTTCACTTAAGCAGCACTATAATAGCAATATACGTACTAGATTCATGATAGATCAGTTTAGCTTCTTTCCATGCTTAACTACAGGGTGGGCCATTTACATGGGTACACCTTAATAAAATGGGAATGGTTGGTGATATTAACTTCCTGTTTGTGGCACATTAGTATATGTGAGGGGGAAAA
>JAQMYG010000033.1:3778453-3788701 GCA_030014215.1 Clariallabes teugelsi
ACAAACAGGAAGTTAATATCACCAACCATTCCCATTTTATTAAGGTGTATCCATATAAATGGCCCACCCTGTATATTCATGCTCCCAAATTACATGATTGTATGTTTGTTTAAGTCTTGTTTTATGTAACATTTTGCGTTTGACAAAGAAGGAAAAAATTGTGTATTTGCTTCTTCATTCTGCATTTCTATCCCTTTCTATCCCCGACACTATTGAAACTCCTCCACCAACCTGTGAGGTGATTCTAAGCATTTGAATAAAAATGCCTTAAACTAAGAAGGTGAAGGTACGCAACCCGACTGAATATTTCTAACTTTCTCTGTTTCGCTGTTTCCATAATCAATTTAAAAGTTGAATTAAGTTATATCATAATTTATTAAAGAACAAAAAGAGGAGGTTTAAAACTTAGGGTTAAAAATAATTGTAAATTAAATTACGGGGAACTTAAAATGGCTGACCATTAAGAATGATTCATTACGGAGCCACAGACAGCACACCTGGTTTTAACAGTGCGATGTTTATGTAAGACTGATTCTGAAATGCCTATGAGCTAAAAGCCTCCTGGGATTTTCAGTTGTGGAGCTGTGTACAAAAAAAATGAATGAATATGTGTGTATGTGTGTGTGTGTGTGTGTGTGTGTGTGTGTGTGTGTGTGTGTGTGCCCGGCAGATGGAATGCTTTGGGCTCATATGGACTCACTAGTTGATTGTAAATATGAAATCATTTATAATGGAGGAAAAAAAAAAAGAGAAAACACTGAAGTGTGCTTTAAGTGCGCTTAAATAGTCTGCATTGTTTTTCCCCAGTGGTCTGTTGGTTACCCTGAAAAATTAACGATTCAGCAGTTTAAAATGGCAAAATTGAATTATAAACTCCATTTCCTCTACTCTTATGCACTTATGAACAAGGTTCTGGGGTATCATTAAAGCAACAATTATACACTGTCCTTTTATTCTCAATTTAGTTTTTCAGCCACAGCATGTTTGGAGCAACAAACCAATGTAATATAGCTAACAATCACATTAGATCAAACCTCTCTCGGGTTGTTCAGGATCTTAAACAGACCTGTTGTGATCTTAAACACATTGGTAAAAATTGAAAAAAAAAAAAAAAAAAAACACGTGGTGAGGTTTAAGGTTGGAACATCGCAGGTCCTCATGAAGCTGAACTCTTCCATCCTCAGAACACACTTAAAGATCAGACTTTTGCAAGAGGCGTGGCCTAAAGTTAATTTCCAAAGTAAATTTCTGAATTAAAAAAAAAGATCAAACTTAAAAGATTATTCCTTACCTCTGTTTATTTCTATGATCTCCTCCTGAGCCAGAGGACAGTCTGCAGTGAGGCCGCCGGATCCCATGACCCCTCCCAGAACGTTACCCAGGATCCTCTGAGGCGAGGCGGTGGCCATGGCCAGGGCATCAGGCTTGCAGTAGTTGGGCGAGCCGGGCTGTGGAGCTCGTGGGATGTGTTTATTCTTCTTCTTGGGCAGCTTCTGCTTGGCCATAGCCAGGGAGTAGTACATGCCGAAGTTGTTGACGATGACGGGCACAGGCATAGCGATGGTGAGCACACCGGCTAGGGCGCACAGAGCTCCAACCAACATGCCCGACCACGTCTTAGGATACATATCACCATATCCCAGTGTCGTCATGGTGACCACGGCCCACCAGAAACCGATGGGGATGTTCTTGAAACTTGTGTGGATACTGGCCGTGGGGTCATCAGGGCTGGCGCCGATACGCTCAGCATAGTAGATCATGGTGGCGAATATGAGCACTCCGAGAGCGAGGAAGATGATGAGCAGGAGAAACTCATTGGTGCTGGCGCGAAGCGTATGGCCTAGGACACGGAGTCCGACGAAATGCCGAGTGAGCTTGAAGATCCTCAGGATACGGACAAATCGGACCACGCGGAGAAAGCCCAGCACGTCCTTGGCCGCCTTGGAAGAGAGGCCGCTCAGACCAACCTCCAGGTAGAACGGCAGGATGGCCACAAAGTCAATGATGTTCAGCAGACTCTTGAAGAACTCGGCCTTGTCCGGGCAAAATACGACACGTGTAAACACTTCAAAGGTGAACCATATGACGCACACGCCCTCTACGTACGTCAGCCAACTGTCCGTTACCACTTCGGTGAAGACCTCTTCACGAGTCACATTACCCACCGTCACAATCTCAGTCCGGTTGTAGATGGTGTTGAACGCCTCGTGCGTCTCCATGCAGAACGTTGAGATGGAGATGAGGATGAAGAGCAGCGAGCCGAATGCCACGTACTTCAGAGAAGGAAAAAAAGACAGAAGAAAGAAGGCAGTGTCACCTTGAGGTTGTCAAATAAATCATGCATATCTTGATTTCAGCCTCATTTTGTATACTGTATATTTAATGTTACAGTATACCGTGTAGCACGGTGTTTAAAATACTTGTTTTTGATTGGTCAGTAAATGAAATTTTCTATACCAGCAGCTCTGACAGTTATTACAGCTGCAGTTATTATTGCATCAATTCTTATTGTTTCAATAGTAACATCATACACAAGCACTTTACATAACCCAAATGAAGAGGGCCTTTTTGAAAGGAGTCTCCAGTCTCAGTCAGAGGTAACGTTATAGCCTTGGAAAAGTACAAACTTGTGTTTATTGTATGACCAAATTACTAATGCACAACTCATATCTTTATGTGATAGACCCAAGAGTCTCGCTAGAGTGGAATCAAATTTCAGGACAGCCTCCTGTTCGATTTTCGGACTTGGTGGATTGGATGACTGAAATTAAAAGTGCAGGTGGTATGAGGTTGTTTATTTCCAGAAAGCATTAAAGGTTAGTAATCAATCGAAGCGAGTCACTCCATGTGCCTTTGTCTGGCATTCATCAGTAAAGCTCTTAATTCTAATGCAGGATCTAAATGATTCCTGTCTATTTTTATTTTTATTTTTTTTACCTCATTATGTTCCTTAACTTAAAGTAAGAACTTTACTTTGTTACTTTGACACTGGAGACTCCTTCCAAAAAAAGAAGTCTCTCTTATCACAGAGAAAGTCACCATATCAGCTATTATCATCAGTAGTTACTACGGAGTCGATTTATTTATTAGAACAATGCAATAGTGCATAGATATAAATCTCCTTGCGAAATTAATCAACATCTTCTAACCAATCAGAATGCAAATAAAAAAATAATTTCTTTTTTATTTTTGGACCTATTTTTGGTCTAAATGTGTAAACTGGTCTAAATGCTTCAGTCATACCATCTTTGTAGATCGTGAGCAAACAGTGTGACCAGGCACTCACTAAGGATTAACGAATGTACATTTCTTTTACGCACTCTTTATTCGACTTCAGATGTCCGAGATCCTGTTATCAGTACAATAAAAAAGTATCAGAGTCATGGCTGTCTTTCAAACAACGTATTCTGATTCGCGTACATCCTTTAATCTTCGTAAGATGAACATGATTCATCACGTCTCGGCTCTAAATACAGAGGCAATAAAAGCAACGACGGGAAGACAGGAATGCGATCGCGGCTATTGATGCATTCGTTTCTTACATGTTCATGTGCACGCCAAGGGAGAGCGGGATAGTTTTACTCACTAAGCACTGACGGATAAATAATAAATCAGACGGAGAGAAAGAGGATGTGGTTGAGGCAGAGAGAGTGGGGAGAGTGCTGGATACAAAGAAGGGGAAAGGGAATAAAAAACCTGCACTGCATCTACGCACACACACACACATCTATAAAGACCCAAATTTAGACACACACACACATACACACTCACACATATTCTGAACCACTCATGTGAATAAGACGCACAAGTCAAGCAGCTGAGAGCTTTTTTTTCTGTCCTATTAAGACTTGCTTGGTTTCTTACCTGCCATTCCCTCTCCTACGATCTCACACAACCCTTCCATCTCTTCTTTCTCTTCTTTTCCTTCTTGAGCAAGCAAGTGATGATACCTTATTTTTAAAGCATTTATAATTTAGATTTTACACCACAAGGATGCTAAATTCTGTCAGGTTATAATAGGAAATTATTAATAATAATAATAATAATAATAATAATACATTTGCTGGTACACATTTATTGGAAAAGCACCAACTTCAGGATAGTGGGAGTAACAAGGCATAAAGGTATACAGTTTCCGTCATGTGGCTCTCTATCCCTGTCTCGCTCTCTCCATGTCTCTCCATCTTCAGCCTGACCTACTTACAATCTGCTGCGACTGAGATCCCCCTTTTCCCCTCTCGCATCTACTTCTCTTCTTTTCTAATCCCCCTCTCCCTCACTCTCTCTGAAATGGCTCCACAACATCAGGTACCAGAAAGCTAGCATGCTTAAAGTGGGTTTGTGAGTGAGCGAGTGAGTCATACACACGTTGTTGTAACGTTGAGCCTTTCAGACAGAAGCCCCTCTCGGTTTACGCGCACACGGCCGTCAAGGTTTAGCACTGCGATTTTACTTAGCCGCTAATTCGCATTAAACTGGAAGCATGTGTGTGTGTGAGATTAGACTGGAAGTGAGGAGCGATATCGATTGGGATATGGAGCCATTCTTAAATTGACTTTATCTGAGCCTTTCAGAAGTTCTTCGCCTTCCACGCCGAAGAAACAGAATCTGCTCGTTCTAATGCGCTATATCCGGCGCGCGGATACCGCAACGCCTGCCTCGTTACTTTAAAAATATAAGTACATATGACATCACGTCTCCTTTTTTTTCTGAGCCAAGATCGTTTTTAAAGCCAAGATCATTACTTCGCTACCGCCCGAGGTAACACATGCTTTACGTGATACAAATGTTCTCAGCAGAAATAGTGCGATGTAAGGAGCGCCATTTCATTACATTATAATCCACTTAGCTATAATGCATCTTGACGTCCATCTGCCTGAAAAAAAAGAAAAGAAAAGAAAAAAAAAAGCTTGATGGCATTTACTCATGAGTCTAACAGTTTGCCTGGAAGTTGATTTTCCCTAAAAACGTCGACGTTTCTGGAAATCAATGTACGAACCCAAGATGAAGACAAAGAAACATAGAGACATGGAGGAAAAATGAGACATGCAGGCCAAATCAAGCAACGATTACATCAGCGAGTGTTTGATGGAAAGGGAAGCGTTTCCGACAATGGGAGGAGTAGAGTTACAAAGCGTCCGCTGGATTCACGTCAGAGATCACAAGCTGCCTGAATTCTGAGAAATGGCATTAGAGCTGACTTTAGAACTTTTTTTAATCTACATAAATTTTTTTCCTTTTTTTCTTTTAATTAATGCTGCCTGGCATTAATTAGATGTAAGCTCATTTGAGTTAGGACTGTAGCCTCGCACCTCCAGGGTTGAGGGGCTGATCACAGTCTTAGGTGTGTCTGCATGGAGTTTGCATGTTCTTCCCGTGCTTGGTGGGTTTCCTCTGGGTACTCCGGTTTCCTCTCACAGTTCAAAGACATGCAGGGTAGGATAACTTTCATTTCCAAATTGATCATAGTGTGTTCAAAATACTTGCACCCATTCTTGACAAATTTTTGGGGGGTCAGGGCTCATAATCAGAGATTTGCATTCACATGGAATAATTCCTTCTGACCAGTGGACTGCTTGTGCAAATCCCAACATCACATTTGTGCAAAGTGGTAGATGCTAGGTGCTGTTTGCCTCTAACCATCACTTTTTGTATGTATGACCTGTCATCACTTGCACCATAGGGACCACGAGGTGATCTATTTACAGTGCTCCAGTTCAATAAAAGGTTAGTTTGATATAACATTAATACATTCCATGCCCTCCACTGATCATAACAACCTTTTTATTGGCACTCCAAAAGTGGCAGGAAGTAACATGGCGAATTGAATCAATCACATTATTTGGCGTACACACCCAATTCGGGATGCACCGGGATGAGTTTGGTACTGTAAAGGAAGGAAAAGAGCGGACCCCAGCCTAGCATTTTAACAGCACCTGATACCATTTCTCTGGACCTCTTCTTGACTTGTAAACGGCATTCAAATATATCAAATGCCCCATAATCCAGAAAAAAACAACCTTCTGCTCTAAAGCAGATACATTCCTGTAGACCAAAAATGACATAAAGGCAGAATTAGTGAAGAGCCACAAAAGGACTCCCTGACTTGGGGTCCATTATTAAAACCTGTTAGCGTATTTTATTTTTACATTTTTTTAAGTTGGACCACCTACATGTAGGGTGAAACCTTGGTGTAGCAAGCAATGGTGGCTTGGAGTCAACGTTGAGGTTTTAAAATTCCTTTCATTCTAACTTCTGTTCAGCACGGCTAGTGAAGAGCAAAAGATTATTCAATAAACATAGTGAATAATTGAATAAAGACACCCAGGCTGGGTTCCGCAGGCGCAAGGTTTCGAGGCTTTTAACTTGAGTTGCTTTCTGGCTCCGGTCCATCGCTCAGAGACTTGAGGAAGCCAATCGATTTTGCGCTGCCCTCTTCCTGTCATGGTTACAGCTGAAATTAAAATGGTGTAACTGTATGGCCCGGTGTCACCTGATATTGTAGCTCAATTTTTATTTATTTAGTTTTTTTTACAGTCCATCCACGCGTCTAACCATCCGTCCATTTTTAATTCCACGCAAGCATGTTGACACCAGTGAAGACCACCATGCTGACAAATTATAATTATATTGTTAAAAAGTTGTATATTTGCATTATATGTTTTTCATAGGTTGTGGAGCCTCCAAAGAGAGTGAAAGCCACAAAGTAAACCAGGTCAGAAGCAAGACGAGGCTTGACAAGGCTTGGCGAGAAACGCTGGGGGCGGAGAGGAAGGTGCTACGATGCCAGAGCACCCACGATGCACCACATGTGCAGGTTGGCATTACTAGTTCACCGCCATGGATGAAACATTTTGCTGAGTCACGAAATACACATCTCTGCTGCTCTAGAGGACCAGTGGAGTGTGAACAGAGACCTGCAGCAAGATCTGTTTGCTTTCAACAATGACTTGCACTGAATGTTAGAACTGTAAATAGCAAAGGTCTGAACAATCAGAGTGCAGAAATTGGTTATGGATTATACAGCAGAGCTTATTACACGTGTCTGTATACAGATTTCATATAATTTATATAATTAATACATTATAGCTGTGGAATACGATATAGCTGTGGAACTGCACGGACGGACAGACAGACAGACAGACAGACAGACAGATAGATAGATAGATAGATAGATAGATAGATAGATAGATAGATAGATAGATACTTTATTGATCCTGAAGGAAGTTCTAGGGATTTCATTCTATATGACTTACAGTCAAGTAGAAAAAATAAAAGGAAGGAAGGAAGAAAGGCAAATGGAACAAGATGAAAAGATAAAATGAAGAAAATAGAATGTAATGTAGAAAAAGAAAAGAAGGAAAGATGGGAAAAAAGGAAGGGAGTTTAGAAAAGGAACTAAGAATAGAAGAAAAATGAATGAGAGAGAAAAAGGAGGTAAGAAAAAGGTAAGAAAAAGTAAAGGGTGGAAACAAGAAAGAGTCATAAGAGAAGAAAGAGACAAGGGAAGAAAAAAGGGAAAGGGTGAAGATGTAAGAAAATAAAATGATGTAAATGCAAAAGAAAACAAGGAAGGAGGGAAATGAATAAAAAAGAAAGTGACGATAATGAAATAAAAAGAGGACGAAAATGGAAAGAAAAGAGGGAGAAATGAAAAAGTGAAAGAGAAAAGGGAACCAAGGAATGTATGAAATAATGGAAAAATAAGGGAGGAAAGCAGATGAAAGAAAAAGGAAAAGGTTAAAAAAATATATCAAAGAATGGAAGGAAGAAGGTGGTAAGAAAGAAAGAAAAAAGGGGGAGCTAAAAAAAAGAATGACAAATGGAAAATGAAGGAAGGAAGGAAAATGGAAAGGGTAAGGGACAGAAAGGAAGGAAAGTAAAAACAATGGAAAACAGACAGAAAGATAAAAGGAAGAATGAAAATAAGGAAGGAAGGAAAAAAGGAAAAAATAAAGAAAACACAAAGGGGGAAAATAGTGGAAGAAAGAGAGAAGTATAGAATTTCTGTTCACTATTTCAACTGCTTACAAGCACAAATAATCAAATAATGAAAGAAAGGAGAAAGGTAAACAGTAACTCAAATTTAACTTCAAATTAAAAAATTTAAGCCTGCCTCACCAAACCACCTGCACCAGCGACAGGTCATTGATAATTTTCCTAAAGCTGCACGCCCTCGAGTGGTTTATTCCTGTTATTACAGTCAGTGGAGCCACAGGAAGACAATTAAACTAATTGGTATCTATAATAAAGTGTTCTGCAGATACTGTCATATAAATAATTTATATCAGTGCATGTCTCTGGTGAAGTGGTAGCAGAGTGTGTGTGTGTGTGTGTGTGTGTGTGTGTGTTGTTGTTGTTGTTGTAATTATTGATTATGTAGTTTTAGATCAAGGTCAGTGTTACTTTAAGAGACAGTTCTCCCCGTCACTCATGTAAATGGATTGATCTCTGTTTGGCAGCGTCTCTCTCTCTCTCTTTCTCTCCCTGGCTCAGGAAGCAAGCGTAACTGTTGACATGGAGACGGTGAAGAAGCTGCACTGCAGTATTTAACGCATCCGGACATGCATTTATGCAAGAAACACACACACACACACACACACACACACACACACACACACACACACACACACACACTTGAAGGGCTAGAAGAGATAAATGAGCAGAAAATGACAGATGTGTCAAAGCATCCAGTTATATTGACAATATTAAGAGAAGGAAGGAAAATAGGGGAAGGATGAACGGAAAACAAAGTAGGGGAAAGACAATAAATAAAATTTAGACAGAAAATAAAATGAAGTAAGAGAAATTAGAAGGAAAAGAATGCAGAAAAATAAGAAAGAAAAAAAAGAAGAAAAAGGAAGCATGGCAAATACAAATGAAATAAAAAAAACAAGAAAGACAAAAGAAGAGAAGAGGAAGACAAAAGAAGAGAAGAGAATGGAAAATGGGAGTAAAGAAAAAAGAAAAATGTAGGATTAACAAAGATATATAAAAGGATATAGGCAAAAATTTTAAAAAAGAAAAGACAGGAAGAAAAGCAAAACGAGTAGTAAAATAATGTAGGAGAGAAATGGAGGCAAAAACAAAAGAAAAATGCAGGAAAGAAGGTAAAAATGAAGGAAAACAGAAACACCAAATAAACTAAAGAAATGAAAGATGAAAGGGAGAAATAAATGAAGGAAGGAAAAGAGCAAAAAGAAAGGACGTCATACGAAGGGAAAATAAAAAAAGAGAGAAGAAAGAAAGAAAGAAAGTGAACTTAAAGGAAGGAAAGGCAGTAGTAAGGAGGTCAGGTAAGAAATATGAAGGGAGAAGGAAAGGAGAGATAGAGGAAAGGGAATAATAGTGAAGGTAAAGAAGGGAAGAAAGGTAGAAGAAAGGATGTAATAGAGTAAATAAGAATGGGAGAAAACAAACAGAAAAATAGAAAGGAGTACAGATAGGAAAGAGAAGGAAGAATGAAAGAATGAGAGAAAGGGGATAGAAATTAAAGAAGGGTGGAGAAAATGAAAAAATCAAGTAATGAAAAAGAAATAAGAGAGACTTCTGCAGAAACAGGATTAGTGTGTTAGACGAGCTTGTGCTTGTCCCCGCCCTCTCGAGCTCGTCCACATTCTCACCAATCAGCAGCCAGATGAGAAATAATGACGGACAGGCGACATGGACCAATCACAGCGAGGCCGGAGTCGATTGTGCAACACCTGTGAGGCGGGCGGGAGCGAATCGCCTGATGGAGCACAGGACACTGCGGGAAACTGAAGGACACGAGTGGGACCGCGGAGTGAGCGAGTGTGAGCGTGTGGGTGAGAGAGAGAGAGAGAGAGTGTGTGTGTGTGTGTGTGTTCAGCCCTTTATTATACCTAATAAAAGAGATTAAATGTCCTAGATTATGACAGGACAGTGTCAGGTGTTCCCACAATCACTTCTTTCTTTTCATTTTGTTCTTTCCTGTCTTTTCTGTCCTTCCTTCTTTTATTCCATCCTTCCATCTTTTTTCATACCTTTTTATCCTCTCTGTCCTTCCTTTCCTTCATTCTTTCCTTTCACTCTTGTGTGTGTGTGTGTGTGTGTGTGTGTGTGTTTAGGTCTTTATGGGAACCAAAATGTCCTCGGTATGATAGGACAAGTGTCAGATTGCCTCACACTTGCTTAGTCTTTCTGTCTTTCCTCTTTCATTTCATTTCGTGTGTGTGTGTGTGTGTGTGTGTGTGTGTGTGTGTGTGTGTGTGTGTGTGTGAGCGAGAG
>JAQMYG010000033.1:3790485-3827877 GCA_030014215.1 Clariallabes teugelsi
AATCAAGCACGAGAGTTTCATGCCGCAACGAGCCATATTACATGCGAAACAATTCCGCGTCTGTTTCTGTAAATTTACATCATGTTTTTATTAAGTACTCGGTATCGGTATCGGCGAGTACTGAAATGCAAGTACTCGAACTCGTTTTCCAAAAAAGTGGTATCGGTGCATCCCTAGCCAAGCCCATGCCAGAGGATGATGAAGTGGTCTCTTCAGCCAAGTCTGCGCCTGATGCTGACAAAGCGGCCTCCCCGGTGACATCCAAAGCCAGGGAAGACTTTAGTGTCCAGTCTGAATCAGGCCTTAAGTCTGCCAAGGAGACACTTTACCCTTTGCTGTGTCAGACATTGCTGCATAACCTGGCACCACTGCGGACGTCACATGGTCTCCGTGCCCCACTGCAGGCATCCTTGCTTGCGTCTCCTTGTGCCATCAGGGACCCTGTTCAACACATGATATCTTTCTACCACTGGGAGCTTTACCTACCATTATTGACTTCACCCTAACCCCATCCACTTCACATTTACTCATTACAATCCCCACAATTATTCCCTTAACCCTAACCCTATCCTACCCCATCCCACTCCATTTTACAGTGTGCAATCTGTCCTCATGGTTGCTTCAAGGTGACTGAATATTCCATTCACTCAAGACTGTGGAAGACTCTCTCCAGACAGCTTTCATCAGCTACTTGTTGGAGGAGGAGTATGTCATGGTAGTGCCATGGTAGCTCTGGACTATAGCTCTCTTTATCCACTGCACCTTACATGTTACTATTCAGTTCTGCCGATTACATCCGGTGGTTTTCCTTAATGTTTGTTGTGTTTTTTCAAATTAAGATCAAGATTCAATTATTTGTGACATGTGCTTTACAGCACAGTGAAATGATTATCCCAGTTAGGAAACTAGGGTCAGAGCGCAGGGTCAGCGCCTCTGGAGCAGATAGGGTTGAGGGCCTTGCGAAAGGGGTCTCAACAGTGGAAGTCTGGGGGTTGAACCACTGACCTTCCGATTAGTAACCCAGTAATCCACAGCCTTAACCTATTGAGCCACCACTGCCTCAGAAGTTGTGCACAAGGCCACGGTTAAACTGAGAAGCTTGCGTGTTTCGGCAGGACCAACAGAGATTTGAACTCGGATTGCTGGATTCAGAGTCCAGCGTGCTAACCATTACATCATGGAACCAGCATCAAGTTCTGTCAGAATTAGGATTTGAACCCACAACCTCAAAGTGGAGATCAGAATCTTCGCTACAGGAAGGCATACACCTTGAGTCTGACCACTTGGACCACTCAGCCGTTCTGACATCTTATGCAGAGAAGCTTGAGCACTCTGACCACAATAGTACATCCGCATCCAATGGACCTTTTAAGTTCGGTCACCAAATTCCATGCACCCTTTAACATTTTTTATTTTATTTTAAGACTACTTCTAATACGATGCAATCTGAGGAGCATCCAAGGTCAAAAAACTTGTGTGAAGCATGGTGGTGCTGGCATCAGGTTAATAAACGGTCTGCTCGCTATTCTGTTCTAGCATTAGAGATTTTGAATACGTTCTGGATAGACTGGTTACATACACACATCCCAAACTTTGAATAGCATCATTTAAATCCTTAACAAGTCCTAGTCCCAGTTCTTCCTTACCACCTGTTCTGTCGAGCGTTTTTTTGTTTTCTGATGATGACGCAGCACTTTTACAGCATTGTAAAATCTGTATTCAAGAACGTTTTGTTAAAGTCATTTAAGAGAAATGGTAAATCAAAAGGTAACCAGGGTAATCAGTGCTTCCTGCTTCCCCAGAGTGTGTGTATGTGTATGTGTGTGTGTTTGTGTGTGGGAGAGATAAAGAGAGCGAGATCATCAGGATTCGACAGACAGCAGGGCGTGATGTCGCCTTTGAGATGCTGCTCAGCAGTACATGATCTCATCGCTACAGGAAATATCAATCACATCAGAGATGAAATTACCTTGCAGCCCCCCCCAGATCAGGTTCCCAAATGAGCCAACACACACACACACACCAATGCGCTCACACACTCGCACACACACCTGTTTCAGAGAAAGACAAAATGCAAGTTTCCTGATTTCTAGAATAAGTGGTGGCAACCAAGGTGTGTGGGTGTGTGAGAGTGTGTGTGTGTGTGTGTGTGTTAAATTAAGCAATGTTATGTAAACAACTTTCTTTTCGTTTAGAGTCGTGTTATACCGCGGATGCTGGGAGGTAAGATCTGACGCTACAGACCCCTTTAAAAAAAAATTTATATTTAAAAATAATAATAATAATAATCTATGTCTTCTGATTTAAAACTCAAGTTGTGTGACCTCGCACAATAGCGTCGGAAACGACAGCATCCTCTCCTGTTCAAGTTGCTTAAAATCACAAGGATTGGCCACGCCCTCGCTCTGATAGGCCGAGGCCCTGAAGACAGGAAATAAGATTGATTGGCTAAGGCTTTGAAGAGAGCAGGCATGCTGCGTTATGACCAGATATCTTTCTGAGCAGAACGGACAGGCTGTGACGTGATTGGCCATGACTGCGTGTGTGTGTGTGTGTGTGTGTGTGGCCTCGAGGCTAAAAACTGGCCCGAAAATAATCTCAGCAGGTTGAGCAGAATTAGAGCTGAACCACAATCTGGATTAGAAAGCAGGACACACACACACACACACATTTCATTATTATATTGGTCATTTTGATATGCGTGGGACCTGAACTCAGGTGCCATTCCACACATAAGAGAGACAAGACACTGATCTGGAATCAGATGTTATATGCTGAATGCATTACACTGTCTTTCAGGGTCAAACCCGAAGGCACTCACAGGCCTTCGCAGGGCATTTTTCTTGATTTAAGAAACCACACATCTTTTCAATACACCAGATTTCTACAGGAGGTTCAACAAATCAGCGATCAAAGATTTACTGACGTCAGCTTGTCCCGTAGCCAGCAGTCATATTTGTGCCCAACACACTGCCAGAAGTCGTTTGCGGTTAAAATTAACTCACTAATGGCGAAGTAATGAAACTGATGGACGTCCCATTTGCATCTGCCAAGTTTTCCTCGTGCTTAAAGAGCTGCTTATGGAAACTAGCTTGGAATAATTAGCTATAACAAAGCCTGAATGGGACATAAGTGCAATTTTTTATCGTATCGACTAAAATAAAGGTACAATCAATAATTAGGCAGAATTGATTTGGGGCAGCTCTTTTTTTTTTTTTTTTTTTTTTAAATAGGATGAATGTGGATGATAAAACATGACTGATTTCTGATCAGTTTTACTTTTTCCTAATGAACTGATCCCTGAGTTCTTGTCTGCTCTTCTATCTTCAGAGAATAAAAGCATGGTTTAAAATCAAGCATTGCAGTTATAATTAGTATAATTACCTTTTCCCAATAAATAAATCTGACCTTGTTGTATAACATTGTTCTCATCTCAAACTGTTCTTAGGTCAGCTCTGGTTTCTTTGGATAATAAAACCACAGGGTGAAAATCAAGCAAGACTTATCACTGCTTTCCCTAACAAACGGATCTCATATTGTGGTACAAAACTTATCTTTGATCAGCATTTCTTTATTCAGAGAATGACCTCTGATCGGTTCATTCATTTTTTTTTTTCGAATGACTTGTTCTCAAACTCACCTCTGACCATCTCTCTTGATTTAACAACTTAACAGATCTCACCCTGTGTTCTTGAGTCAGTGCTTCTTTAGTCAGACAATGAGAATGGGGTATAATTAAGCATAACTGATTTCTGATCACTTTGCCCAATTCACTGATCTCTGTTGAACTCTTCAAGCGTTCCTAACAAACTGACCTGTTCGCTGACTGTTCTAGAACTGTTCTTGAATCAGTTCTTCTTTATATAAATCAAGCATTACTAATTTCTGTTCGGTTCATTACCTTTTCCCACTTAACTGATCTCTGACCATCTCCTGTACTTTTCCTAATGAACTGATCTCTGGATAAGCTCTTCTTTCTTCAGAGAATGAAAAAACAGGGTACAATCAGGCATAAATTATCTTTGATCACTTTGTTATCTGATCCCTGATCAGCTCTTCTCACATATAATAATAACAATAATACAACTGACCTCATGTTATAAAACTGTTTTTGGATAAGCTTTTATTTCTTCCCAAGAATGAAAGCATGGGGTATAATAGCACGACTGATCTCTGATCAGTTCACACCTATTTAAGCTTCTTTCTTTCTTTTTTTTTATTATTATGTGTAATCAGGTCGTGCTTTCCCTGATGATCTGATCTCACCTTAAGAATCACTTGATTCTACTTTTCTTAACCAAAAAAAAACATGGTGTATATTAAAGCGTGGCTGATCTCAGATCAGCTCTTTTCCTCCCTCCTATAATGAAGCGTGACTGATCTCTAATCGGTTCTTCTTTTCCTAATGAACCGACCACACTACAGCTTTACCGATCCTGGTCGGCTCATGTTTCTCCTGCTGCATATGAAAATGTTTTGTGCGTGTGTGTGTTTTCGTTTCAAATGTGTAGCTTTGCCTGGGCCCTGCTAATACGTCCTTGACCAAAAAAAAAAAAAAAGAACCTGGTGTCACTCAAAACCCTGCCCAAAGAGATGTGGCTAATATGCCTGCTATATATAAAGTCCAGGAAGTCTGCCGTTGTCGAGCTGAAATGAGAACTGTTGATGGAAGCAATGTTCGGGCCAAAAACTAACTGCCGAGATGCATTTCCATCTGCCTCAGAGCTACTAATCAGCAAACACCGAACAAGGAGGACACACGGACGCGACCTTCACCGAGAGGTGCGAATACACAACTATGATCAAGTGTTTCACAAGTTTAATAAAGTGTAAAGGTAACAGAGTGTGTTCAGCATGTGTAAATAGACTGAGTGTGTGAGAGCGTGAGAGAGAGAGAGAAACGGAGGGATCACTTTGTTAAACACAAAGTGTTATTCAACAAAATATTCGAAAAAAATCTGGATTAAAAAAACGCAAATGGATTTTTTCTGAATGTAAAATTCCAACTTCATGGTCATGTGATCTACCGATGCTTAATAGCAAATGCTTAAGCAACCAGCCTGTATTAGCTGTATTAATTATTAACAATTAATAACAATTGTGTATTTTGAACACGTCCACTTCACATTCGTCAAGATGCTCCCTTCTCTTGTGGAATGCGACTCGGTCATAATTGATAACGTATTACAGTTTAATACTATCAAGTTTATTCTTTTTTTTTTTTGTTCCTGTGTTTTCATGAAAGATGTAAGATCGAGATGTAAGATGTAAGATAAGACCAGGAGTAAGATCGAATATGGATCACTTTTCACTCTGATATGATTGTAAACAGTGTCTGAAATGAGAGAAGGTATCTGTATGGCACACGCACACACACACACACACACACACACACACATACACACCCACACACACATATACACACACACACACACACACGGATGCGTCCCAGATTTCACTCGATTCTTGCTGTTATTTGCAGCAAATTCTTGTGTGTTATAAATATTGACAGCGGAAAATTAAAAACTCGGTTATCATAACCTTCAGAAGTATCAGTGTACGTGTTTGTGTGTGTTGCAGAGGAGGATCAGTTACAGTGGAGTCAGCAGTAGAGTCAACTTTATTTGTATGCATGTCTGAGTGTGAGTGTGTGTGTGTGTGTGTGTGAGAGAGAGAGAGAGAGAGATCTGGCTGCCGCTGAGAGACACACGGCGCATAATCAATACCCGATCAGTCGGTACACGATGCTGGAAGGTAGAGCGGACTGCTTGTAGCTGGACGTGATGAGACGAGCAATCGCTTCTCCTCTTGCTCCTGTCCTCCTTCAGCCCTCACTCTCTCCTGATCTGTAGCTCTCACTCCGTCTCTCTCTCTCTCTCACACACATTCTGTCTTTTCACTGCAGTAAAATCAGCATGTGTGTGTGTGTGTGTGTGTGTGTGTGTGAGGGAGAGAGACAGAGCGAGAAGGTCGGTGCTGGCTGGCTTGAACGACCCGGCTGATCATTGCTCTGCTCGTAAACGTTTTTACTGCCCGTCCGAACGGTAAATCCCGCCGTCCCGCTTTAAATCTCCCTCCGACTCTTTCAACCTTGACCTACCTCTCCAGCGTCCAAGCGTCTCGTGTTTTTTCTTCTCACTAGGTCTCAGAATGCTTTAACTAGGTTACGGCGCTGCATGTGGTCCCACGCTCACACGGACTGATCACGCGCATGTAACCGCGGGCGTCTTTGTGTTCTGCGTCGAGTTGTAAATCTCCCAGGCGGAAGCTGCAGGAGCGAGTATTGACCTGTGAATGACATAACCGCGACGGAGACGCGTTCCTCCGGTGCAGATCCCGACTACGGATTCACTGATGTGTGGGTTTATTTATTTATTTATTTATTTATTTATTTATTTTTATGATGGTCTAGGATTAGTTTGGACCGGGATATGCTGAATTTTAAAGATTAAAGATTCTCATTAAAAAATAAATAATAAATTGTTCATTTCAGTGTCTGAAAAATATCAGCCTGGATGGAGATCGAATTTAGGGGGCGTCGTTGTGCAGAATCAGTCTCACGCAACTGACTGCATTAACGAAAACATCCAAGCTGAAGCAGAACTTGGTGTGCTCTTGTTTTTTTTTTTTTTAGGTCTAAACAGACATTCAAAAAGTACTAACACCAGAACGTGTTCCATTTTGAAGTAATGAAGTAAGGTTTAGTTATTAACTATGAATATGTTATTAATATATGCTGACTTTCCTTTAGCGGCTTTAAGAGCAAAATCTCGTCTAGGCGTATAATGAGAGGGTTGTCCCATCTTCAAACAGCACAAATAAATCTTTCAGAAGATGTTGGTATGACTCTGATGTTTTTTACATTTTAATAAAAAATTTATTAGAATACTGTTAACTTTAGCAAACACATTAAAAAAGGGGTCTAGTCCAATCAGAAACGAAGTAAACAAATAAATAACGACAACATGATATAGTTAACTATGGGTGTCTAATCGCTTCTCGCACACCTGGGGAGTTTTGTCGACTTGATACCTCTGGATATAACGAGGCCTGTGTGTAGCTTTGTCTTACACACTGGTACGAACTCGTAACTTTTTAAAGTTTGAAGTTACGCCGGAGGACTGACTAAGAATGTGAGCAACTTTGTTATCGACTCCTCAGAATCATCATCTTTTTTCTTTTTTTTTTGTCAGACAGAATGTAATATAATCCCTTCATTTACGGCATTTAGCAAACACCAGAGCAACTTACATTTTAATGTCATTACACATTTGAGCAGTTAAGGAGTTAAGGGCCTTGCTCAAGGGTCCAACAGTGGCAACTTGATGGTACTGGGGTTTGAACCTGGGACCTTCTGATCACTACTCCAATGCCTTAACCACTGAGCTCCCCCTGACCCGTCCTAATGCCTACAACTAAACATGATATGACAAGTGAGCAGAAGCAAGTAGCAGCAAGAGAAGTCCTTATTCATGCCATAAAAATGAACGCATCCAGTGTCTAAATCGATTACACCAATTCACAATCTCAATTCACGAAATCACGACGAACACTATTCTCATCCTTGCTGCACCATAATGCACGATCATCTCAAAAAGGTTGGTTTATGTGCTCACATGTGACAATAGTTTTTATTTATTTACAGTATTTATCTGTCTATTTAAGCCATAGCGGAGAGCACCTAAAGTAACGCGGCGACCGTCATTAAGCTTCGAAACTTTTTTCAAACAATTATAAAGAACATGATGAGATCATTAATTAATAACAGCTTTGACGTTTAATTGCATTACTCATCGTGTCCACTAGGAACAAAAACAGCAACAATGTAACATTCAAACACCTGTAAAGAACATGATCAGACTATTGATTTATAACAGCTTTGATGTTTAAATGTATCACTGATTACGTAAACAGCAACAATTCAGTGAGTGGAGTCATTGATCTGTAATCAATTGAGTTAATTAAGACGTCGTGTTTGTCAATAAACATGGACACGCGCGTTTACACCTGCATCGGATACATCACCTGTGCGCGCGCGAACGAACACACACACACGTGCACGAGCGAGTGTCATTTCGTTTAGGATGGAATATTAAACATGAACGCAGGCGGTTGAACCCCCCAAAAAAACCCAGAGCAGATGTGCGGCGTTTCGTGTGACACTCCGTGAACACTCACCCGCGCGTTTTTAGACGAGTAAGGGTCCTCGAAAAGCGCCCAGATTTTCGGCTGCCACACGCGCCACCAGCCCACTTTGCGGCCGTCCTCGTGCAGGCAGAGACGCCGCAGGTCTCCGTCCGGTCCCCCCGCGAGCGCCGCGTCATCGTCCGGCGGGTCCGGCTCGGGCGTCTCGAAGCTGTCGAGCGCCTCCTCGGCGTCGCGGTGCTGCCGGTAGTTCATCCAGCAGCACGCCTCCACGTCGGTCTCGTCGATGCCCCAGAAGGCGAGCTCCTCCTCGAACAGCGGGCCGCACACGTCCCCCGGGCAGTGCAGCTTCCCGGTGCGGTAGTAGTTGAGCACGAAGGCGAACACCGCCGGGTGGCGGTCGAAGAAGAACTCGTCGGCCGCCGCGTCGTAGTCGAAGTTGCTGGGCGCGTCGGGCTCGGTGAGCCAGGCGAGGCGCGTGCCGGGCAGCGTGCGCAGCGTGCTGCGGTAAGTCTCGTGCCGCACGCCGCCGCAGTTGATCACGATGCGCTCGCTGTCCGCCGGGCACGGCATGTCGGCGCTCCCGCATGCCTTGTTGGACGACTGGTTGCCCGCCTTGCGCCCTCGGAACGAAGACACGCACACCGAGCTGAGCATAGAGAGGAGGGGGGGTGGGGTGGGGGGGAGGTGTGAATACCGGGAGGAGAGGGAGGAGTCTGCGGAGGATGAGAGAGATGTACACGCACACAGAGAGACAGACAGACAGACAGAGAGAGAGAGTTTATTTAGTATACTATTTTGTCTGTCTGTTTTTATAGATCCTTCTCTCTATGCGTCTTTCTGTACACATATTTGTCCCTGTCTGTCTGTAGATCCTTCATACTGTCTGTGTCTGCCGTGATCATTCCATCCTTCTGTCCGTATATCTGTATCCGTCTCAGTCTGTGTGCGTTGATCATGCCATCTTTCTGTCTGTCTCCACCTGTATCCGTCTCTCTGTCAGCGCATCATTCCATCATTCAATCTTTCCACCGTTCTGCATATCCACTGTATCTTTTCAACTCTCTTTCTCTATCTGCAGACCGTTCCATCTGTCTGTCTGTAGATCTGTCTGTGTGTCTCAGTGCTGATCATTTCATCCTTCTGTCCGTATACCTGTCTGTCTCCATCTGACTCCGTCTTTCTGTCAGCACATCATTCCATCTGTCAATCTTTCCATCTTTGCAACTCTCTCTATCTGCAGACTGTTCCATCTGTCTCCCTGTTTTTAGCTGTCTGTCTAGAAATCTGTCTGTCTGTCTACCATTCTTCCTGTCTATTTGTTTGCGTGTAGAGCTTTCCATTGATCTGTCTTTTTTTTCTGTCTCTCTATATAACCAATTTATTGAAATATCAATGTGTTTATTCATCTTTCCATCATTCGTCTGTCTTTTTCTTTCTCTAATGCTTTGTTGTAGGTTTTCACTGTAGAACCTTTAGGAGAACGAAGAAGAAACTGAAGAAAACATTTATTTAAGATATTATAACAGTGCATTGTTTATTGATGTCACTTGTCTTGTCTGTCACAGAGGTGTGTGTGTGTGTGTGTGTGTGTTAATTAATTGGTTTGCTTTGTACGTGTGCTCTAATTCTAAGGCTTTGAGAGCCAAAACATCCGCATAAGAGTCCTGGAGCTCCGTAGCGTGACTATAAAATGATGTCATTCCCCAAAATGATTGGCGTCACTACAGTGATGTCACTCATAGTCCTCAGCTGAAAATAAAAATGCAAGGAAGGCACCCTACTGTACTGCACAACACTGACCTGAGGTACCAGAGCACTGCAGGCATTAAACAGGGGTCAAACGTAAGACTACTCGTTAGAGCACCATGAAAGTGATAGATGGATAGATAATACATACATACATACACTGCCTGGCCAAAAAAAAAAAAAAGCAATGCACAGATTTCATTCAATCACTTTTAGCCTTTGATTATGACACAATGTGTGTAAATAATTCCTCACACTCTCAGAACCACTCTTTCACAAGCTGAGTCCTGGAATATGCCCGTGCCATCAGGGAAGTAAAAGACCACTTGCTGTATGTGATAACCTGGTCATTCAGTACATCCAGGTCATCAGCTGACTTTGATTTATTGCTACATAACTTTGCTGACTAACTGAAGCAACCCCAGATCATAGCAGTGCCTCCAGATGTTTGTACAGTGGCCACTATGCATCACTTTATTTGCTTCCCTTGTTACCCTGACACGCCCATCGCTCTTGTATAGGGTCAACCTGAACTCATTAGACCACATAACATTTTTCCCCTTTGCTTCAAAGTCCAATCTTTATGCTCCCTACCAAACTGAAGCTTTTTTCCCCTGCTTTTCATGTTCTGATAATGTGCTGAAGGGTTCTTAACCCAGTTCCAGTAACTTCAAATCTCCTTAGTTGTTTTCTTTGCTTGATACAGCCCAATAAACCGTTCTGAAATGGCTATCCTTTTTTTTAATGGCCAGGCAGGGTACTTACATATATTAAACATGTTAGAATATTTGCAATAAGAAATAAAACAGTTTATAGGGAAATAATTAATGACAGTATGGTGCACTTTGGCACAGTACCTGTCCTGGAGTGCTTGCAATATTTTATGTGCTAATGTATAAAAAAAATCTTTTATCGATTTATAATTACTTTCAATGTTGTGGAACCTAATAGGTGGTCCCTTACCAGTCTTTTTTTCCCCCAGTATAACAAAGAAACAAAAAATGGTGTTTTTCTTCTTAACAAGAACCCAGTGTCTGCTTTACCTCTGACTCCATAGCAATTTTGTTTGCATATTGAGATTATTCGAACATGTGCACTTTATTTCATTTTTCTGTCAGAGCTCCACCCCTCATCCTGTTATTGGTGTAATTACACTTACCTATACATTTAGCCTGTGATTTATTTGTCTATGTTACACCCCTATCAAGCTTTTTGTCCTTGCGAAGTCCTGCCTCGTCACGCATACGTTCCCACCTCGACCCAATCCCCGTATTTCTTAGCTGTGTGTTTACCCACGCTACAGTTACAGCTTACTCTTAGTTAACGTCGGATTGCAGCGTTACAACATGAACGATAAGATCACAACTGCCACATTTAACGTTACACTTACAGCAGAAACTAAATAAGCAGCCATTGTAGAAAATTTATTAACACCTTTTGACCAATTAAAATCGAGTGTTTAACAGCACTGTGGTATGAAGCATGTGAATCCACTGGCATTTAGTGTAAGTCTGCACTGTAGCTGTTTTGTCCGGAGAGTACTGTAGGTAGCAAGAGCTGTTCAGAATTACAATGTCATTCAGTAAAGTGAATAAAAAAGCGAGGGGAGAGTGAGAGAGCGAGAAAGAGAGAGAGATGTGTTCAGCAGTAAAGCGTTCCAGCACTAACGTCACTAGCAGGAGGTGGGGTGGGTTTGGGGTGGAGGGGTGAATGAGTTTTTTGCTGCAGTAAAAGCTGGAGTTGCTCTATCATTTCATCCTCTGCTCTCTCTCCCTCCCTCTCTCTCGGCCACTGCAGTGCCGACTGTGGTACCTCTGTGCTTCCCGTTTGCCCATATGCAAACTAATATGTTAACTTCTCTCTCTCTCTTTCTCACTCTCCCTCCTTCTTTCAGGTTCTGCATTCAGGATTCGTTCCCACATGCTTCCACCTCGCTCTCTGCGCTCTCTCTCTCTATCTCTCTCTCTTGCATCATTTGCTCATGTCCAACTCAACTCTTGCTCTTTCCCGCCATCATCCTGTCATCGTCTTCATTTATCCTATCCAGTTTTCATTCCCTTCTTTCAGACTTCCTTCCATCTCTGGGTCCGGGCCAAAAGTTTGCGAACTTGAATGACGGATCGATTGGGACGGCCAAACGCAAGGGAGGTAGGACGCTTCTGATATAAGGTCTGTCCAGCATGTCTTGTTTTCATGGGCATGACTACTAGCCAAGCATAAGCGCATCCTACCGAACAAATATAAAAGGATATCAATGGGTGGATTAATTTTTAGTGTTCAGGACAGCGATATCACCAAGTAACATGAACCAGGCTGGGTCTGATTTCTATCCAACCCAGGTTAGAGAAATTCATGTAGCCTGTGCATGCAGAGTCCCGATGGCGCCATCTAGGGCCGATATTTATCAGACAAATCTGTAACATAAGCATCAGTGGTTGAGGCGGTGCATGTGGAATGCACAAGGTCACAAATAAAGTGTTGTCCACTTGAAGTACAAATTTAAATATAGGTGCTAGGCTATGAGGTGGCTTAGTGGTTAGTACAGTGGCCTTGCACCTCCAGTGGGTGAAGGGGGGGTGGGGGGGGGGGGGTCAGATCTCAACTGAGGTCTGTGTGTGACGAGTTTGCATGATCTTCCATGCTTGGTGGGATGCCTATTTGTACTATGGTTTACTCTCCATGTCCAAACGCATCAGGGGAAGGCCGGCTAACATTTCAAATTGCCTGTTGTGTATAATTTACGCTGGGACTCATCACCTCACCTTGTGCCCTGTTCCCAGGAATAGGTTGTGACCGAACAAATGTATAGACAATAGATGGATGGAATTTTCTGTTTATCATGTTTGGTATTTGGAGGAAGCATGGTATGAAGCCGTGACAAGAATTAAATACTGAGAACAGAACTACCATAATTAATATGAGCTTAGAATAAAGTGGTAAAAGGTTTTAACTTTCCAAAATGTTTACATTTAGGCAGACGCTCTCATCCAGAGCGAATAAAAAAATTTTTTTTCTCTCATTATACATCTGAGGGCCTTGCTCAAGGGCCCAACAATTGCAACTTGGTGGTTGTGGGGTTTGAACCTGGGATCTTCCGAACTGTAGTCCAATGCCTTAACCACTGAGCTACCCTTGATTCTATATACAATAGGACCTATCCTTTACAGCCTTCATAGCTCTTGATGCTAGGTTGCGAATTTTCTTAAAACCAAAATCAAAAGTCCATGATGTCAAGGTAAACTCTAGCAGAATGGAAAACTAATTTATTAAGTCCAGCTAAAATTAACAAATTTGTTACCCTTTTTGTTGATGTGATGACTGGGTTAGGGGCAGTGGTGGTTTACTGGGTTAATGCCACAGCACCGCCAAGTTGCCACTGTTGAACCCTTGATCAAGGCCCTTAACCCTATCTGCTCCATGGTTGGTGTAACCTGGATGACACTGTGCTCTGACCCCAGCTTCCTAACTGGGATTTGCAAAAAAATAATTTCACTGTGCTGCAAGGTACATGTGACAAATAATTGAATATTATTATTAACTGTGTGTTACTGGTATTTTCTGGGGTGAATTTGAGATGGGAAAACTAACCATCAGCACCATTGGCTGCTAGTACAAGCACAATTGTTAGTGAGTGATAAAAAACAAGTTTCTTTGTTATAAATAACAATACCAGGTGTGGCTCGTCAAGTTTGCACTAGTCTTTACAAACTTTCAACATATTCTTAAGTAATTGCACACTCTGCCTCCGAGTGGCACAGTGGTAAAGTGCTTGCCCTATCATCCGGGGATCGCTGGTTTGAACCCCGGGTGATGCTGTAACCTCTCACAGCCGGAGGTCTAGAGAGAGCTAAATTGGCCGAGCTCTCTCAGAGAGGAAGGATGAGAGGTACTCGTGCTCCCACATTAACCACGGCTCTACGGCCAATCAGGGGTGTCTGTGAGCAGTTCGAAAAGATGCGGTCGGGTGACGTCTGTGAGCAGTTCGAAAAGATGCGGTCGGCTGACGTGGGGGTAGTGGTCTTCACCCTCCTGGCTGAGTGGTAGTAGTAGCCTTAATGTGGGAGCCCCCTAGTGACGGGGAGGAATTGGCCACGACTAAATTAGGGAGAAAAATCGGGAAAAAACTCAACAAAAAAAAAAGTAATTGCACACTCTGTGCTGTTGTGCCTATCGGTAGGCTGAAAATATCACAGCTATGCCGATATTCACCCGAACAGCATAACCGTAGAGTTCCAGTTCAACAGATTATGACTTGTTTTTTTTAACCAGTTATTTTTCTCCGCCAACCCATATCCTTCCACGACTGCCGGGAACTAACTAACCGCGACTGGCAACCGACAGTTAATGTAATTAACAGGGGTAAAAGCAGTTTTAAATTCTTATCAGTACTATGTAGCCAAAGGACGATGAGAATAAACCATGTAGGTGATGGACAGTCCTGAGAAACTTACTAGATTTACTTTATTGCCCTTTAGAATATAAAATAACTTCCAGGGTTCTGAGTATAAATGCCAAATAGTGTTAAATGGAAAGCCGGTGCATTATGTACTGTACAATCCCTTGTTCCACACACCAAGTAGTGCCCTTGATCAAGTGATCAAGAGGAATTTGCGATTAGCCTTTTGTTAGATGCTAGTTAGCTTTGTTGCTCATGTTAGCCATGAACAGGACAAGAAGGATGGTTCAGATTCGATTCAGAACGACTTAGAAGCAATTAATAAGGAGTATAAAGGGTTAAAATAACCTTATCAGATGTGTTTTCTTGCTGAAAGTGCTTCTGTGACTGGTTTTGAATGTGGGTTTTGACAGGCAGCTGCTCTCTCCACAGTACTGGAGACAATACAGACCTACTTTCACCCTTGATGTGACAGACAGTTAGTGTAATTAAGTTATTACAGTAGAACACCTGTGAGGTAAAGTGATGAACATTAAATTACTGAAATTAAATTAAATCACACAGTGCTGTTCAGCTCTTGATCACCACTCGTGGAATGGATCTTGTCCAATCAAAATTACTCGGTCGAGACTAACTCTTAAAACTCTTAAAAAACTATCTCTATCTGGGATAGACAATAAAACTTATCTTATGTTCAACTGTAAAAGTCTCCTTGCAAGTTCCTCATTCCTAACTCTATGCATCTGAAATTCTACAAAAAATTTTCATTTTCAGCGTATGAGCGACTGAGCTGGACACGCGTATTTCTGGTAGCCGCACAAATCTTGTTTACGTCAGTGGAAAGCCAAGAGAAGTGAGTTTACATATTTGTTTTGTGAGCTTCTTTGCATTTTGTGCAAGATTCAGTGAAGACATAGCACCATGGGTCCCAAGAATGTTATGAAGTATGTCAGCAAAAATAAAACAGAGCCAGTTTGAGTTTGGTTTTTTAAAGCAGCCGGTGCGAAGAGGAATCATAAATGAAGGTTAAGTAAGGTTTAATGTCTATTCATTTCACATTTTACTTCATTTACATGTCTTTTGTTAATGTTTTGATTGTTTTTAATTGTTGTTGCAAAAATATTATTATTGTGTTGGAAATTGGTTATATTGGTAATATCTTTGGGTGGCTGGAACAGATAACAGATTATCTGCATTTACATTATTTCCTCTGGAAAAATGCGTTTTGCAATACGAAATCTCACCTCAAGAATTCGCAGGATTAATTTTGTATGCCGAGGAACCACTGTATTTTGCATTACCATTTTTTTTTTTTTAAATATTACTTTTTCTTGGATAAACTAATGCCTTGTTCATTTGGTCACCTTTTTAAATCATGTGGCAGTGTCGTTACTGCCCTATTCAGCTCCATGGGGATATTAGCGTTCAAAAAATGTGAAGCCCACTGGGGACGGAATCACGCTGCCCCATGCTTGCTTTAGAAACATATTCAATGCCTGAAGAAGCATTGCACAAAACAGTGGTCTCTTTATCTTGTTTCATAGCAAATAATCAAAAATTAAAACAAATTGTAAGTGTCAACTGTGCGTCTATGATATACAGATCCATTTCTCCTGGGTGGAATTACAAATTAAAAAAATAAAGGGGAATGTCTGCACAAACATATAGAAATGTGAGAGTTTGTTTGTTCACACCGATGCTGAGAGAGACAGAGAGAGAAGAAAAACACATCTTCTTTTGTCTATGCTGAATTTATTTGGCTTGTTTCAAGCCTCTTGGTAGTTTTTTTTTTTTTCGGAGAAGATGGAAATGTGAAACTTGCCCTAACAAGCACAGTTAAATGTTTCGTTCAAGGCTGTGTTCGTCCCACAGTGGGGAAATTTCTATGGTACAACAGCGGAGAGAAATATTGCGAATATTTTTATTATTATATTATTATTATATGTTGGTGGTGTTGTTTATGTCACATGACAAAATGTGGTCACACGCCACTGTTGGATTTTATAGTAAACACCTTACGGAAGGTGTTATAGTGATCACCTTGCAGAAATCCAGACCTAGATGAATTGTAAATGATGACTAAGTAAATGTACGTGGAATAAGATGAGTGTTAGTCTCTAACTGTACCTACTTATGATGGATCGTCTGGATAGATGACTAAACAGGCCACTGGGATGTGCGGCAGAGGTGGTTGTGAAAGGAATCAAGAGAAGAATGAAAAAGGAACCGATAGGATAGGAGACGAGGGGAGACAGAGAGAGAGAGAGAGAGTGTGTGTGTGTGTGTATGAGAGACGGAGTTTCATTAGCAAGCATTTACAACAGAGATGACATTCACTATGTCCTCTACCACTGCACTACTGGGTGTGAGTTAAAAGAGAAGCAAACACTAGTTATCAGTGAAGTGAAAGAAAATGATAGATCGATGGAGAAAGCGAGAGAGAGAGAGATATCTGGACCGAATTTACATTAGTGAACACTGCAGCTAGTGGGAGGAGGGAAAACGGGGAAAATAAAAAGGGAGAGAGGGATAAGCGAAATGAAGAAAAAGAAAGAAAGAAAGAGAGAAAGAAAGAGAAATACAGAGAGACCGAATGATGTCAAAAATGCAAAACCAAGAGAGACGGGGGGATAAAAGGGGAGCAGGATGGAGGGAGGAGGGGAAGAGCGAGAATAGCGCAGAGAGATGACGTGAGAAGGAGGAGGACGTGGAGGAGGGAGAAGGACCAACGAGGAAGAGCAAAAAGGCAAGAATTTACATGTACGGTGTGAAGGATGTGGGAGCGAGAGAATATCAAACAGGGGAAAAAATGGGGGAAAAACAGATAGAGTAAATAAGGGGTGCGATCACACCAACACTGAGAAAGAGAAGAGAGAGAGAGAATGATGGAGGGAGAGATGTCTGTGGAAGGTGTGTAGAGAAATAGACAGAGAGAGAGGGGGGGGGTGAATGGGGGGAGAAAGACAAAGAGAGAGAGATTCTGAGAGATAGATAGATATAGGAATAAAAACTTAATTGGGGAAGAAGGAAAATTGGAAGTTAACAGGTGGAGGAAAAGAAGAAATGAGATAAAAAGATAAAGATATGAAAAGCAATGAAGGTGTAGAGGGAGAGACTGCAGGATGAACAGATGAATAGAGAAACTGACGGACAGATGAGATGAATAAAAAGAGGAAAAGAAGAATGGATGAAAGCAGTAGAGGATGGACTCGGGTACGGAGAAGACAGGAAGTGCGGAAAAAGAAAGGGACGAATGAGAGGGAGTTACAAAGAGAGTGTGAGAGAGCCGTAAAGGTGATATAGGTGGAGAGCGAAAGAAGGGCAGCGGAAAAGAGGGCGTTAGAGAAAGAAAGAACGCAATAGAGAAAGGAGGTAAAAACCAAAAGAGAGGGGGAGATAGCGAATTTTTGGTTTGTTTTTTCGCCCACAGCAGTGTGTTTCACCGCTGCACTATAGAGAACGCCTCAGGCTCAAACTCGCACTCGTTCAGCGTCTCCCTCCCCCTGCATGCCCTCTACCTTTCTCTCTTTTTCGTCCTCTAGAGGCGCCACCCGCAGGACGAAGGCGGTGTTGCAGCCGTGCAGAATACTGCAGTCCCCTCCCACTTCCATGCAGTGACAACGTTGCCCCACACACACACAATCTCTGATACGTTCCTTCATGATCCTCCATGATCATCTCCCCACAAGCTCCCGATTTCCCCCTCGCTCTCTCTCTCTCTGTTCAGTGCAGCATAACGTTTTAGAGGAGAATAAAGCGGGATAGGAGGCAGGGCTCTCAAGTGGGGCAGCAGAAAAGCGTCTGCTCTGCCATTCAGAGTTCATGGCCATGTCACAGGGAGTCGAGCGAGTCAAACTGGTTGCACTTTCTGGGTAGGTGGGGCATAACTTCTGTCCCTTTTCAATCACAGTTCTGCGAGCCTGTGATGCGGAGGTCATTGGGTATGAGCATGCATTCACCTTGCAACAGGGTTCTGTTCTCTGGGACCTAAAGATATACTGTACGAGTGAGGAGCATGACACAAATGAATTTGTCTCAACCACCAAACGAGGAGGAAAATCATGCACTTACTATTGGACTATTGCTATCAAATCTAAACGATGCATTTATGATCCATTATAACATCGTTAATGCTTCGCTAATGCTATTCCAGCCCTCCCTGTGTTGGCTTTTATGTTTTTAGTTTTCATTTGTATTATTAACGTATTTATATATTTTTCATATATAGATTCATGACAAATATTTACATTCATATTGCCAAAGCTTAAAGCACAAGAAAATAACAGGAGTAGAGAGTAAAATAAATTTTAAAAAGACAGTATTCACTCACTCTTTATACTGTACGCGTATCCTGAGACTTTGGGCACGAGCCGGGGTACACCCTGCGCCCCTCACTCTGGAACAGGATAAATCTGGACTCATTACCCCACTTGATATTTCTCCACTGCTGCACAGTCCATTCTTTATGTTCCCTAGTAAACTGAAGCCTGTTTTCCCCCCGATTAGTCTGACTGATATGTGAGGCTACACAGCTGTTTAGTCCCTTCAGTCTCTTTGCGAATGCTCTTACTTTCACTATTAAACATGGCCGTGAGTTCTACTGTTGTTTTTTCTTTTTTTTAACGATTTGATTGATCTCCCATCACACTCATTCAGCATTTTTTTCTGACCATGTTTCTTTCTTGAAGATGATGGTTCACCACTATCCTTCCAGGTTTTTTTTTTTTTTTTTAATCTTATTCCAATTTTAGTAGTTTTAGCATTCTCGCTTGTGTTTTTTTTTTTTTTTTGCTTGATGCAAGACAGTGATTTGACCCTTAGACATTTCTAGACATTTAGAAATTAGATCCCAGCTGATCCAGATTAATCACTGCAGTAATTATCACAAGAAGAGTCCTATATATTTGCTTAGTTAAATCCAGATGGTGATTAATTTTTTTGTGGGCCGGACAGTGTAATGCAAAATGAAACATTCTAAATAAACCATAGACATTTTGCCGTATCGACAGCACCTCGAAACCCCTCCCTGGTGCCACCTATGGACGAGTCTGGACTAGATTACAGTAGATTACAGGAGCATCTAATGAAACAAAAACAGAAACCATAGAATAAGACGGAATTAAAACAATTATAATAGTTTATTATGAAAACAAACCAGAACAGGATCAAACAGATGAGAAAAAATGGAACTTTAAAGAAAATAAGAGAAAAGATTAGAACAGAACAAAGAAGAAAGAAAAAAAGGAACAGACTGTAACACAATAGCGCAGAAAAGAATACAATAGAACAGAACAGAGATCAATAGAATTGAATTGATTAGACCATAAGTGTTGATTTTCAAATAAAACAAAACAGAACAGAAAACAATAGAACATAATGGAAGAAAAAATAACAAAAAGAAGAGAACAAAACAGAATAGGATGGAAGATGAAAAAGAGTGTGTTTAAAAGAAAACAGAATTAACCCTTAAAACACAACACTGATCAATGACTAATTAAAAAAACTAAAGAAAAGAACAATAGCTTTTATGGAAGTCCTGACTGTGTGTCAGAACAGGGGAGGCTTTAGACCTATAGATCGAATTGCACATTTGGGTTTTTCAGATACGGGAGGTAGAACCAAAATGATCATTATTTTTAAACCATGTAAATTTGACCGCTATTGGAATACAGGAATGACGTCTTCGATGTCTCAATCACCATACGCTTGTATTACCGGAACTGGAAACAACCATAAAAACGTGTGATTATATTGTATGTAGCTGAGCTAATTCATTGAGTATGTGACCCATTTTTATTTTTACCTGTCATGTTTTTATAGTTGGTAAAATAAAATTCAATTCATCATGTTACCTAGGTTGTGTTAAAAAAAAAGGACATGTCACTCAACCCTGAGTGCTATTTATATATATAAAACTTAGTAATGCAAAAAAAAGGCTAAAAACGCTGTTTTTTTTTTTTTAGGACTACACACACGACACAAATGCTATAGAATAAATCAGAAGAACACAATGGAATACAGAATAGGAACAACAACAACAACAAAAAAACCCAAAACAAACTAGAACATAAGTGAGGAGAAAAATAAATGAAGAGACGAGAGAGGATTCTGAAAATAAAATCTAAAATAACAGACCAGACCAGGCGAAATCAGTGCTCCATTAGTGTAAAGTGTTACATTATGAGGAAAAAAATCCTCCAATATGACGTCACTCGCCTGCAGCACAGAGGGATTGAGCCAGTAGAGAGAAGGGGGCGGGGGTGTCTTTACATTGTGTATATATGTACGTGTGTGTGCATGTGTGCGTGTGAGTGTGTGTGTGTCCGTTCTCAGGCTTAAAATGACATTATACTGAAATCATGTCAGCTATCATTTTATTCTGCCCAACAAACACACGTGTGGAAAACCACAGCATCGTTCCCGAGCATCAAGACAGCAGCAAGTGCCACGTCTTCATGACTCGTTATTTAATTCGTTCATTTTTATCTTGTCTGTTGAAACATAAACCTTTCTTCATCTGTTAATAATATAGACATGAATTAGACTGTAACGTAAGTTAAAAATGGAAGAAAATCTCCACTAAACACGACTACCCTGCCAATGACACCAAGTAACCTTGTGACCCTGAAGGTGCAGGCAATAGTTTAACATCTCATGACATATCTTTCCTCGTTCCTTGGTCCTCATGGGGACATGCCAGATGTCAAAAGCACGAACAGAACTTAAAGCACCACTTAGAGTATGTGCTTATTGACATTTTGCCATAAAACTAAATAGGATAAAACGTTGATCACTTGCAGCTTGTGCTTCATTACAGGGAAAATAATTTTGGGTTTCAATCTATTAATAGCCTCCTGAAGGATCCGGACAGGAGTATAGTGTTAAAAGAGGGGAAAGCTGCTCCATGGTGTAATAAGGAATGTTTCAGGCAGAGAATTTGCCATGGGTCTGGTAATAGATTTTGGCCAAAAGTATGTGGACATCACCCAGAACATTCTATCAAAAAAGTGCCACGCACGACTTGGTGTTAAGTTGGCATTCCAAATCATCCCAAAGGTGGTTAGTCAGGATGAAGAGTTGTCAGAGTTCTGTGCTGGCCACCCGAGTGTGCTTCCACTCCACTCTAATCATAGCAAACCAGGTCTTCAAGTCAGAACAAGTCAAGGACCTCACTTTGTGACCTCACTTTAAGAAAGCCTTTCATATAGGTGTGATGGATAGACACACTATCACACTACCTTTGGCCATTTAATGTATCCACAGGTTTATTTTGTGAAGACTAAAGTATCAGTCCGGACCAAAGCTTTAGCTAAATGCTACAGAGAGTGACAGAAGTACTATGGAACACTCAGAACCCAGGATAATTCTGCTTTGTGCAAGAAAGTCAGAACGTCATTAAATAATATATGGGAGAATGTGGAAGTGGTGGGTATCAGTGGTGAAAAAGTAAGAGATGGGAATCTATGGTATTTTGTCTTTCTGAGAAAACTTTAGTTGTTTTGTTACACAGTTTGTACAACAGTATTACTAAATTCCAAAAGGTAATTGTAATTTTATAAAAAGCAAGATATTACATGAAGACTTGGTGGTGGATGTTTCATACAAAATTTGATTTAATTGTGAATACAGTGGCATTTTTTAAAGGACTCACAATTTCAGAGCTTTGTTACAGAATAAAGGTTGTCCTCATGGTGCCTGTAGGCAGGGGACGCACTGGATGGGGAACTCAAGGTACAAGGCAGGGGACACACTGGATGGGGAACTCAAGGTACAAGGCAGGGGACACACTGGATGGGGGAACTCAAGGTACAAGGCAGGGGACACACTGGATGGGGAACTCAAGGTACAAGGCAGAGAACACACTGGATGGGGAACTCAAGGTACAAGGCAGGGAACACACTGGATGGGGGAACTCAAGGCACAAGGCAAGGAACACACTGGATGGGGAGCCAACCCTTTGCAGGACACAAGCACACACTCAGTCGTACACTACAGGTAATTTGGATTCTTGTTAACACGGCCATCCGAAATTATTTAACACAACCACTGCTGTTGAGATGAACGAACAGTCCAAATAGCAACTCGTGCCTATTTACCTTTAAAGGATGAATATTTTTTTCCTTCAGACCAACCAACATCTGAGATGCTTAATTTCCCCGGAATCCTCCAACATGTTTTTCAATAACACCACTAATTATCTTTTCACTAAACACTCCTCCATCATGTGCACAACAAGGATGTACTAACAACTTGCAACAAACTGAAAAAAAATAGCAAAAACTATGTAACAGTGGTACATGGGTCCTCTCCAGACATAAACCTAATAGATAACTGTTGAACAATGGTGAAGAAGCCAGTAGCAGGCAAGAAACCGCCTTCTTTACTGTACATGACCTTCAGGAAGCAATCAGGCAGGCATGGATTCAGTGAGTGACACCAGAGTGATACTGCAGACGTCTTTTTGACTCTATGCCCAGCTGGATCCAGCAGGTTCTCAAGAATAACAATTCATACTAAATACTGATTGTTGTAGAGCATTTTCACTCCGCACAATAACAAATGATTCTTATTATCTTCATTGCCACTATTTTAAAAATAATTGACACTGTTATTTCAACATTAAATTTCACTTTTGTCTCAATACTTTTGGATACCACTGTATCACAAATGCAGAGGTGGCCAGAACCCTGGGTCTATAGAAGTATTGAAAAGAAATAATATTTGAACGGGCAAGGACTGCAGGCAAACGGTACTAATCAGTCTTCATTCTATCAAGAAAAAAACACAAGCTCAGCATGTCTCTTGTAGAATTATCAGAGGATCTTAACTCCATTAAGGAAAGACGTTCCCCAAGGACTGGCACAAGATGGCAGTCTGCCAGTCCACTAGAGGATCCTGTGGAAAGACCCAACAAAATGCCAACGGTGAGGCCAGATCAAGGGCCGGGATATAGTATGTTGTGACACTATCTACCATGAAAATGTATATAAATAATAAAAATGTGTATACATTTGTTTTTAACTAAATAACAATATCCATGTCTGATGTGAGGAGTTATATGTAGAACACACACTTTATGGTTTAAATAAGGCTGATTCACTCACACTAGGCCTTCAGCCAGAGCTTTAAGTTATTTAAATTGTGGAGAAATCTCAAGTGGTGTAAATGTGCTCTCTGTGAAGCAAGTCACTGCTGGAAGGATGAACAGAGGACGGAAGAAACACGGTCTAAAACAGGAAAGAGTATAATATTGCGCTGATGTTAATTTTTTTCTCTCAGGCTACATTTCTTTTTGGAAAATCTTCATATCAGTAACTACAGAACTTCGTGTACAGTACTGTATATACTGTACACCGCTTGGCCAAAAAAAGTTACCCACTAAGATTTCATTAAATCACTCTCATCTTTGATTACAGCACAGAATGTGGTGTCCAGGTCATGTGTGAAAATGATTCCTCATGCTCCCAGAAGCACTCTTTCACACTCCTGGAACATGACCCGTGCCATTAGGGAAGAAAAACTTTATAGATGTGATAACCTGGTCATTCAGTACGTTCAGGTCGCCAGCTGACTTAATTTCATTGCCACATGACGTTGCTGAGCCTAGACCTGAGAAAACGAAGCAACTCCAGATCATAACACTGTCTCCAGAGGCTTGTACAGTGGCCAGTACGCTATGATGTGTGCATCGCTTCATGCGCTTCCGTTCTTACCCTGACGTGCCCATCACTCTGGAATAGCCTCAATCTGGACTGATCAGACCACATGACCTTGTTTCATTGCTCCAAAGTCAAATCTTCATGCTCCCTAACAAATTTAAGCCTTTGTTCTGACATATCTCATAAACATGGTGTTTTCTTATAGGGACACAGCTGTTTAGTCCCAATCCTGTGAGTTCTCATCACACTGTGTGTGTATGGAAATGTTCTTAAATTGAATATTAAGCATACAGTAGATATGGTTTTACTGTTGAGCCCTAGGCCTAACGCAATGTTTCAAAAATGACCTCAAAACAATATATATTTTTAAAAATGGCACTTGAGCATGGGAACATGCTGTTGATGCTAGGAAATGAGTATTTAATAAAAAAATAAAAAAATAAAGCACTTAACATCTGAGGTCTGCTCTGTGAAATCGGTTTGGACGCTGTGCAAACACCAAATAACAGTAGCGTAATTTGGGAGCTAAGATGCATCTTGGGGTAAAATGAAACAGAACAGAAACATTACAACACTAAGAGTTGCGTGGCATAAAATACACATGCTGTGTGTGGAACGCTGTTGTGTCTCTGATCAGAATCCTCAATCCTGTTAGAAAAGTGACCGTGGATGTTGTCTGACACGGTGCTAATGCAAGATAATCACCATAAATGCTCAAATTAAAGGTAACAATTTTGTTGTTTTGAGGTTGCATTTGCAATGTTTTGTTTGTGTCCTTGAAGCTTTAACTTGAATTTTTTGTTTTGTTTAATAAAATGCTCTGTTGTGATGTTTCTTCTTTGCAAATGAGTGACTTACTGTGACTTATGAAGTTCACGGTTGTAGCTTTTCTTGATAAAGAAAATACTTACTAAATATCTTACTGCATCCAAAATGAAATTCTACAAGCGACCACATCACTTGTAGGTCCAGGGTAACAGCCAGTCCTACATTCATCCTTGCAAAGCCTTTGTCCTGGTCAGGGTTGCTGTGAATCCACAGTCTATCCTGTGAACACTGGGCTTGAGGCACACTAGGTTGTATATATACTAGATTGGATATCAGGGCACTCATAAACATTGACATTCACACCTAGGGGTAATTTACCAGTTCACAGATCACTGGCACGTTTTTGGGATGTGGGAGGAGATCTTGCAAATCTCAGTAACCTGAGCTCAGGCTTGAACCGCTGGCCCTGGAGTTGTGAGGCAGCAACACTACCACCTTCACCGTGCCGCCCCAAGGTAACAGTCAGCTAGTCATATTTCAAACATGACATGACCTTCTCTGACTGCTTTTCTGACATGTCGCAGGAGAATTTTGTGAAAATACAGTTTTGCAAATGTATGAAATAAATATACTTTAAAGCACTAGTAGTTGAGGACCTGTTTATACTGGAGACAGTTTTTTAATGAGGGGCAAATAGGTGAGTTGGATGGGGCAAATTTTTGTGTGCTTGCAAATCCACATTGTAAGTTTCAGACAAAAACATGTTTTCTGGTACTTGATAGTAGAGATAGGGGGAAAAATCAATCCAGGGATGTATCGCATGTCTTTTGTGTGGCAGTTCATGTATCGCCACACTGACTCCAAAATAAGTTTTAAATTTATATACAGTATGTTTGTATTTAAGGTGGCAAAATGTTGCTGTTCCGCTATGATCCTGCAGGCGGTGCTATCAACTATAGTTGTAGTGAACTATTTGCTGCAAGTTTGCAGCAATATGCAGGCGTGTCGAAAGGTTTTGAGAATTACACAAATATTAATTTTCACAAAGTCTGCTGCTTCACTGATGGAAGCCCATTCTTGCATTCGTGCTTGAAGTTTGTAAGAATTTGTGGGTTTTTGTTAGTTCACCCGCATCTTGTGGATTGACCACAACGTCTCAATGGAATTAATGATGAGTTTCAGGCCATGGACTCAAAATTTATGTTTTGTTTCCCGAGAAACTTCGTGATTATGTGAGAATGGGCGGCCATCAGTCAGGATGTTGATTGACAGTATGCCAGGGCGAATTGCGGAGGTCTTAAATAAGAAGGATGAACACTGCAAATATTGACTTTTTGCATGAGCTTAATGTAATCATCAATAAAAGACTTTGTCTCTTATGAAATGTTTGTAAGTATACTTCAGTATACCATAATAACATCTGACAAAAAGATCTAAAACACTGAAGCAGCAGACTTCAATTGCAAATTAATCGTGTCATTCTCAGAACTTTTGATCATGGCTGTAGAATCGGGACATTTATAAACTCATGATACAGAATCGCAATACAAATTGAATTGCCATCTAGGTATTGTGATAATATCATATTAGGTGATCCCTGGTGATTCCCATCCTTGCTTGATAGTACCAATAAATATTATTTTCTTTCTTCAATTTTATGAGTGTGAGTTTTTGAGTTTTACTTTGAGTGTGTTCATGCACATAGGCTACTACAGTACATTCATTCTTTATAATAGCATGTTTTACTTCAAGAAGCCAGTAGCTAGCTATGTTCTTTAGCTTGGACGGAGTTCGTTTTCAGGAGAGAAAAGATGCTTTTTTTGTTGTTTGTTTTAATTTAGTAATACATGTCTGTACACCTCTGAGTAAAATATGTTTAATTGTTTTTCATTGCATCAAAATAACTCATTGTCAGAGCTAGGTCAACTTGTCTTAGAAGTTCTAAGTGAAAAGTGTAGTTTGTACATGTTTTCCATTTGACTGGCAGCGGTAAGGCCTTTAGTTTAACCCGTCCTTGGTCTAAATTCCGGAAACGGCAGCGTCATAGTAGGAGCTTATTGTACCTAACCATGGATGACACTTCCATTGAGCGCCATCAATTTCCTCATCCGCCATATTGAACGGCAATTTCCAAATAAAGTAAATTATTGTCTTATCAAACCAGTGCAATGGCAAGAACGGTACTGGACCAGTCAAATATGGGATCATCAATAACATACCAGGCAAGATTTTTTCTGAACTCGTTCGTAGACATCTTTCTTTTTCATTTTGCTTCTAACAACTGTATGAGGATATTGAGTTTTATTTTTAAGATATATTATCTTGTAACCGGTAATGTGTATTGCTTTAGATGCTTTAGCTTCTCCTGTAGCCTAGTTTTGATTATTGCCATTTATTATCATGAGCTGTGACCAGATCACTCTTGTTCTGTATCGTCTGTTTGTTAGTGCGACGACATACACTCCATTTGCGTCACTCGGTGTCAGGTGGTATCATATGTTGGTATCTGAGCGTGAGCGCAGTATTTGATTGTACACCAGTATCCATTATGTATGAAAATAAAAAAAGTAATAATTAAAACGAAGAGACAAAAAAATCTGTGTGAAAAGCAGATAGGATGCTGAAGACGAAACACACTTTGAAGAGCGTCCTTTTTAATTATTCACCTGACCTTAAAATATAGGACCAGACGACTGTTCGCTTCCCATCTCATGTTGTAATGACAAGTCACTAGCTTTCAATATGTTCGCCTTATAGTCTCGATCGTTCATATTTTTTATTCTGTCGTCTCCCATTACCCCCCCCCCCAACCACCCCCCTCTCTTCTTCCTCTGGCTTACTCATCCCTCAGCCTGCCAGAAATGGCACTAGTTGACACTATAAAGAAATTTTCTATATAGAAATATTTATTTATATATATATATTTTTCCCCCCATAAATCTCAATGAGGCAATATAACCTCCAGAATATGAACTTTTTAAAAAATTTCTGACAGAATTCGAGTCATGTTCTAGGTGTTTTCTTGTGTTTTAACCCGACATACGACATGACATGAGGCTAACTAGGCTAATTTGGTGCAGTGGTGGTTCACCTGAAGGAGCACGAGACACTATTCTGGCGCGAAAAATATGTTACCAACGCTCGTGACGGGATTAAAAAAAAAAAAAAGATTAAAGAGAGAGTGGGAGAGAGAGAGACATAAAAGGGAGCGAGATACTTGTTGAATATTAAAAGGTGTTTAAGGAAATTTCATTTTGTGTCAGTGAACAGTTAAAAGGCACGGAGAATAAAAGATATATATAATAAAAAACCACACACAAACAAAACACAGACGACACACCACGAACAGTCAGCGTGAAATACTCACTGGCTTCGGGTTCGAGCTCGGCTCGAAATTTAACCCAAACGTCGTGAGCCCAAACCGACGTTTTCTGTTTCTTTCTTTTTTTTTTTTTCAATGGAAAATTATCGTCCGATATTTAATCCGTGGATGTGTATGAATGCGGTCTTTTTTTTCGATACCATAGGATCGATCAACCCATGGGAATGATGAAGATGAAGAGATGTAGAGATGGATTTTTTTTTTTTTTTTGCTTTTTTTTTTTCGCGACACTGATGATGCTATCGCTAATCGCTGACACACCTTCTTCGTGCTATAATACTGCCATGTTTTTATCCTCGATTTGTTTAGTGATTCTCCTTCATCCTCCTTATTGCGATACGACTATAATCCCTGCTCTTAAAAAAATCCACCTCTCATGCCTCGGTGAAGATGTGGAGAGGCAGACAGACGCCACACTCACACGCACACACACACTCTCACACGCGCGCGCGCGCGCACACACACACACGCTCTCTCTCTCTTTCTCGCGCTCTCTCTCTCTCTCTCTCTTACACACACGCGCGCGCGCTGGTTGGTCCCTATGTCTGGTCTGTCTGAAATGGAGTTTTGATCGCCCCATGTCTCTCTCTCTCTCTCTCTCTCTCTCTCTTCTTCCTATAGACTTAAGTACTCCAGTACGTTTAAGTAGTCTGAACATTCTGTACCATCCGGATTAGCATACCACTTGAAAAGACACTTGTTTAATTGCAGGTGTTTGTCTCCTGCAACTGTCTCAAACACAGTGCAGTGCACTCAGGTACGGCATTTTCACATTAGGGCCCCTGGATCATCTCTGAGAACACTTGACCCCAAAGTCTGGTTCATTATGATCTGTGAGAACACAATCGTACCATGCTCAGGAACCATGCCTGAATGGCCTAGACAAGGTGATCTCAGAATGATATGGAGTTCTTGAGGTGCGAATTGAATCACATATGGAAGCCGATAGTACCAGAGAATGGAAGTAGATCGCTGTTTAGACGCGCCGTCATCAGTGCCGTCGGTGTCCCCGGAAATCTGTGTTTGCGTAGCACACGGCAATATAACCTAAAAATCCATAACTGATTCAGTAGGACGGCATGTGAAACGCCGCACTTGACATTTTTACAGAAGAATAAAAGATAATAGGCATAGCACACCATTGCAGTTTGTGTTTAATTCTGGCTCTTAAACCATACCACGAGCTGTATCAGAGGGTATAAATACACAAGCGTGCCCGAGAATGCTGCACGAAAAACTATGCGTACGCCAATAATGCTCACCGCCCCCTGTTGTATTGGAGAGTGTAACTGTGCAAGCGTATTTAGGGAGAGAACAAGACCGTCAATGAAACAGCTGGCCAGCCGTGAGAACATGAGAGAAATTGTACTTGGGCATCAATTAGATTGAGATCTGGGGAATTTGCAGGCAACAACTTGAACATGAACCATTTTCATCCAACCATGCTGAAACAATGTTTGAAACGTAACAGTATCATTAAGGCATACCATTGCCATGAAGGGGTGTTCTTGGTCTGCAGCGATGGTAAGGTAGGTGCAATGCATGGAAAGTAATACACACATGAATATCAAGACTGAAGGTTTCCCATCAGCATTGCACAGAGCATTACATTTCTGCTGTTCGCTTGCTATCCGCCCATAGTGCATCTTGGTGACATCTCTTCTAGAGGTAAGCGACACACACGCAGCTGTCCACATGATGCAAATGTCATTCATCAGACCAGGCTACTTTCTTCTATTTCTTTATAGTCTAGTTCTGATTGTGATAGACTCTGTTGATTCACTGATTCACATTTGGTGATGGACAAGGGTGAGCATGGTCTCTGACCAGTCTGCAGCTGTACAACCCCATACACAGGAAGCTGAGGTACATTGTATGTTCTATCAGAGCCTTCTTTTCAGCAGTTTGTGCTACAGTAGTTCTCTGTGGGATATGACCAGAGCCTTCACTTCCCACATACTGTACATTAGTGATCCTCTGACCCAGTTAGCTAACCATAACAATTTGGCACCTACAGTATCAAAGCTTGTTCATGGGTCTAACTTGAGACCTCATGAACTTTGAGAACTGACTATTCACTTGCTGCCCAATATATAACACTCATTGACATGTGCCATTGTTATAAGATAATTAATGTCACTTCACCTTTAAATGGATTTAATGTTATGGCTGATAAATGTAGATAGATAGAGATAGATTGAGAGTAGTATGAGAAAAATAAGCGATGCCCTTTGTCAAATTACAGGTTCTAGATGGGATTTTGGACACTTTCACTGGTCAAACTACTTGTAGCTGGTCTGGTTTTGCTGCTAACCTAGCTAAACCAGACAAAGCTATCTAACCATGAGCAAACCATCTCATGTAAGATCTAAACAGATACAGCCAAAAAAATCCAAGTGCAAGTGGGCAGGGGTACTGTAGCTCAGTGGTTAAAACATTGGACTACTGAACAAATCCGATCACTGCCAACCAGCCACTGTTGGGCCCTTGGGAAAGGCACGTGACCCTAAACTGCTCAGTTGTATGAATAAGATAATTGTGAATCACTCTGGATAAGGCTGTCTGCAAAGTGCCTTGAATGTACAACATTTACATTTGGGCATTTGGCAGACACTCTCATCCAGAGCGACTTACTTTTTTTTATTTTTTTTATCTCATTACACATGTGAGCAGTTGAGGGCCTTGCTCAAGGGCCCAACAGTGGCAACTTGGTGGTTGTGGGGTTTGAACCTGGGATCTTCCGAACCGTAGTCCAATGCCTTAACCACTGAGCTACCCCTTCACTCTTCACTGTGTAATTTTAGACAACAAGGATGGGCAAATCTGAAAGGACAGCGCCTAGGACAAGAAGAAGTTTGCTGAAAACAGAGGTTTGTCTCTATTATGCAATATTCTGACCCTGCTTGATTCTTGCTTGACATCAGCCCAGGCAAGAAGCACTAGTAAGTCCAGCACCAACCATCTCATGTAAGAGAGATGGTTGGTGCTGGACTTACTAGTGCTTACTAGTTTGAAAACATTGGGTTTGCCTGAGAGGTATTCCTGCATGTTGACCTACAGGCTAGATGTGGATTTTCAACCAAAGCGTTAATTTTTGTTATAATTGTTAATTATTAAGAATCACATACCATTTGCATCTACAGTATTTGTCATTCTTACAAAGACTACAAGTTTGTCTGGCTGGAGGCCTGTATTTCCTAAATGCATCCTAGGTACAAAAAAGTCACAAATCTGTACATGATAAAAACAATATGCATTCCTCCAACATGAGTGTATCAGGCTCTGAAAATCTAAAAAACCTTGCCCAAACCTCTGCTGCCACCAGGTAGAGAAAATGTTGAACTGCAGCTTGTATGCAATAAAATATTACAGAAAATGAATGAATGAGTTTTTGTATGTATACTGTATATCCACATATTTAAACAATAAAAATTAAAATCTCAAATGTCCAGTTCAATGTATGTAATTTTTGAACATGCAAAGGACACAGGTACAGTACATACAGTATATTCTGGCACATGAATGAGTAGCGCCACTGCCAGCTAATAATGAAAAATTCATACATATCTACATATAGTATATTTAAGGGAAAAAAAGCATATTGTTAACTGTGGATTTTATAAATAAAATAGTAATCAGTACTATGCCAAAGTCTTGGAAACAGAATTTTTGTATGTATTTTTATGATTTTCCAAAAATGTAATTGTACAACAAAAGTATTGCAAGCCATTACAATTATAAGTCCTATGTTACTTTATTAAATTTCCATTAATGTGCTTTATGGAAACAGACAAACACACACATCGCTGTGGCCTGCAAGCTAATGAATAGTATTGATCATGTTGCTGTAATCAATACAGTACAACTACTGTATGCTTTTTTGTTTTTTTGTTTGTCTTGCGTGTCAGAGAAATCTATAATCCTATAAAATTTCTGTATTACTACCCATTTCGGAAACCTACTGTACATTTCTGCTAAATGTAATTTTTTTTCTATTAGAGTAAATAAAAAGTACATGAGCTTTAAATATTATAGCAGCTTTTGAGTTCTTTGGATTGTAGTGTTTATCATTTAAGCTGTAATGAATTTTTTGTAGTAGATACATCGTAATTTATGTATAAAATGATACTTCCCTCCTCCCTCCACCATAGTCACTCATAAAAGCTAATAGGCAGATCAATGTATTTTGTCAAAGATGATGAAAAAAACATTCTAGGCTAATGACTGGTGTGATCAAGACAACGGTTTCTCAAGATGCCTTCAGTTCCTCCTCCATACACCCCAAGTTGACGCAAATCACCATCAGTGTGAGAGGATGGAGTTTTCACTCAGCGGCTGATCATGCTTGGAGCTTAGACGGCAGGAAGTGGAGCATGGCTGCTTTTAGGAATAGAATGTTAACTTCAATAGATTGTCACCGTCTATCTGTTATAGTGTAAAATGTGAACGTGAGCCAACTTGTCTCACACAAGTTATACAACATACAATGCAAGTATACATAGATTCCATTAATGGTTTGCTTCCCAATGAAATCAGACCATTGGTCTCACAATCCTCCTGGCACCATAACAGTGTTTGTGTTGCAGTTTTGACAACTAAAAATATTGCTGCAATGTAAATTAAAATTAAAAAGATGTAGGATGAATAAAATAAATGGGAGCACATGTTTCACTGCGACAGGCTGCAAAGTGCCTAAAGATAGACTTTTAAAATGTGTTGGTTATGTAACAACCTCAGCAGCAAGCTCATTTCCCTTCTCGTCTGTTCAACTCAGCATTGAGCATCACCGGTATACTAATAACCGGCCTGATCATCTGTCATCATCTGACCCATTTGTCACTGGTTCATGACTTTTTTTTTTTTTTTTTTTTGCTTGAATGATTTGTAGGTTACTGTCAGATTCAACTGCTCAGGTAGAGGGACTGGACTGAAAATGAGAGACAAAAACTTGCCAAAAATGTCCAAAAATGTCCTTCAGGAAGTCTGGAGAACTCTTCCTTAAGACTGCATTTAAAATGTCAAGTCAAGCTCTTTGGAAACAAAATATGAAGAAATGAGGCCAAAGCATGAGGCACAGTACTGTATATAATCTCCTAGGGTTAGGAGAAATACTTCTGCATTAAAGTCTTGTTTATAACCACAACATTCAGAATCTAATTTGTACTTTATTTGTTTTAATCACCATTAAGAATCAAGTGTGAAGAATATATCATTTGCGCATCAAAAATTCTGAATATGAAATTCTGTATTTCTTCCAAAGCTATCGATCAACTGCTTTAAATGGAAGTTATATTAATGTGGTAACTTTGGAGGACACTTTACCTGGTGGATTGCTGGCATTTTCTGACAATATGCTTTAACTTTAATGAAATTAAATGCTTACAAACATTTTGATACCTTTACTTTATGCAAACTAATACATTTACTGATACAGAAAAAAATTCACAAAAAAATTAGGGAAACCATTTTTATTTACTTTCCATTTTTTTCAGATTTCTGTAAAGATTTAAAAGATGCAAAGCTCTGAAGTGGCACAACAGAAAAGTGTTACAAATAGAAAAAAATCATTATAAACATGCATATCTTTGTAAAAGTCTTAGGTTGTTACAATGTTGAAATTAAAATAAAGATACTTTAAAAAAAAAAAAAAAATTTCTTACACTACTGCGATCATGATTTCCACGAGATGTGCTCCACTGGAAAGATGAGGAATCTTGTACGTCTTCATGTCACTGAATATGTAATGGAGTTGTAGTGGAGCAGATGGCATTCAAATGGGTGAACAGATTTGAACAGAACTGTCGATGGCATACTGCGTGTAGCCAAGTCATTGGTGACGTGAGATGACGTGGAGCAGATCTTAATTAACAGATTGCTGTTAGTGGGAGATCATTATTTTTTGCCAAGGTTTGGGATAGTGACTGCAGAGAAGATTTTAATGGAGCACAGTTTAAAGTGCTTAGGCTCTATTTTTGTAGCAGTGCGTAATTTCCTGGTCATGATTTTTGAAATTTGGGGACTTTTGTGGTAAAAAGGAGCAAATCCGAATACTTGAGGCAGGGATATGTTGATATAAAGTTTTGGGACTGAAAGTTGGGCTTGTATTTGTCACCAACCTGTTTTGGCAGTTACTGTATTTTGGTCATTATTTATTTGGTATGCAGCTAAACATGAAAACTTCAGTTTAACAATAACCAACGCTGAATTATTGTCTAATCCTAAAAGTAAAACATTGATACTGTATATACACAACACCTGCCATTTTCCATATGGAAAATATGATAAAATGGCCGGGTTGAGAATCTGCGTAAATGATATGAACACTATCTACAGCGAGACAGTGCATACACACTTCAGACACTTACATTACGCATACTGTGGTAAATTCACACGCTAATAATGTTTATGTTTCCTTAGAAATAAACGCTGTTCATCTTTTTCATTTCAGTAATTTATTCAAAGTAATTATGTTTTTAGAGAGTATTCTTTTTTTTTTTTAGAGACCCGTAGCCGTACATCCAGGGCACTGCACTAACAAAGTAAATTCCTGGCATTATTTTAGTGCCTTCATCAACCACCCAGGGTAGAGAACATTAACAGCAGATTATTTGAATTATTAGAAGACTGCTATAATTTACACGCTTGCATGAATATGTCCTTTTCCCAAAACTTTCACAATTTCATCACAGCACCAGACACTTGACAAGAGCTGTCTCCTGGGCCATATGGTCACACCTGCTTCATTGTTGCTTGGCGCACTGTGTGTATGCATATGTATATTCCTACATACATCGATCAGCCATGACATTAACACCACCAGAAGGTGTTACGTTTCCTACTCTTACTTTCAGTGAGGAGTAGGACAGTTCCTAGGAAAGCATGTGATGTCACCATTTATGACACAGATCTGTAAAGTAGGCTACACATTATAGTGAGTTGATGTAATTGGCAGTTTTAAATGGTGGATAATCAAAATGTTGTAATCAGTGCCAGCACATATGAATCTGTGCATGCTCTGTGGTGCTGTAAGAGCAAAGTTTGATTTATTATTTCCAACATTGTTGACTGCGACAAACCCAAATCATCACATGGTCTTTTCAACATAATCTTTGAAGCATGGCAAGTTATGAAAAGTATCAGGTATACAGGTATAGTATGTAATTCATTTAGCAGCAAGATTATTGATGTGCATGTTTTTAAATATTACTCTTACCCTTTGCTAAAGGTGCAGGATAACTTCAATTACATTAATGTGGGTGTTGAAGCATCTACATTAAGGAAAATTAAACGTCTGGGACCATAGTTCTGAATGTGCATCCATTTGATTAAACTTTATACCCACTGACATTGATGGATCAACCTTAATCGTGACTAATGACCTTTGACATAGACCTGAGACCTGACACTTTCAAAAGCTATGCATTACACTTTTCCCTTCGGGAACAAGATGCAGAGGTTCATCTTCAGAGAAACCAGTAGGTGGAGTGATGTTCTCTGCAAAGCTAGGAATACCATTTCCCCAGGAGACTCGGGTCAACTCCTTCAAAGATGCAGCAGTATGACAGAATGCTGCTTATGCACATCAAGCAGATGACCATGGAAGATCCCTCCAACTTGAAACTTCCACACCTCCGCTGGATCCACAATCGTGTAGGGAAAATAATTTTGCCAAAAAGTTACTACTTTGTAGTGTTCAAGTTTCAAAAAATGCTTTAAACTGAAAATTAGCATGTTTTTATTTGAAAAACATTACCATTAATGTATTTGCTAATAAATTAATTAAAAGTAAAAGATATTCTAAATATCTTTATAAAGGCAGGTAATGGAAACAAATTATTAAAACGCTTAAAAATTTGTAAAAAAAAAAAAAAAAAAAAAAAAAAGGTAAAAATGTTCTCAGGTTCAGTATCAACCAGAATAATAACTATGTTGTGTAGCAGAATTATAAATAGTACAGCAGGTGATGAATAGACAATTCCTTTTCCTCCTACACTGGTAAAACTATGCTAAACTTAGCTTGTTGATATATAGTGCACATCCAAAACACCAATCCAAACGACGGAATCAAAAAACTAGACCAAGGTGATGAACCAGTAAGTGACCAATAAGTGTTTGCAAGTGCCAAAGGTCATGGTAGTACTTTGTTGAAATGACTGTGACTTCTGATGGACAGAAGAGAGATGATTGCGCTAGTGTCTTCTGACTATCTTTATCTTTAATGAAAAATAAAGATATAAAATGTGGTTTTGAGAATAGTCAAAAACACACTGGTAGCAGAATATTTAATATAGTAAAGAGAAAAGTACAGTAGGTAAGATGACCTACTGCAAATGTTTATTTTTCAGGTGAGAAAAATAGACATTTTTGGGGAGATATAACCAACAGAAAATATTACTGGCAGGTATACATAAGAATAATAATGAATACAAGGTGAGATTTGTTGAGTTTTTGTCTAATTGGGCTGGATAGGTCTGACTTTCTGCAGGACTGGAAATGATCCTTCATGGCTAAACCTTGTGCTTGAACAAGAGGGATTGGCCAAACATTCTTTGGGAGTATGGGAGGGATTAATCAAATATTTTCAGAAGCGGTAAGAATCGGTTAAAGTTTCGGTTAAAGTTTGGGCTAACTTTTTTGAAAGCGGGTAAGATGGGTCAACAAAACTTAGGAGCAAGTGAGATTAGTCAAACTTTCTGTGGAAGTAGGAAAGATAACAAAACTCTCCAGAGCAAGGTTGGTTGGCCAAAATTTCTGATCAAACAGGAGTGCTTGGTCAAACCTTCACTGGAAGCATGCAGGATTTACCAAACGTTCTGCAGGAGCAAGTGGGATTAGTCAAATTTTGTGTAGAAGCATTGGCCAAAGATTGGAGCAGGGGCAATCGGTCATAGTTTGCTGTGAGGGCTAGGTGGGATTGGCTATAATTTGTACGAAGCACGTGGGATTGGTCAGACTTTTTTCTATGAGCAGTAAGGACTAATGAAACTTTCTGAAGGAATGGAAGAAACTTGTCCAACTCTTTGCAGCAGTAGGAAGGATTGATCAAAATTCTGTGGAAACAGGCTGGATTGGTTAAACTTACTTTAGCAGCAAGGGGGATTCGCCATACTTTCTGCTGGAAATACGTAGGATCAGTCAAACTTTCTGTGGAAACAGGATGGATACCATCTCTGCTAACATAATCAATGCCCTGTACATGTAGTTCCTACATTCAAACAGTGGTGTCAAAAGTATTCACATTCATTACTTGAGTAGAAGTATGGATACTAGGGTTTAAAAAGACTTCTTTAGAA
>JAQMYG010000033.1:3853179-3866191 GCA_030014215.1 Clariallabes teugelsi
GCTGAAAATAAACTGTATGATTATTTCCCACCTTATTCCTGCGTTTGCGTCCTTTGAACCTTCTTGGAGACATGACACCCGTGAGACTTGAACTTGGACATAGTGCGGCCCACTGCAAAATAAGGTTGAGAACCACTGCTCTATAGGGTTAAAGTCAGGTGAGTTGGTTTGTCCATCAAGCACAGTAATATCATGGTCAGCAAAGCAGTTAGTGGTAGTTTTGGCACTGTGAGCAGGTACTACGTAAGGAAATTGGCATGTCATAAAGCTTGTTAGTAGACAGAAGCATGAAGTGCTCTAAAATCACCTGATAGACGACTGCTTTGACTTTATATTTGATAAATCATCACCGACTGTAGAAACTATACACTGGACTTCAAACAACTTAGAGCCTGTGTCTCTCTTCCTTTAGACTCAGGAAATCAGATTTACAAATAAAAGTCAGCAGTTACTTACATATTCAAAGAGGACTTATCCCTGTTGCTTAGTCAGCAGTCTTCCCTATGTGTTTATTGAACTAAACCGAACTATTGAACTAAAACTCGATAGAAATATTCTAATATATTGATATTTTGGATTTTCAGGATCTGTAAACCGTAATCATCAAAATGAAGACAGAAAAATGCACGAGAAATTTCACTTTATATCTAATGAATCTAGAATATATGATAGTTTCACTTTTTACATTAAATTGTGAAAGAAAAATCACTTTTTTTTTTTTTTTTTTTACAATATTCTAATTTTTCAATATCCACTGTACATCACTTTGTCCACAGAGATATCAGATACAGCAATTTACACAGCACACTCTTTCTAAACCACAGGGCACACATCCAGAAGCTCTCTATTTGTGTATGTTGAATTAAGGGGAAATGTGTGGGTGCATATTTGACTGCACCCTGCACATGAGACCCGACTAAAATAGAAATCCGAGTCCTCCTTGTTCTGCACGCTGAGTCATATGGAGTCCCTGCAGTGCTGGAAAAGGTCCAGGATGAGTTGTTCAGTAGGCAGCACCAGACGTTCGAATAGTTGTTGGAGAAAGTTACGTCAGGAAGGGACGTGGCCCTGTCCCAAATGGTGCACTTGCTTGCGTTTTTCAGTTCCTTAGAAGAACTTACTAATTTTGCCATTAAAAGTTGGATTAAAAGTTTGTTATTTATGGTGAATCTGATGATCGGGAACAGGTGGTGGTGGATAGACATTCAAAGAACTAGAAATCTGTGAGCTTGTGGTTTGTTGTTTGGCTGGGCATTCTGGGAAATTAAGTTGAGAAAAAAGTCTTGAGTCTAGTCTTGAGTGCTTCTAACACAAAAAGAAATTAGCCAATTAATAACACAATATACACTCAGTTCAATTATAGTCACATTGAAGCACCTAAGCATCACCAGAGTCATTCCTAAAGCCTGACCTGCTACAGGAACAACCGTACAGATTTTACAGTCTTTTTGCAGCCTGGTCTTGTTTTTCTACAGGCCTCCTGGGATTCCCTGAGGTAAACCACACCCTAACACTTACACACACATAAGCCTAGTGCACCAAGCATCAACGTCTGTGCTGAAGAAATGTCACACCTCTGAATACGGGCATGCATAATCTTTCTCAAGACTCCTCTAGAGGACTTCCACTTTCCTTGCCAGATTCCCACACACCGTCCTGTGTTAAACAAGTGTGACAAGGCATCTGCAACAAAATTATTCCTGTCAAATCACACTACGCGAGTCCGGGCACGCTGCTACATGCACCCTTGGGTGTGACCTCCCTTGTCAAGCAGGGTGAGTATGCCATCTGCGATTTTTCTCCTGCTTTCCCATGCCATCTGAGGTCTGTTAATGTCACCTTCAGCAAAGAGAAAAGCTGGATTGATGGAATGTTGAGGAGTACCAGCTGGCACCACAGTTATCTACCAACCTTTGGGAAAGTCGACGTGCCCTTATATGGAGCGTTAATATAAAAAGCTAGAATAATTTACTTCGTGGCCCAAAAGTCTTTTATCTACTGATCAAAGCGTATTCGTGTGTGAGAATGGCCAAGCCAAAGTCCAGCCCTAAATACGATTGAGAATCTGACTGAGCTCGAGCTATTCTGCAAAGACAAAAATTTCACTTTGTAGACGTGCAAAGCTGGTAGAGACACACCACGAAGGATATGCAGCTGTAATGGCAGTGAAAGTGGTTCTACAAGGTATTGACTCGGGGGAGCTGAATACAAATGCACGCTACACTTTTCAGATATTTATTTGTTAAAGCCATTTATCCATTTATCATTTTCTTTCTACTTCACAATATTGTGCCACTTTGTGTTGGTCTATCACATAAAATCCAAATCAAATACATTTATGTTTGCGGTTGTAACACGAAAAATGTGGATACGTTCAGGGGGTATGATTCTTTCGCAAGGCACTGTAACTACCTATTGTACAACTACATACTGTAGTTATTTATGTATATTGTATTGTATATACAGTATATTGTAAGGGTGCCAATAATTTTAAAAGCAGTGCTTTGCCCTTTTTTTTTTGCTTAAAGTTTGGAATATAACATAATCGTTATTTATATCAAAAAGATCACAGTTGCTCAGGAACCATTCCGCTAACCCATGATCACATTTTGTAACCACATCTTTGCGTAAAACATTCTGACTCACGTCTTTGCTTCTGTTTTTCCTGATTTCGACATCTGAAAGGAAAACGTGGCAGTGACTCAGAACTAAATCTTGCAGAGATGCACGCAGAAGTGATGAGTGTAAGAATGACAAACATGTAACTTTCCTAGAGATAATGTCCATTCGATTCCCATGTGTACAGCTTGATTAGAGAAAGCTGCTCGCTCGCTGATTAAAGGAGTTCGGCAAACACCAGTTGGAGCGGATTTATAGTTTTCACGGTTCTCAAAATAAACCGACAGAGAGAGAAATTTAGAAGAGGAATGGCAGTTCAGTCCGAGATTAAGTGTGTCATTTCCAAATGTCAGTATTTATTAAGCATCTCGTACTAATATAATATTGTTTCTATAGTAACAGTTTCCACAGTGACTTAAACAGTGGCATAAACATATGAATAATGTATGAATGTGAGAATGTATCTACAGTATGTAAAAAATCTATGTTTGAAGGGAAAAAGGTGAGGTTTAGTGACATGAAGATCAGAAAATTCCAGAAAACTCCATCAAAGTTTCTTGAGAACCTTTTTAATCAAAATTCCATTTATGTAAAGTCATTGGCACCAAACACTAAAGCATTATAAGCTTTAAAAATAAAAACTTTACCTTAAAGTGTGTGTAAACATTTGATCTTAATATTATGTATGTCGACTCAAGCCTACTTCCGGTTGGTGTTGTTTTTTGACAATTTGACCAAAAGTAAAACCACATCCGCATGATTATTATTACATAATTTCACAAGCAAACCACTTTTTCTATGATGTTGATGTCACATGAAAGAACGCCTCTTCACCACTAACATGAGGTCCTCACTTTGCATAAGCAGAATAGTGTCTTGTGTGAATCCCTTTCTCTCACTCTCTCTCTCTCTCTCTCTCTCTCTCTCTCTCCTTCACACACACACACACACACACGTGCACACACACACGCAAACACATATTGACATGATCATTGAAGAAAAATTTGGGCTTTACCTCCCACGCATGTTACAACTCGATTTACTGATTCGATTCTTTCAAACAAATCTGATTCAAGTGAGTCGAGTTCTGATGCATACTGTCGCTGTCCCATCCTGCTCACAAATCACCATGTGACTGCTGACCGGAGACAACAGGTACGTTAGTGGGACTTGTTTTAAATCCATATCTAAATATTATTTAAGAGTTTGTGATTAATGAAGACTTAATAAATTGTTTTTACTCACTGTATGCTTAACTAATATGTATGTCTGTTTTTTTATTTATTTAATCACAATGCTTCAGGGTATTTAAATGTTTTTTGTATTTAATTAGGGTGGCACAGTGGTGTAGTGGTTAGTACTGCTGCATTGCACCTTTGCCCCTCCAAGGTCCAGGGTTTAATTCTTGCCTTTGATCTGTGTGTGTGTGTGTGTGTGTGTGTGTGTGGAGTTTGCATGTTCTCCCTGTGCTTGGTGGGTTTCCTCCTACAGTCCAAAGACATGCAAATTGGGTTGTTCCCAAATTGCTTGTACCGTGTGTGCGCCCTGCAGTTGAATAGCACCCTTTCCAGTGTGTATCCCACCTCGTGCCCAAAGTCTCCTGGGACAGGCTCCATGCCCATGTGTATCCTGTAAAGAAGATGAATGAATGTATTCAATTACAGTACATGTCATCCTGACCTAAAAGTTCCATACTTTAAATAAGTTAAATAATAATAATAATAATAGAAACTACAGAAATTCTAATGAATATGGTTAATGTGGGAGGACTTTTGATTGTTAAACACTAATCCTGAAGAAAACTTTTCCCCAAACTTCATACAAATTTAAATTTCATATGAACAAAAGTATCGTTTACTTTAAAGATGAACTCAGGTTGTGTTACCTCAAAAGTAAAATGAACAGATGACAAATTTGTCAACAGCATGACAAATTCCCCTATAATAAATACATTACAAAAATAGGAACAATGTTAAATATGCAAATATTTCCTGTTCCACAAAAGGGTAGCTAGTCCGGTGACTAGGGCTTATTATAAAGCTTGAGAAAGAATTGGGCCTGGCACAAGAAAACAGTAACAGATTCTCCAAAGAGACCTAAAGGGGCACCAAAAACATTTCTTAGGCAAAGTAGATTTTACATAGGACAGCAGTTTGAAAGATGTAGATTGTGTGATTTCATGCACTTTGCATTAATTTGCAAAAATTTATATTCGGTGATACCTGAGGTTTTATGCAAATGCTGCTAGACATGCACGTTTATGCAAAAATTCTAACTTTATACAGGCTATAAATATGTGTTGTGTTTATTTAGTTCATATACAGTCCTAAAAATGATTTTAAATATCACTCATCGTCTGTACCACTTTATCCTGTATACAGGGTTGCGGGGAGCCTGGAGCCTGTCCAGGGTACACATATACTTACACGCTCATATATACACTATGGGCAATTAGGGAATGCCAATCAGCCTAACCTGTATGGACTGTCGGAGGAAACCAGAGTACCCAGAGGAAACCCACCAAGCATGGAGAGAACATAGAAACTCTCTGCACACAGACCGGAAGCAGGAATCAAATTAATTTTAAATATAGGCTAAAAAAAAGGAAGGTCAAGAATATTTAAGAAAGGCCAACTATATCTTACATATTTTATACATTAATACATTGAAATCTGGATATTTTAGAGAGTTGAATACATTTTCATAATTCATTGTGGAACTAGTTTTTTTGTAAACTGTCAGTTTGATATGTTTGTTTTATAATTATTAATATGATTTTAAAATGTTGCAGTTACACCATAATTGGTGGCACAGTGGTTTAGTGGTTATTGCTGTCGCCTTGTACCTCCAGGCTCCAGGTTCGATTCCCACCTTGGGTCTGTGTGTGTGTGGAGTTACAATAGTAATCACCATTGGCCTCCATGGTACCTTGTTGGTCTACAGAGGTTCCTAGATGGATGGAACACATAGAGTTGCACTTAAAATTATTCAACCCCCCATTGATAATTAGTTTTTTGGCCAAAATGACTAACTTGGCAGCTGTTTGTAATAAATTAGTGGAGCAGTTTAAACAGCTCAACACAACTAATATAACAAGTGGTTCTCCAAATTCAACACAAATGGCCTCGATTAATGATTACAGCAGACTCGCAGTAATCCCTCATTAGAGCACAAATTTTTAAAGACAATTGCCTTGCACAAACAAGGACAAGGATTAAAAAAAAATAGCAAAGGCACACACAAGGCTTGGTTTCAGATGACATCCTGGAGGGTTCTTAGAGTGGCTATTGTAGTCGCCTGACTTGGATCTAATAAAAATTAAATAATTAATTAATTAATTTTAAAAAATTGCAGCAGGCAAACCCAGGAATCAAACTGCCATCCCATTGCAAAGGTTGGTTTTTATAGAGGTTTCAGGTCTTCTCTAGACATGCACAGAACTGAGAGTGTCCGGGACTAGACTGAGAAACAGAGAACTAACAGACATACTGTAATAGAGGGAGGGGAGAATTCCCAGTGGGTAGCGACTACAATGAGGATGCCTTTAGAGAGGCGTGGCCCTCTGTATTACAGCCAGAATGGCTGAGTCAACACACACAATACCTGAGGACATGGAAGGTCTGTGAGTCATGGGTAAAGGTGCAACCCAGTCTATTGGGATTGATGACTATATAACCCAAGATGAGAATGGGGTATAAAAGAGAGAAATTAGAGAACTAGGTTTACTCCTCTGAATACCACTTACTGTATAGGGGGAAAACTGAGGAACCCTCATGTCTTAGTATTAAGTTTCAACCTGAAGAGAGACCACCTTTGCCAATAAATAGAAGAGATAAAAAGACCCTACTGTTAAGAAAAGGAACAAATGGGTGCTAAGAAGGTAGTTACAGTGTACTACAGGTAACCGGTGTCCATATTGCAAATGATGTGCCATTAAAAGTACTAAAACTTTGAATAGACACAGGAGCTGGCATGTTGGTGGGAAAAAGCAGAGAGGCTGGAAATTCAGAAAACAAATCTGCGATAACTGATTTTGCTGGGCAGGTTAGAGAGAAAGAGCTGTGCCAATGAGGATGGATGGAAGTGATTTGGGGCAAAGAAAATCTTCTTGCAGGTGCTGATGCTGAGAAGATTATTAGTTGGATGAAAAAGGTAGAACAATGAAAAGAAATAAGTTGAATCCTAAATGAAACTACTTCCTAAGAAAAGATATGAACATACTCAGAAGGATAAAACTCAGCTTGTGGAAACAAATCAGTAGCAACAGTCCGATAGGTGTGAGAACATCTTTACTTCGAAAAAATATATAAGGAAAATATCTGACGATGACCATGCACAAGGCACAGACTTTTCCTGTAGTCCGGAAACAAGTCAGCAATAATAAGGATGAGATTTTGTCTGATATTTCTTTTCAAACATGTCTTGAAGTGACATGTGGAGGAAAACCATATGTGATGATAATAATAATAATAATAATAATAATGATGTGACATCATTTGCCTTTAATGTTCGTGTTTTCAAGTCAGTAGTTTACAAAATCACCTGAATCATCTGAATAAACCCAAACTGCATATAAAGAGGAAGCCTGTGGGAGGAAACCGGAGTACCTGGAGGAAACCCACCAAGCAATGCATCTCTATTCACACAGATCTGAGGTGGGAATCGAACCTGGATACTGGAGGTGTAAGGAGACAGTGCTAACCACTACGCCACAGTGCCGCCTTTTTATAAAACATAAATTTTAAATATCTTACCAAGAAAATTATTACATTTTTAAAATAACATAAATAAAGTGTTGTGTATAGAGTGATTGAAAAACAATACAACGCATGTTATGATAAGTTTAATTTTTAGGGCGCTCTGTAGAAGTTCATTGGTACCACGCATCTCGATTTGGGAACAAACTTCCACACAACTCTAGGAGCAACCCGATTGGTGCTCGTGTCAGACTCTGATTATGTAGTCAGAGGTCTCCCTGAGTTCCTCCAAATATGGAGAGACAATGGGTTTACTAGCACAAAGAACGCTCCGCTGCAGCAAAAAGAGAAATGAGAGGAGATTAATGCTTTCTCCCAGAAAATGGGGATTGTGCCGCTACATTATTTTTATAAAGCACAAAAAAAATCATAATCTTGAAAGAATACAAGGTACAAGATTCAGGTGTAAAAATTTAACTATATAAGTAACTATCCAGGCAAAAATCCAGAAACTGTAGACATGGCAGATTTTCCCGGCTAACAGTGCTTGCTGATGGAATTGAGACAGCTTAATAGGCAATCTGCATGGCGAAACATCAATAAATAACAATAAAATAATCAATAGACAATAAAATAAAACTTAAACCACCAATTTTGTTTAGAAAAGTGAGATGGTATAAAAACCATAAAGGCTTAGGATTTATAAGACATTTTAACCAATTTATCTTAAACACATGGTTGACATCAGATTGTGCCGCTGCTTCAAGTTAGTCATACTAAATAAATGACGCCTGCAGCTCAAGGAAATATAAAAGTAAAATATAGAGGAAGATAAATTGGCACGTAAAGTGTATGCAGTGACAGATAAAGAGAGCAAGCTGATAAAAGAGTTTCATGATGCCCAATGTTATCATTGTACAAATAAATACCTCGGTACATACCTAAAAGACAATGGTTTGAATGTGACAAACTACAGGTCCTATTCTGCCAAGTTCTGAGAAGAAAAATCAGTATTTCCTCTGCGCTATTGACAACTGCACTAAAACCACAGGCCACAGAGGAAGTAATAATACAGTGTCTGAAATAATGGTTTAAATATCATGGTAAGCTGTTATCTATTTTTGCTGATGGCGGCCATAATATTTCAGGGGGAAAAGTAAAGGAATGTTTAGATGCAGTAAGGTTAGTAAGGTCAGTGAAGGTTCAACCCCGATGTATTGCGTATGATAAGGGACAGATAAGAAATATGTTGAATGAATGGTTTACCAAGAATAGAGATACAAAGAACCCCTGCGATTTGAACATGACATTTTGCCGACATGAAAAATCATAAATTTGAAAGTCCTGAAGGACCAATAATGTCTTATGCCTGTACATTAACTTTAACCATGTCACAGAAATGATCTAAGCTCCCTGACCCCATATAATCCTAAAGATTGTGCTATATGTGATGAAGCGTATACTCTAGTATTGGTGTGGGGAATGGACAGCCAGAGGCCTCCAAAATTTAATCCAGATGCCTGTGCCGTGGGTCAGATGTCAGTGTGTGGTAGGTGCTGACTGAGGCACCCAAAAGTGATGATTATAGAAGAAGTGTGCTTGCCTGCAGTGTCTGCCCTGCAGAAGTATGTACAGACTACAGCTGATTAGACATAATTGGAATGTATCTGACCCCTGCAGTAGTCTACTTGTTAAGACTGCTTTCTATTGAATTGGCATTTATTTGTGAAAAACAGTAACAGAATCCAGCAATTATTGTGGACAAAAAAAGACAACTAAGACTAAGGTGTAAACCCAAGAAGGCCCCAAATTGGTTAGGAAATTAGAAGATGCTACAGCGGCCATAGCGCAGAGATTGTCAGTTAAACCCTGTAATGAAGGGTGGCCAATCGCTGTAGTTATATTAACCCTTTAGGCTACAACAATTCAAAGACCATTGTAATTTGGTCTGGACTTAGCAAGCCCCATAATTCCTTAGGAATATCATCGAGGTTTCCATTACCTCAAGTGTGCAGTATGAAACTAAAGTATACCCTTTATTTTACTGCCATCAGAGGGCGGATAAGGGAGAACTTAGAACTTAAATATTAGATTTGTTCTGTTGATACAATTGCAAGTATTGGATTACATTGCTGCACTGCCTGATCAAATTATGAGAATGTAACTAGCACTGTACACTTTCCAATGGCCTGTAATTACAATTATAGGAGATAAGAATTGTATAAATGGTGTATCCAGTAGGGATGATGTTGAACACTCAGAACAAGCTTGGAACAGATATACAGTACCATACCAAATGGTAAAAATGATAGCTACAGATGTTCTTATATATAGAGGTAGATACAGGAAATGGTCTTCCCCTTAGCTGAGTTGGCCATTCCTATTCCTTTGTACTCCTGCTCTGGAAACCTAAATAAATATGAATGGGAAGCATAGGTGGATTATGGATATTATCTGAGTGTATTTAGGTACTCCAGTAGAGGAGTAGTATCCGTGTTGACTATACTGTACCAGTTATTCCATTGCCCACTGGTAAATTTGTGTCAAAAGCAAACATTGATTAAATTTAAGACACCACCTAACCTAACCATGCAAGTTACCACTTTGATTGAACCCTCATCAATTGGGGCAAATTGGGCATGGGTACATAACATGCATTTGTATATAGGTTATGTGGATGATTCTGTATGGTATCATAGATGGGGGACCAAATAGAAAAGACATTGCGTGGTGGAAGAGTTGACTATAGACTTAACAAGTATCTGTTTAGAATGTCTTCCTTCCACGACAACCTGTGTACTGAGATACAGTATGGTGGGAGATATTAAATTCTGTGTCTATATTATTTTTCTGTAGTAGAATGCATATTTTGGCGGCACGGTGGTGTAGTGGTTAGCACTGTCGCCTTGCACCTCCAGGGTCTGGGTTCGATTCCCAGTCAGGCTCGATTCCCGTCTCTGTGTGTATGGAGTTTGCATGCTCTCCCCACGCTTGGTGGGTTTCCTCCGGGTACTCCGGTTTCCTCCCACAGTCTAAAGACCTGCAGATTAGGCTAATTGGCATTCCCAAATTGTCCGTAGTGTGCGAATGAGTGTGTGAATTGGCACCCTGTCCAGGGTGTACCCCGCCTCGTGCCCTAAGCCCGGGATATAGGCTCCAGACCCCCCCGTGACCCTGAATACAGGATAAAGCGGTATAGATGATGAGTGAATGAGTGAGAAAGCATATTTCTGCAAATCATTTATGACCTTAAAAGGTAAAAGCCAAGCTTAGGGTAATGCTGGAAGCCTAGTAATGTAAGAACACGAGTCACAGAACCAGGGTATCTAAGGAGTTCTGATGTACTCTGACTAACTTGGTATTTGGTTATTGATTTTATTTTCTTTAGAACATTTTTGCTTAGTTATACACATCTATCTTACATGACTTTATTTTGCTTCAGTTGTAACCGGTTTCATATTAAATCAATAACAGGACTACTTCCTATTGTGTGGCTATTGCCACAAGTGCTGTGTTCCAGTAATGTTCTCTTGGGGATTGGGAGAGGCGACCCCGGGGACTACATTCTCAAGGACTTTTTCTAAAGTGAGTGCTGAATTATCTTCACACTGAACTTTACAGAATTTGACACCGAGAGTGGTTCACGCCTAAGCCGGTAGATGTTCCGTGTTGGTTGTTGAGGTTGGGATTTTTACCACAGGCGCAAGACATGGTGGAGCAATCGATTTGTTATATTAGTCGTGTTGAGCTGTTTAAATTGTCTTTTGTTTCACTGATTTATAACAAAAAGCTGCAAGTTAGTCATTTTGCTCCCCCCCCCAAAAAAATGTTTTTAATGGAGGCTGAATAATGTTCGATTCCAGAGAATCGATTCATTCATTCGATTCAGTTAAAGGAGTCGTTTGGGAGAACCGAAGCCTCAGCATGCAGACTCTGGGGGAGGAGAGTGACAGAGAAGTGGGGGTTTTGTCGGGAAGATTTTGGGAAACGCGAGAGAGAGAGAGAGAAAGAGGGAGGGAGAGCATTCCGCGCAAACAACAACTAAACTTGTCCAAACATCTCCGTGGGACTGACGGAGCCGTTACGGTACGTTGTTTCGGTTTATATCCAGATTTATCGGGGATCTGAACACGACTGAGTTTAGTCTGAGTCTCTGCAGGAGTTTCTGAGTTTTCTGTCGGGGGGAGAAAAACAGACGTGGAGAAGAAATGCTGCTGCAGAAAATGTTCTGAGTGATTTATAAACTTCATCGCGGTATGTCTGCTTTCAGTATTATCGTAGATTTAATAACAAGATGTTTTTGGCCTTTTGTCGCCTCCATACACATTATAAATATTAAACTATATACTGTAAATAAACTCCGCTAAAACAGCGCACTTGTGTACTAATTAGTACGCTAAAATAGTACACGTTCATTTGTTGCCATAGTAACCATAGGCGTTCGGTGCGCACTACTCACGCGCCCTGCTCACGCGCACTGCTCAGTACTGAAGTACGTACGAGGATCTCAGCTAAGACTTAGAAACGCGTCCTAACGCAAAACTAAAATAATCCAAGTCAAATGTAATAAATATAAATAAAACACAGTTCTCATTTTATGTTTTTTAACGTTTTATTTTGTTTAATTAATCATATATACATGTTTTTTTGAGTTAATTGTTGATAAAGTTTAGTTTGCATGAATGTCAGTTTCTTGAAGTAACATCAGATTTCTGAAAAATTTTGAGAAATTTTGGTCTCTGATCAGTTTTCAATTCTTTTCCAGTCAAATTCATAAAAATGTCATCGTTCCTCTAGTAAAGTAACGAGCTGGTAGTAATTAAAGCTGGTAATAATTAAATAAATAAAAATAAATGAATAAAACATGTTATTAAATAAGAAAAAAATATTAATTGACGATTTTGAGAGATTTTCATTTAGGATTTAAAATTTTTTATATATAAGTGATTACTGCCTCGAATCTGTGTGCGTGGAGTTCGCATGTTCTCCCCGTGCTCAGTGGGTTTCCTCCGGGTACTCCGGTTTCCTCCCACAGTCCCAGACCTGCAGATTAGGCTAATTGATGTTCGCAAATTGTCCGTAGTGTGTGAACGTGTGTGTATGGGTGTGTGTGTGCCCTGCGATGGATTGGCACCTCGTCCAGGATGTACCCCGCCTTGTACGCTAAGTCTCCTGGGATAGGCTCCAGGCACCCCGCAACCCCGTATACAGGATAAAGCAGGGTATAGGATAAGGCGGTGAGTGAGATGGAGTGTTAGTGCTTTGTAACACTCAGTAGGTTTTTTCTCCACAGCTAAGTCTCCGGGACGTATTACTTCCAAAGCGAGACAATTCTGATACAATTTTATATATTTCCAGATTAATGGAATTAAAATAGATTTTGTTACAATTCTAAAAAAAAATAAAATAAAAAAAAACAGGATGCGGTGCTGTCTGCCTGTGTGAATAGATTGGAGCGTATCACCTGTAGGGTTGTAGAGGAACTGCAATATTATACCATCTCAAAAACAGGAGACATTTAAATGAAAAAGAAAAAAAAAGTTTAAAAATCAATGTTGATTTTTAAACTCCTAGGTGGTGGAATGAACTTCCTCTAGATGTCCGTACAGCAGAGACTTTGACCATCTTTAAACGACAACTCAAGACGCATCTGTTTCTCCAGTACTTGGACTAACCCCACCCCACCCCCCACCAAA
>JAQMYG010000033.1:3868555-3892120 GCA_030014215.1 Clariallabes teugelsi
CGCCCCGAATGGCGTAGAGCCGTGCAATTAATGTGGGAGCACTAATACCTCTCATCCCTCCCCCCTGAGAGAGCTCGTCCAATTTAGCTCTCTCTGTGCCTCCGGCTGTGAGAGGAAAACAGCATCACCGGGATTCGGGCCCAGATTTTTTTTCCAGATGATAGGGCGAGTGCTTTAACCCACTGCGCCACTCGGAGGCCCTTACCAAAAAGTTTTTACAAAAATTCTAACAAAACTTAGGGCCTCTGAGTGGCGCAGTGGTAAAGTGCTCACCCTATCACCCGGAGACCGCGAGTTCGATTCCCGGGTGATGCTGTAACCTCTCGCAGCCGGTCTAGAGAGAGCTGATTGGCCGAGCTCTCTCAGAGGGGAGGGATGAGAGGTACTTGTTGCTCCCATATTAATCACGGCTCTACAGCCAATCAGGGGCGTCTTGTGAGCTCACGCAAGCAGAAGGAGCGGATAGCCACAACGGTCCGCCTCATGTGGTTCGGAGGAAACGCAATAGTCTTAAGCCCTGCCGACTGAGTGGTAGTAGTAGCCTTAATGTGGGAGCCCCCTAGTGACGGGGAGGAATTGGACGCGACAAAAAAAAATAGACAAACAAAACCTGCTTTATTTGCAAACCACAAAATATCAAAATGCATACAACATAGATAGATCTCAGTAACAATAATAAATTGTTCTTTCCAGCATCTATGACTAAGGAAAAATAAAATAATAATATTAAAAATAAATAAAATATAAAACATGGAGTCTGCTAAAAAAAATTATAGAAATAATAAAGTGCTTGAAATATCAATGTAAATGAAGTGGAAAATAAAACTAAATGTCTCCGCATGTTTTTATAAACGTTATGTCAAATAATTTAGACCTCCGTGTAAATGCATGCCATGTAAAATCCAGGCAGCTTAACCCCATCAGGGTAATTCATCCAGCCTCTTCTATGTGTCAGCCACATTCCAGATGTGTTTTGCAATGGAAAAGTGTATAAGTGGATGACTTTCGTTTGTATTCCACCACGATGTTGAACGAGGTGCAAAACAGTTTATCTGTGCTTTCGTGAAGGACATCGGGGAATGGCTGTACACAGTCTTTTGTGTGATCTTTCAGTGATTTTTGTTGGTAAAAGCGAGACATTCGTGTTGCACGTCTGCATCTTCAAAAGAAAAGTGCATTTGGTGACATACTGGTCACGTTTTTGTCTGGGCCACTACAACGATCACACCACCACATCATTGATTGTTTTCCTATACCAGGACATCCCCAAGTGTTTTAATTTCTCACATACTGTATAACACAATCCAGTGTTACCATTGCAACTGCCAATGAAGTTAGAATCAGTATACTCACTCACTCACTCACCCACCAACCCATCGTTCCATAAATGTATACAGTATATACCACTAAAAATATTTAAAAAGGGGGTGCAAATCGGCATCTTGAATTACAATCGCTACTAATTCTACTGTAATAATGAATTCGAAATGGCTGAATGTGAGTTCAGTTCACTGATGCCTGTTGGAAAAAAATTGTTCCTGTTTCTAAATCTGTAAGTACGACTTCTCAGACTGCTTCCAGATGGTAGCAGTGAGAATAGATGATGAAGTGGGCGAGTAAAATCCCTCACAATGTTACAGGCCCTACAGTAACAGCACAATCTGTAAAGGTCCTCCGAAGATGATAGAGGGTAATAATTGCAATAAATCTATTGCAGTGTTTAGAACCGTTTGAAGCGCCTTTCTGTGAGCTGCTGAGGATCTGCTGGGCTGCTGAGAAGTTAAGATCAGTATAATGGCAAAATAAAATATTAATATTAAAATATAACTTTCTTCCCGCAGCCGTCAACTCGACAGAGGAACCGTTCGAGCCGTGGTCAGGTGTCGATGGCGACTTCCTGATCAGCGAGGTGAACACGGACTTGCCAGGTGCAGCGGAAGATGAGGAGTTTATAGAACTCTGGCATCCGTCGGGTCACCGGACTTCACTCGGTGGCATCTGGGTCCTGCTGATCAACGGTAACGACGGGAAAATTTACCGCGAAATCGAACTCGACGGATACTACACGGACAATCAGGGTTACTTCCTAGTGAGTTGTTTGAATTGTCATGCCTCGCATCTTCTTTTTGTGCAGTGAACTTTGAGATATTGTTCGTTCTTTCTCACTTATGTAGATCGGCAGCGAGAAGCTCAAACCGCACGTCGCCCTGCCAGCAAACACGATCCAAAACGGCCCAGACGCCATAGCCATTTACCGCTCGACGTCGCCGCCCTCCATCGAGGGAGCCCTTGTTCCCAAGAATGGGCTCCTGGATGGCATTGTGTACCGAACCCGTGGTTCTGACCGAGCCTGGGAGAATCTGATCAAAGCCCTGACGCCGGGACAGGACCCCCTACTGGAAAACAACACAACGCTTCAAGGAGATCAAAGTCTTAGTCGATGTGCACTAAAACGTCTCAACCTGAACTCCTTTAGGGTAAGGTCACTTCCTGGTTGGATCACACCATTTTCTGTGCTCCAATACAGTTTATACTGTTACAGTGTATACTTGGTGCATCTTGTTCTTTCAGGTCACCTCTCCGACACCCATGAAAGACAACGATTGTCCCCGCCCCCATAAAGATCTAGAAATTAATGAGGTGGGCGGAGTCTTAGGAGGTAACTTCTTTGTCGAACTGACTGGCCCACCTTCGGCTCCTTTGGACGGATTGGTCTTAGTGCTGTATGAGCTCAGCACCGCTAGACACGTCGTTCCGCTAGAAGGAACGCTGAAAAGTAATGGTTTCTTCCTATTGAACAATTCTGGAGCTGGTGAGTGTGGGCGGGGCTAAGTAAATATGTATTATTTCACAACAGCTCACTTTCCTGCATCTATTTTTGCTTGACTTATGAAGTATGCAAGACATTGTGAACGCATATATTTTAAGCAGTGAAATTAAAACCACAAATCTCAACTCTAATGTGTGTGTCGCTCTTTCTTCCTGCAGATCAGAGTTTGCCTGCAGTGAAGTCTCTGGGTGCCGTCTGGTTGTGTTACGGCCTGCCGACTGTATGTAGCAATCAATCGAAAGTTCAGGACCTGTTAGTGCTCTCCAATAGTTCAACCCTGCAACCCTTCCTTCATGGTGTTACCTATCGGGTTGTGCACCCAGTGGCCAAGTGTGTGATTCTTGTGTAATTTTGTAATCTATACCGCTTTTTATTTTCCTAACTTGTACTCATGTACTTATATTGTTGTGTGTTTAGTTTTGACTCTGTCTCGCGCTGTGCACTAAACCGATCCTCCACCTGGACCGCTTCCAACTCAACGCCACTTAACCCAAATTTATGCCCAAACTCGTCCTACACCGTAAACATGGACCTATGTCTACAGGCGGATTCTGGTTCTCACATTAGTATGCTAACTTCGGTTATTTTTAAATAATTTGTTCATCTTTATAATTATCCTCTATTGTTTAGGAATATGTTTTTTAGTTTTTTACTCTTTTGTCCTAGAGATTAAACACATTTGATTCTGTCTGCTTCTCTCTTAGCATGCTCACCTGAGGGATTTGCGGAGTTGCTGGAGCGTTCCTGTCAGTGTGGAATCTCTGGTGCCCATCTTGCAGGTGACACACACATAATCATATACATACTGTACATTAACCTGTACATGCGACCCTACAGGGATAACATTAGCAAGCAAACGCAGTTTGCCAATACAGGTTCTCACACAGTTAACAAATTCGCTAAATATGTATCATGGTTAAAGATTTCATTGTGCTGTTTTGGAATATTTTTGAAAAAAAAAAAAGCTTACCTAATTTTTATTCCTTGTACTGTTTTTGTCGTTGTGTGTGTATTAGGTGTGAATTTAACCTGCATATCTGACACAATTTACGCTGGAGGTACTGTATTTACGCTGTCCAATCAGCAGAGGGAGCATGTGGACCAGACACTGCAGAAAACACACACACACACCTGCGGTGAAGTCCACGAACGGCTGTACAATAAAGGTACACACTTACCAAACTTCTTACAGTTAACAAATAATACTACAAAAGAAACAGAAACAGCTACACAACTTTCAGTCCCTCTCTTTAAAATAAAAAATACACAATACGTGGGTAGTGGTGGTGTGGCAAAACCAGATTTTGCTGAATACTGAATTCTGGATGAAAACCATGAGCTTTTTAAATTTATTTATTTATTTATTTATTTATTTTTATGCCAAGTGGCAAAGGACCTTTCCACCAGTCGTTTTCAGATTTTGCTGATTTTGTGGGTATTTGTTGAGGCATTTTTTAAAATTAACTCTCATTTGTCTTGAAGTGGCAGTCATTTCAAAATTTGGCCCAAACATACATGGTAACATGAGACTCCCTTTTTTTTCAACAGTTTAACAACTTACAAAGTATTGTGTGTGTAGAATTCAAATAAAATTTGCTTTACCTTTTAATAATATGTGTTTGACTCCCAGCAACTCTACTTCATTAATCATTACCAATGTGTATCATGCTGCAAATTTTAGATGATTTTAAGCTTTATTATATCTTACAAATAAGTGAAAATTGTGTGTGTTATGCATCAATCTAAAATAATATGCTAAAACATACAAGACCATACATGGGAAGTACATAGGGCTAAATCTTAAAATGGCTGCTGTTTTATAACGAATGAAGATTTTCTTATAAAATTCGGGGCTTTTCCTTCTCATAGTTTTTCTACCAAACAGTTAGAAAATTAGCAAAATCCATCATAGGGTATGGCCACCACCTGGTTGTTAAAACCTGAAATTTCCCACAAAATAGAACTGAATCTAATTCTACTCTACTAGCACAAATTTATACACACCCGTTAGTTGTTGTTTTGACTCCCTGACACAAAGTGCTTGCAACAAATTAGTTATATACTGTATAATAAGAACTTTTTTAATTATACAGTATATAATAAAAAAATTCTAAATAATAAAACTCATCTTTACCTTCACCTCAGTAACTACAAGGTAATCATTTTAGACTTTGAGTTCAGGAAAGAAAATAAGCTCTCTTTTTTATAAAAGTGTAGAGTTATTCATCCTGTTGATTTTCTTCACCCTCCAGTGTTTTCTTCCTGAAAAATAATACATTAATTAATCTTGTGACCTAATAACATTTTGAAAAAAATTACATACATTTTAAAATGATAATTTAAAAATAAAGTGTACTTCCATGAAAATTTTTACTTAGTATGTTTTTTGTACACCTCTTTAACAGTTCATTTAAATATATATATTTTTTGCCATTTAAACACACAGCATATACTGTATACTTGTAGTAACAGGATGTTATTTGAAGTGCACCATTGTTAGAGCTGAGTGATTGACAGCTTGATTACCCAATCAGAGTCTGCGCTGGGGCTGCAGGTGGGCCTGGTGTTAATGGCAGTGCTGCTGTGTGCACTGGGAGGAGCCATCTTCATCTACCTGTACAAGAAAAGGTAAGCATTCGTAAGATGTTCATTTCAAAAGAGGTGCGAGTTGTTTTGATATGATATCCAGAATGACTGTGTGTGTGTGTGTGTGTGTGTGTGTGTGCCCCTACAGACGGCCTCAAGACTACTATTCAATGGAGCTGAATGAACATGACTCACCCGTGGATCTTTAGCATTTGTGTGTATGGGGGCGTGTGCTGTACTGTATGTTGACTGTGGATTTTAAAGGAAGTCTATTTTTATGATGTGTAATTGTTTTTTTTTTTTTTTTTTTTTTTTTTTTAATGGAGATTACATAAAGGTACAATAGATATTTCGTAGTTTACATAAAAAAACAAGTTTCTATGCTCTTTAATAGAATATTCTGTTTATTGTTCCTTTAAATCTGGGAACTGAAGTTGGTCAGGATATTAAAGGTTCAGTCAGTTATGTGTAAAAAAAAAGTTTTTTATAGATCTGTTATAATTTTTAGTCGTGCTTACCTTAAAAAAAAAAAAAAAAAGACAATCTCTGATGTTACATGCAAGGTACATACGTGGAAGGTGTTTCCACATAATACATGTAATGTTAAATATGAATAAATTGTATTTGTTGGTACATTTTGGAAGAGAACACTTCAGGATGCACAGTTGTTTAAAAATAATCAACTTTTGGGTTGGTAACATTACCTCCACTTCTGTTGTTGATTATTTTTCTATGACAGCATAGACCCCAAAGTGTTTTTATCATTTTGGGAAACCACTACTAAAGGGTGTTCGCCTTTAATTTAGAAAATATATGGTCATAGTTCTCTTAATGTTCCTGAATTTGCATTTTTTTACACAAGAGTTATCAAAAAGTATTCACTTAAATAATGCAGAGTATTTTTTAATTAGTTTTATTACCATTTCCTCATTAAACAACTCTCAACTGCTCACTTCTCATGACACTTTTTCTTTTTTATTATTATTGTAAATACAAACGCCATTTTACAGTATGGAAAGGGAACTTTTGGAAATATAGTCGTATTAAATGTAGACATTTGTATATAAATATATTTAGTTGCTGTTTCATCAAATTTCAGCAGTTCATCCTGGGAGGAAAGTCATGTGAAGTAAAAGCTAGTTTGTAAATGTTTGATTTACTGAACCTAAATTCATTCTCACTGATGTTTTTCTTGATTTTTATTTCTATGCTTTTGTACTTACATTCTTAAAAAAAAATTAAAGGTATGTGTTGAGTGATAAATACAATCAAAATTCAAACACAAACACTCTCCTCTTTTTCATCATTTTATCAATCCTGGTTAGTTTTTTTTTACTTTTGCCATGCAAGAAATGTATACCACACTGAATTAAAGTCAAATGTAGCACTGTATTCACTTCAGGCTCAACATTAAACAGAAACTGATCCATTTTAGGATCGGGACAACTACAGTAACTCAAATAACCACCTTTTACAATTTGCTTCAGTGCTTTGAGGTTTTTGGGCCGTCACTTATGGACAGCTCCACCCCAGCATTTCAGTTGGGTTGAGGTCTGGATTTTGACTGGGCCATTCCAAAACCTTGATTCTTTTATTTTTCAGCCATTCTGATATAGATTTACTGGTGTGCTTTGGATCATTGTCCTGTTGTATGACCCAAACTTCGACCAAACTTTAGCCTCACAATTGTCCCTAGAATACTCTGGTACTGGGCTAGGTTCTGAGCTGCAAAAATAAGCCCAAATCATCACCCCTCCACCACCAATGTGCATGACAATGAATATGAGGAGTTCCTGCTGAAATGCTGTTAGTTTTTTCCCAAACATGGCGCTGGGCATTAAGGCCAAACAACTCCACTTTGGTCTCATCTGTCCATAAGACATTGTTCCAGAAGCCTTGTGCTTTGTTCAAATGCAGTTTTGGGAACCTCTTCCATCAACAGCTTCCATGTTTTTTTCCATGTCTTGAAGGCTTTTCACTTGTGAATAATCTTTCACTTCAGAACGTTAAATTTCAAATTGTTTGAAAATGGTTTAATAACCCTTTCAAGATTGATGTGCCGCAATAATTGCTTTTCTAAAACCATTGCTTATGCCTTTCGCTCTTGGGATTGTGCACTCCTGAATGCCCCCGATCAGCAAATTGCCAAAACTTCTACTTTTATAGGGGTCTAGAAACCTGTTGATGGTCAATTAAGGGATGATAATTAGGAGAACCTGGCTGCAACTTATCCTCTTAAATCCTGTGGAAGCAGTATTGCTTGCACGTATTTTTTTTCTTTTTGGTTCCATTTTTGTTAAATAAATAATGGCATGGTGAAAAAAAGTTAAATAATGTTGATCGTCTCGGGTTGCATTTGGCTAATACTGGCACCTACTACGATCAAATGATTTTTATTATGTTTTACCACAAAAACACAGAATTAAAAGAGGGGTACTAACTTTTGAACACGACTGTACTCAAACCAGCCCATTAAGAAAATCAGAGATCGTTCATTCTGATATTTGATCTGAACATGACCTCAAAGTTCCTGTTCTGCATGCTCTATAAGACTCCAGCTCGTCTCAGGTGTACGTCATGAAACTGGCCAGCATGCTGAGTTGAATCATCCATATCCGTGTTTAGTCTTTTTTCAGGTTGCTTGCACCTATTTTTACTCAAAATTTCTCAAAAAGTAAATACAGGATGTTCAAAAAAAACAAAAACAAAAAAAAACATCCTCAGACGGTGTTTCAGACGGGGTTTCTCTGACCCTCACTCTTTTCCTGTTCTGTCAGAAGCACTTCCTGCTATGTGACAGACGCTCTCATGCGTTGTTGCACTCCATCTGTCAAGCGTGGCCAATTTATTCAAAACTCTGCATGCAGTTTTTAAGTTTTTCTAAGCACGTGTAAGCCATGTGTTAATCCTCGTACATATGTGTGCTTGCATATAAACGTAGACAAGTGTGTGTATACAGCATGTGTGTGGCGTCCTGCATAAAGGAAGTTGATGCTGGTAAAGGCAGAGAACTAGTTACATAAGTCGAATTGTGTGAGAGAGATACAGAGATGCTGCTGCCTGAGTAAGTTCTATCTGTGACAGGAAGACGGCGAGGTGTGACAGGAAGAAAAAAACGAAAGAGGCAGAAGAGACGGGTGTTGTGCATGTGCACTCAGGAATGCAGTACGAGCACTAAAACAACAACAAAAAAATGATAGTGGATAGTAAGAGGAAAGAGTGGATATACACAAGGGTACAAGGTGAGAGGTATACTGCCTTTTTTTTTTTTAATAATGTGTGTGTATGTGTTCATATAGTATATAGAGGGAACTGATGGGTCATGATGTTGTGACCACTTTGCCTTTGTTCCTTCAATACGCAGGGTTCTTTAAGTTTCCACATTTTTTGGACTATCGTGCCTATTACAGTACAATTACATTCAATAGCAAATTAGAGCATTTAAAGAAACATTGTTAGCTCTGTAAACACACCAGGCATTAAGATTTACAAGAATTAGCTTATATTATTTACTAGCAGCCAGTAGTTCTTATACACCAGTGTTCATTCATTAGTAGGCTTTTTTCGGAGTACATGATTTCACCATTATGCCCTTTCCAGCTGCACATTATGGGCAAACAGAGGGGAGGACAAAAAAGAGAAGAAAATTGTTGCATATGATTTGTGATCAAATAACCTATGAAAAAAAAAAAAGATTTTCAGCACTAACATAAATTATGCAAAGTTGCGGTTCTCAGACTTGAGTAAGAGAGACAGAGAGTTGGTTTTACGGATTCAAACAAGCCACAGCTGGGATTTTAGTTGTTTTTTTTGGTTCCTTACTATCAAGAACATAACGTAGCATCTTCTGCTAGTTCAAGCGACCCAGACTCAGTACAGCAACCGAAGACAAGAATATTAACACGAATGAGTGCCGATATGATGTCCGTTAGGTACAGAACGGCCACATCATTTGAAATTTCTGAAATAAGAAACAACACATGCTCCGCCTGTAGTCATAAACAATAAATGTTGAAAAAAAAGTTAATATTATCCGCCTAACGTTTTTCTTGTTAACACCAGCTCTTTTACAATAGTTACATTAACAAAATCATAAATAATCCAAAAAGTTTTCCATTGTTCATTAATAATTACATCTCATGTTGTGGAACGTTCTGCTATATGTTTTAAACAGATTTTCTATTCCATTTAAACTAAACATAAATTTGATGAGAAAATATTTGTAACTGTTGATTGAACTATGAAAACAAAAAAACTAGAAATGAGAATCGAGATATGTGGTACAAACAGCTATGAGATACAACACAAACAAAAAGATGGTTAGCATAACACCAGCTAGCTATGTAACAGAAATTTAGCTACAAACTTTATAATTTATTATATTTCAGCAAAATTACAGAAAGAGACTTTCACCATAGCCACAGGATAGCTAGCTAGTTATTTCTAAGTCTTGAATTTCATTCAGAAAAAAAAAAAAGCCTGACCTAAACTTGCCAAATACAGTATAAAGTTTGAATATTAATGTGAAGAAGAAAATAAAGCAGGTGTTTCTTGGCACACGTTTCACCGATGTTGTTTCATGTCACTAACCAAATAGTCATAACTGACCGCAATAAGGGAAGACCAAAAGATGACTATGACAACAGATTTAAAATTTCAGCCTACATTACCCAATGTTCAGATTTCGATGTGTTAATCAGCATTGCTGGAATAACACACGCTGTTTAACTGACCAAAAGTTTTGGAACAGGTGGTATTACAGTACTGTAAATACCACTTCAGATTGTTTTGCATATCTTTTGCTGGTTATTGAGATCACTGAACTGTAGCATTCTTCTTTGCTATGATTCCTTCAGTGGTTTGTTTTATTTTGGCGCTTCTCTTTTCTGGCTCCTCTTCAGAGGTGAATGGTGCTCAAATTGGGTTAATATACTGTACAGTGTCCAATTTGGCCAAAACATTTGACTTTTATTCCCTTATAAAGTTCTTTCTTGTGTTGGCAGTGTGTTTTGGGTTAATGTTTTACTGCATGATGAAGTTCCTCCCAACTAGACTTAAAGTTCCAGACAAAATGTTTCTGCAGACGTCTGAATCCATTCTATTTCTACCATCATGAGTGGAAGCAGCCATGCAAGTCTCTACCTCTACCAGGCTTAACGGATGAGATTGTATGTTTTGGATCATGACAGATCCTTGCTTGCGCACTTTGGCTTTTCCATCATTCTGGTAGAGGTTAACCTTAGTTCCACAACTTTTGTAGCTCTTTACTTATTTTTACACAAATTCCAATCTGGCTTTCTGACTCTCATTGCTGATGAATTGTTTGCATCTTGTGGTATGACCTCTATATTACTGCTATTTACTGCTTTCTAATGGTGAATAGTGACAACCCCTGCTGAGGTTGTTGAGTGTTTGGGTGTTTCTTTGGGTGTTGCTCTTACAGTGTTTCTGTCATCAGCTGCTGGGGTTTTCCTTGGTTCACGTCTTCCATGTCTGGGGGACTTAGGGCTTAGTTTTTTTTTCCCTCCTAGCAAACTGTTGCATTGGCTACGTTTAATACTAGTGCAAAGGTTCTGATAAATTTTCCTCTATTCTCAGCTTCAAAATGAATTGTTTTTCCCATAGACAGCTCTCTGGTCCTAAAGTGGGTTTACCATTTTAATAACAAATGCATTCAGGGTTATTGAATGTTTAAACAGTGACTACAACATGCACATCTGGGCAACAAGAAAAACATGCCAATGACGTGTTCCAGTATTTTTGATCACCTAAAAATGAATGGCTGAAAACGTTCTAAGGTTTTAGGAAATCAAGATCTACATATCGGGAAAAGAAAAGTACACATTCTGATCCCATATCCACCTTTTTGATCATAAACCCAAATGTCTATAGTTTATAGCAAAAAGAAAAGAATTGGCCTTGGTGTTCCAATACTTTTAGACGGTGACTGCAGGTGTATTTTTTCAAAAGAATTGTTTGGTTCAAAATGTATCTCCCGACTATTTTGGAACTACTTAGTACCTTAGAAGTAAACTTTCCATTTAGAAACCGCAGGGGGTCAGATGCACCAACCTGTAAGTCACTCGCAGACAAGAGGGAAAGTACAAGCACATCTGACACCTGATAATGAAGTGACCTTTATGGTCACATTTCACTTGAATCTACAACTAGCCAATACACAAGAAACCTAGAAATAGGGAAGCTAGAAATAGAGTCAGGAAAAAGATTACATTATTAGATGGACATTATAAATATGTGGGGGAAAACAGCAGTACGTGAGGCTCAGTATAAAAGGGGCAACAGTGAACTGTAAGTTTAAAGGTTTTAAAAAAGCAGATTGATTGATTTTTAGTGTCAAGTGCAAAATGGTGTAACAATAAAAGAAAGAAACAGTTTAAATTTGAGCAATAAAAAAGCCTTATGTAATGACATTCATTATGTGAATGAGAAGATGGCTTTGATTGTTCCAGTATATTGCCAATATATTACTGTGTGAAAAGCAATATATCACATTATTCAATAATGAAATTTAAGAACATGGCTTTCACATTCATTACCTGAGGGTTATTAAATAGCACTTGATTCAGTTCATTCAATTATTTTTATATCATGTACCAGCAACATGTACTACTATAAATGAAATTGTGTGAAACTTTTTTATTTTTTGTAATAATGCTGAAAATTTAGATTGTCTTAATGTCACTGACGCGCATAATTCCAGGAAATTGATGGTTGAAAATTTCTTTTCTAAATTAAAGTGTGGGGAAAGAAATGTGTGACACCATTCATACAAATCCACTATCAATCAATAGAGAAATGTGCACAGTAAAGGAAAAACTGATGTTTTTTAAAAAGGAGAAGAAAACAGCAATTTGTTCATTTTAAATCAACAAGAAATATTTAATTATTAAATGAAATATACTTAGAAAAGTATAATGCAAAGGAAAGATAAACTCAAATATTCTTTTCCATAATATGATAATATAGTGGTAAATAAATCAATTCTTTAAATAATTGCTAGATTTTTTACTCCATTATCCTTATAGTACTATTTAACAACCAAACGGTCGATTCTGTTCAACTCTGCCAATATTGATAGGATATCTACACACCACGTTTTTTTATTGCAGCATCGACTGGAAAAGATGACTATGCTACTGACCAAATTACTTTGATGACCAAAAGTATCAGCAGGGTATTTTTATCTGCTCAGTACTGTGGCCTCGGGTCAGACAGTAGTCATGGGGTCATGCTTATAACGGCAGTTGCTGATCGCTATATTGATAATGACTTGCTCTGCATGAGTGTGGACGTGTATTAAAGAAATGTCGTGCTGTCACCTTAGTAACTTAGTGTTTGCTGACGCATGTGGCTTGTGAGGTTTATGCGGCAGCGTCTGTCTCGGGCTTGAACGTTGAATACGTCTCTCTCCTGCTGCGATGCTCTGCATGTGTATGCTATCATTCTGGAGCGGCCAATGCCTGTAGAAGCACAATAAGCCACAGACAGAGAGAGTGCACAGCAATAAAGCAGATTTTTTTTTTCCCTCTATGCAAAATAAAACCTGTAACAAGAACAGACTGTCTCAGTGAGTGTAAAGGAGTGAAGGAGCAGTTCACTTATTTACACTCCAGACACTTCATGTGTTTTTATCAGGCACACAATTTTAATTACTTAGATTTTAATAATAAAATGACTAATCAACTGAGACATTTAAACGTTTAAAGTTGAATTCTTGAGAGTGACCAACCTCAAAGTCTACTTCCAAAAAAAGGCTTATTTCTAAAATATTAAATAACTTGCCTTACAAAAGGGGGAAAAAAACTATTTACACTCCTATTATTTGTTATTTGTAGCTTGTAGTTTATCATAGCATTAAAGTTCAGATAAATAATTTTAACTCTGCTAAAAGGTATTAGTTTAGAGTTTAGCATTTCCCAAATCCACACCGATTTAATTTCAATGTGAAATTTTATTCAACTTTCTATGACTCTAACATATAATGCACTGTTTGTCTACTAAGAGAAATTTTCAACTCCTGATTAACTTTTTTTTTTCGAAACAGAGGCATGGAACAAAATGCTGATGCCAAAATCAGCATTTAACATCTAATAAACATACAGTCGCATAGACACGTACAGCATACACATTGGAATGGAGAGGAGCTCACAAATTCCTTGGCAGGACGACTGCTACATGGTTCTCAAATCCACACCAAAACCAGGAAATCACAAGAAGATGGAGGGTAAAACCCAACACACACACACACACTCACACAGTCATGTTCTTTTATTGTTATTATTAACATTTAACATATTAAAATGTAGTACGATAGATGTATCACACCGTACTGTGTTTGTTTTAATTAGATTCTAGTTGGTTACGCAAGAATCAGAAATCTTTGCAACGTTTCATCACTGACCCGTTACTCACGGACATCGTCAACCACATGAGGAAGGTGGACGAGCTGAGTGCAGAAGGGGCAGGAATTATCAAGGAGGCAGGATCATTGGAGGATAAAGTGCATGCATCGATTGAGCTGCTCTTTAGGGCTGATCCGCAGGGCGCCGCCCTGCAGGCATACCTCAAGAACTCGCACCCGGACGAGTATAACCTCATAACTTTTCATGGTGAGTGTGGCGAAGTCAACTTGCATAATCAGAGACTGCACTTGCTTGAGTAAAACTTAATTTTTTAATTAATTCATTAATTTTTCTGCTTTCTTCTTAGACGTCGTTGTTCAGCAACATAAAGACAGCCTCCTCCGGCAAGTCAGAGAGGACCATGAGATTGTATCATCCAATCAAACATCTGATCCTGCCCTGTTACTGGTCGATGGTGTGTCTGACCTGCAACAGAGAGAGCACGATCTCATTCAAGTGTCAGTCAACCGAGGAGTGGGACCTTTGCATAGTCGTCCGCTGGGACTGGATAAACTCTTTGCTCCACTGACAAGGGTTAGCACCGCCCCTCGTGTCACACTGACAATAGGTGTGGCTGGAAGTGGGAAAACCCGACTTGTCCACAAATTCATCCTTCAATGGAGTTCAGGAAAGGTATTCCCAGAGTTGAGCTTAGCAATTCCGATTGCATGTTGGGAATTGAGCAGCTTTGATAGATTGTCACTCGAGAGGTTGCTTCGATTGGTTGTTCCATATGATAACATTGATGTGATTTTGAACAGTCGTATCTGTAAAGTGCTGTTGATCTTTGATGGGTTGGAAGAATTTCGCTCCCCTCTTGACTTCTCAGAGACCCCGGTAACTTCAGATCCACGTCGGGAGCTTCCAGTGTCCGATCTCATCACAAACATCATCAGGGGCAACTTGTTACCTGGGGCTTCAATGTGGCTTTTGTCAAGGCCTGGAGTTGGGGCAAAAGTACCTGCAGGATTGGTGGATCGTGTGACAGAGGTCCCACCTTTTTTGCATGCTCAGATTCAGGATTACACACAACACCAGCAGTCCAATCTGTCAGACTCTCAAACGCAAACCCCAGAGGACAAATCGTGCCAGGCATGGGAGCACCTACAATCCCAGAAACCCTTGATCATTGTTTGTTCAGTGCCTTGCATTTGTCATATTGTTGCAGCCACCTTGTCCCACCTTGTAGGGAGAGACATGGATGATATACATCTACCACGGACTCTGACAGAGGTATACACCCTCTACTGTTGGCCACATCTCTCTTCCATAGATCCATCCGGTGGAAGCATCCGGAAGCCGCTTGGCAATCTTGGACGACTGGCCTTTTACAGTCTGCTGCGCCAACGTCATACGTTTCTTGAGACTGAATTACGAACTTACGGTGTTGACATTCCACCAGCACCAGGATCTCTGGGACATCGGCTCCTTCGACGTGAGCAGAGCTGGTCCTCTGAATCAGTCTCATGGCGGTTTGTACACACGTCTGTGCAGGAGTTTCTAGGTGCACTCTTCTATTATGTGTCCTCACGCAGAGGAATGTTTGATCTGTTCTCTGAGAGCAGTGTTTCATGGCCTCGGATTGGATTCCAAAACCATTATCGTGCTGCACTCCAGAAAACTAGCACCTCATCCAATGGCAAACTTGACCTCTTCATGCGCTTCCTCTCTGGCCTGTTGTCCTCAGCAGCCGGAGCTCTGCTGGGCGGGGCTTTGGGAGTAAGCCGAGAAGAGCAGGTGACGCAGCGCACCATGGCAATGACCCTGCTTCAGAATACGGTGGTAGCATCAGGAGGTGAGGCGGTTAGCATGCGTAGTGTAGCTACAGTTGCTTGCCTGGCAGAGTTACAGCAGATGGAGTGGATACGCTCTGTAGAGGAGGATCTGATCGGCTCTAGACTACATGGAAAGCTGAAAGGTGGCGTTTGCACAGTGCTGGCGTATCTGCTGCAGGTGTCAGAGTCATGTGCCAAGGAGACACAACTCTCAAACTGCCTGGATTCTGCCTCCCTCAAGCAACTTCTCCCACAGCTCCTATACTGCAGCAAGTTGAGGTGAGACAAACACATTAACCACATACATATACAATTATCAGTCATAACAATAAAACCACCTGCCTAATATTGTGTAGGTCTCCAGTGTGCTGCCAAAACCATCAAGGCTCTAGCAACACAAAGCGCTGCAGATCTGAAGCAGATCTTTTAGGTGTTATAAGTGTCTAGGTGGATTTTGCAATGTGTCAGGGCACATTATCCTGGTAAAAGCGGCCAGTGTAATTACTGAATACTGTTGCCATGAAGGGGTGTATATGGCTTGTTATGTGGCAAGGTGAGATCCACAGGAATGCCAGGACTCAAGGTTTCCCAGTAGAACATTTAGCTAGGTGATTACACCGTTCCCGCCAGCTTACTTTTTTCACATAGTGCATCCTGTTGTCGTCTCTTTACCAAATAAACACAGAAAGTGCACCCTGCCGCCCTGATATGAGGTTTAAAAAATGTGACTCATCAGACCAAGCCACCTTCTTTCATTGCTCACTTGGCTACTGTCGGCACTTTCAACACTTCACTTACAGCATGGGCACTTTATCCTGTCTGCAACTATGCACTATGCTCAATGTGTTCTAATACCTTTATATCATTGACAGCATTAACATGTTCAGGAGTTTGTGCTGTAGTAGCTCAAGGACCTGACTAGATGGCCTAACGTTTCCCACCCATGAATCTTTTGCAGGTTCATTGGTTGTCCTATCACTTTTGGTGGGTACTAACTACTGCATATGAGAAACACCATATAAGAGCTGCTGTTTGGAGATGGTCTGACCAAGTCGTCTAAACATCACACTCTGGCCCCAGTCACAGTTGCTCAGATCATTAAGCTTGCCCCTTTTTCCTGTTTCCAACACCCCTCCCTTTTGACCACACTGTTCACTTGCTGTCTATCTCAACCCCTGACAAGTGGCATTCTAACCAGATATTCAATGTTATTCACTTTACCCAACAGTGGTTTAAATGTTATAGCTGATCAGTGCCGTATAGTGGTTTTCACCTACATATTTCATTTTTCACACATACCTTTCGAAACACTTTGAACTGGGTATGTGTTTTCACACCAAAACTATTAATACACTCTTTTAATTAATGCATTGCGAAACTAGGATGAAATATATATCAGTAGCAATTTAAAGGTCATTTAACAAGATTTTTTTTCAAGCCCAAATCAACAGCAATATTATTTTGAATGGAAGACTTGGACCATCATATATCAAGAACGTTTAATGTTTGTAGGATTTATATGGAATTATCACTGTTCCCACACGATTGGACTTTAGAATTTATCCAAACAGAATGAAGGTCATAACAACAAGGCAATCGGAGGCATCCTCATCCACGGCACTGGCGTCGAGTTCTACTTATTGTTCTAATTAGCTGTCATAAATGTAATGTCTTCATCATCATTGTTTCGCTCAAAAGGAATACCAACATTTTCCATTTGATTGCATGTGTGTTTGACTGCATTTTATTTTTTAGAATGGAAAATAACAAATTTAAGGATGATGCAATGGAGCTCCTGGGAAGTTTACTAAGTGCCAAAGACTGTCATATCCAATCACTAAGGTATAGTATGCCTACAGTACATATAATACAAGTATATACTGTACTGTATAATTCTCCTGTCTAGTATTTCGTTGATCTCTTTCCTGCTTTCTCTTGTTGTAGTATGGCAGATAGCTCGATTAGCAGTAAAGGGATCAAGCCACTGAGTAGAGCCCTTCTGGTCAATCGGACTCTCACCGCACTGGAGTAAGTGTTTAGAGTGTAGTCGTGTGCATACTACAGTATATGTACTCTGTAAAATAAATCCTTCACATATCAGGTAACAGTTAAGGGAATTCATTACGTTTGCGACAAATTAGATTTTAATTGTTAAAAATGTGTGAAAAATCTAATAACACAGTAACTTTGTAGATTGTCCGGCTTTCATCCTTTTGTCCTTAAACATGGGCTCTTTTTTTATTAACAGTCTCCATGGCAACAACATTGGCACCAAAGGAGCAAAAACATTGGCAGAGGCACTAAAGATGAACCAGGTTATCGTGACAGTCAAGTAAGTTCCACCCAAATATAGAAGCGTAAATAAATATAAGCATTGTATTTTAACTTTTATGTACTCGGAAGACAAAACATGGACTGTATTACCTTTCTAATATGAAATATTAAATAAATAGTACGTTTAAATAAATACAATAAATCTGAAAAAGTAATAATAATAATAATAATAATAATAATAATCATAATAAAGCTCTAATGATAGTGTGTGTAGACTTGTGAGTGACTGTACAGAGTTGTGTGTGTGTGTGTGTGTGTAGTCTCCAAAGTAACCAGATAGAGGACGAGGGAGCTCGCGCACTGGCCGAGGTTTTGCAGTCAAACAGGAAACTCATCACACTAAAGTAAGTGTGTGTAGCTGTGTATACTGTATGTGTTGCACCGCTTACACTGAAATTACATTATAATGTTCCTTCCTTGAATTTCAAGAATTTTCTTTTGATGTCATCATGTATTTGATGTGTGTGTGTGTGTGTGTGTGTGTGTGTTTCAGTGTTCAAAAGAACAACGTAGGCCCAGAGGGGGTGAAGAGAATTGCAGATGCGCTCAAAAAGAATCAGACATTACAAGAGCTCAAGTATGAAATGTGCTTGTGTAACACTTTCTTTTAAGCTTTGATTAGTTAAGGAGTTAAACACTTGTGGGCATGCTGTTAGTGTAAAAAAAATTAACAATGACATAATGTGATGTAGCTCCGTCCAAAGGCGAGTTATTTTTCAACAATGTAGTTGTATAGATGATTGTCTAATAACTGTGTGCCAATGACTAAACTAATGTTTATTCCATTCACGACTAAAATAAGGACCAACATAAACTGAAGCACTAATTAACACATTCTTAGTTGTTAAATGGGCAAATGAAAGAAAATGAGGCATGTACAAATATTCATATTTTACATCTCTAGTATGATAAGTTATACGATTATTAATGTATGCATGTATTTTCAGTCAAATATAGACAAAATCATTGCTTAACATATAAACAAGCAACCTTTAACATCAGTATTATTAAAAAATAACCTAAAACTGTTCATTATTAATGTTGAAACTCAAGTTTGTTTAATATTAATGAAAGATATAAATAATGTAGGTAAATTAAGAGAATTTTATTTCATTAACACCAAGAACATATTCTCCACTGTTTATTTATTACTGGATAGGTTATACTAAGAAACTTGCTAAACTAGTGCATTAATTAAGACATTTGTTCACATGAGTGGTGCATGAAATTCAATTACCCTTATGGGAAGTAAACTTAATATTTATCCAAGTTTTCCCCAAGTAAGGTACATTCTTTGAAGTAGCAAAGGAAATCGATCAAGTACACTTTCAGTTTCTATTTACCATACTAGCATTTCTAGCAAGAGTATTTGAGGAAAACTACACTAGGTAACATATTAACTGTTAATTTCCTTTTTTTCATTTTTAGTCATTTGTGTACGAAAATTATTAGACGTAGTTTTTGTATTCTATCATTTTTGTCTAAATTAGGTCCAAGTGAAATTATTCAATGTGTTTTATGGAAATCATTTTAGATTACTAAAAAATTTGTTTAAAATATTTTTTGATGCAACTACACTAAAAGTATGTTATAAGGATTAACAGTACACTGGTAAATATTTTTAAGGTTCTTTATATTCAGTTGGCATTCAAAAAGGCAACAGTTATGTAGGCGTTAACCACGTGTGGTTTCTTAATGTAGTACTTGATAGTTTGCCACCGTTAACTAAGAACATACTGTAAATGATGCTATGATTAAAAGCTAGTAGATTTTGTCTTGGCTTGTTTCTAATGGAAGGTTTGTGTTTATTCCAGTGTATCTGGCAATCATTTGGGAGATCTGGGCGCACTGGCATTGGCCCAAGCACTCGCTGTCAACCATACACTCCAAACTCTAAGGTATTAATACACACACACACACACTCATTTCCACAATTTTAAATGTCAATTCTTACTCCATATCACTTATGATCACTTCATTTCTATCTTCATCAGCCTCCGGAGTAACTCTGTTAGCGACAGGGGCATGAAGGCTCTGACTCAGGCCTTGCGCTACAACAAAGCCCTAACTAAACTCAAGTAAGTGTGTGTGTGTGTGTGTGTGTGTGTGTGTGTGTGTGTGTGTATACACACTTGATTTCTTGCTTAGAAATCAAATTTAAAAAGGAAAACCTAAAACTGTGTGACACATTTTGTTACACTCCAAGATGAAAGTTTTTTTTATTAAAATATCAAACAATACTGCACTATATTGTGTGTTGCTTTTAGTTCTAATGTCCATTCCTATGTAAAGTGGAAAAACATTAAATACTCAGGACATTTTGTTGCTCTCCAAGCATACACTATATGTCCAAAAATAAGTGGAAACCAGACCATCACACCCATAATTGGTTTAAACTGTTGTCACAAAATTGTGTGTCCCCTAACCTGGACCACGCTGACCACCTTTGGAATGACCTGAAACACTGACCGGATCCCATCCTCCTTGCGTGATATCACTGCCTGAGCTCACCAATGATCTTGTAGCTGAATGAGCAAAAATCACCACAGCCGGTCTCCAAAACGGAGTGGAAAGACTTCTCAGAAGAGTGACGGTTTTTAACCCTTTAAAAGGGGAATCATCAAGAAGTGTGGCTACCTCGAATATAAGCAGAATATTTTGGCAGTGTTGTGGAGCACTCATGTGTATGTCTACATCATGACAAGAACAAAGGATACCTAGAAAAGCAACTGCTACTACTAATCATTCTAGGAAAGGTTATAAGGCCATCTCCAAACAATTTGAAATGCACCATTCTACATTGAGAAAAATTGTTTACAAATGAACGGTTTAAAATTTTCCCAAGAGTGGGCATCCCAGTAAATTCAGTCCAAGGTCAGGCCGATTAATGCTTAGAGATATAAAGAAAAAAAAAAACAAGAGATACATACATCACATGACCTACAAGTTTCTCTGAGCACATTAAGTCTTTATGTTCATGACTGCACAAGCAGAGACAAAAAAGCTAGGACAAAAAGCCCCAATTCTCCAAAAATCATATACTCATGCATTTAAACAAGGAAAACCTGAAATTGTGTAACATTGTGGGGACATTATTATAAGGCCCCTATAATGTTAATTGTTTTTTCATTGTACTATTTGTATTAGCAGTATTATTAGTATATTTTGTTTGTGTATGTATTTTAGTTCTCATGGAAATTCAGTGTCCATGTACAGTATGTCAAGAAAAACCTTATACGTTTTGCCATTTTAGCAGCATCTTGATGGTCCCTGTAATGCACTTTTATGTTTGTGTGTAAGTGTAACTCCTGTGTGTGCGCAGCCTTAGGGAGAACTCCATCGGAGTTGAAGGTGCTCGAGCCATCGCTCGAGCTTTACAAGAGAACCACACACTCAGGGAACTTGAGTGAGTACATTCTTTCCTTCTCTCTTACCACATCATAATCTTTAACGTTTCCGATTTTGCATTTGTTTTCCTACAAAAAAGTTTACTCTTGCTTGATTTTACGTTTCGTACATAAATGAGCAGGAAAAAGAGCAGGTACATATAATTAAGGTAAACAAAGACAGTGATTCGCTTATTTGGACAGCCTCCTGGTGATGGTTTATGATATTTATTACACTTACACACCTTTATTTCAGGAGTACTGTATTCTAACTTTGACGTGACGATTCCATTGATTTCTAAATACACTTGCGTTTGTGTGCGACAGTCTCACGGCCAATCTTCTTCATGATGAAGGTGTGAAAGCCATCGCAGCAGCAGTAAAAGTCAACAGAGCTCTGACGTCTTTGCAGTGAGTCGCAAAAATGCAATACACACACACACACACACACGTCCCAACATCCAAAGACTTAATAGTTTAACAGGACTCATCTTTTTCATCTGATCTGTTTGTGTTAGTCTCCAGTGGAACTTTATGAAGGCTGGAGCAGCTAAAGCTCTAGCACTGTCCCTGCAGGATAACAAGTACATCCAGCTCCTGGAGTGAGTAGCTACAAATTCATCTCTGTCCAATTTTTCACTTCACCTCCGTAACACTCATGCACACAACATCCAAGTTCCATGTTTGTCCTGGTAAAGTTTGATCTCCAACAATAGGCATCTAAACTGAGTCGAGTTCTTTTTTTTTTTTTAAAGCTAGAGAAAGTTGAACTCAGTAACGGGTTTTGATAGAACATGATTTGATGGTGATTATACCATTGTACTGTTGGATGCTCAATTCTGATATTATTCCTTACGTAAAACATTTACCTGTGCAATTAAACCCAGTAGTTGGGTTTGCCATGAGATAAACTACTGCGAATAATTGACCTGACTTTTCTTCTGACTGGCTGACTCATTAATCTCTGTGTGTTTGTGTGCATGTAGTCTCCAGGAAAATGCTCTGGGTGATGATGGTGTTGTTGCACTGGCAGGCTCGCTAAAGACTAACTCTTCCCTCATGGTGCTCTAGTAAGTATAAAACACACAATTTTGTCTCATTATGCTTATGGGGACCTTTTATTGTCAGCCAAAATAGAACTACTTTAAACAATTTTGTAAACATTTTTTTGTGGGAACAAACTAAACATCCAGCTTGTTAACTATTATGGTCCCCACTAAGTAGAAAAAAAAAAACACACACACACGCATACACACAGCAGCTAAGAGTGCAGCATGTGGTCTGGCAGAAAGCCTGAAAAATGGGTCACGTTCCAGTAAAGGTCTACATTTCCTGTCTTCCTGGAAGACAATATAAATGTGTGTGTGTGCTGCTTGTGTGTGTGCAGTCTCCAGGGTGTATCGGCGGGCGAGGCAGGTGCCGTGGCACTGGCTGAAGCTCTGACGGTCAACCAAAGCCTCCACACACTCGAGTGAGTCGACCCCTATCTCAACTGTAATCTGTTTCCTGACTTTGGTGCCACGTGCCATCCTAACCACTTTATGTTTCTCATCTTGAACAGTCTCCGTGGTAACTTCATCGGCATGGGCGGGGCTAAAGCTCTCTCCAGTGCGCTGAAGACCAATCGGAGTTTGAGAAGTTTGAAGTAAGTAGCAGTGCTACGCAACAAACCTTTTACATGACATTTTATTTGTAATGAAACCTAGGAAAGAGTTGCACCAAGCAAACTATTAAATAAACAGTAACAGTAAGTGTAATGATTTATAATTGAAGTATAATAACAAACAATATTCTTTATGTTTATACTTTATTATAAACGTTGTTAAGTTCAAACTGTATAAAAATATAAAATTATTCTTCTATTAAATTGCGAGAAAGGTCAGGAGTTCCTTTGCTCTCCTGTTTTTCTTTGTAATGAACTCTCTTGATTGGTGTCAACTGCTACCTAAACGAAATCTAGTCATAATAACTATATCTAGTTCTAGTTATAATAACTATAAATCTAGTTATAATAACTATAAATTCCCATAAACTTCAGCAAGCACGTGATTGTTACAAAATAGCAGAAAAGCATGATACCACAACCCATAGTCGCTAAATTTCTAGCTAGAACCTAACATTTACAGTGGCTGGCCCCCTTGAACTTTTCCACATTTTGTCACATTACAGCCGCAAACATGAATCAATTTTATTGGAATTCCACGTGAAAGACCAATACAAAGTGGTGTACA
>JAQMYG010000033.1:3932555-3944107 GCA_030014215.1 Clariallabes teugelsi
CGCTAACATGACTGGCCCAGCTAACCTTCTTGGTTTGACAATCTGGCCCAACTGAATTTGTAATTGAATAGCCCTGCAGTAAGGCGTTACAATAGTCCAACCTAGAGGTGATACAAGCATGAAGTAGTTTTTCTGTATCATTTGGTGACAATATATTTCTTATCTTGACAATATTTCTGAGGTGAAAGAATGCTATCCTGGTAATATTACCTACATAAGCTTCAAATGAAAGGCTGGAATCTATGTATAATCACACTTTTACAGTCTTTTACTGTTGCACTTGATGCAACAGAAAGGCCATTTAAAGTTACTGTATGATCAAAAAGCTTGCTTCTAGCTGCATGTGGTCCTATGACTAAAACTCCTGTCTTATCAGGATTAAGCAGAAGGAAGTTAAACAACATCCAGTCTTTTATGTCCTTCACACATTGCTAAACTTTATTAGGCTGTTTTTTTTTCCATCTGGTTTTACTGAAACATATAATTCTGTGTCATCAGCATAACAATGAAAACTAATACCATGGTTACAAATTATGTTGCCCAGAGGAAGCATATAAAGAGAAAAAAGCAGTGGGCCTAAAACCGAACCCTGTGGAACACCAAACTCCAATTGAGAAACTTGTTTCCCAGTCACACGTTTGCAATTGCCATCTTTTTTTGTTTTGTTTTGTTAAGGTTGTCGGCGTACCTAGGTGTCCACAGATGTCTTGAGCATCTGGGGTACCTCGGTTATCCCATTCTAATGGAGCAGGACTCTCAGACGTCAGCCATCACAGGTACACACACTCTTACGATACTACACAGAACCCTAATTTTATGCAAAATATATACGAAAGTGGTTAAAAAATGATCAGCACTCCGGTTATATTGAACCTTTTTTTCCCCCTGATTTGTTTGGCCCCTAATTTAGTCGTACCTAGTTTCCATCATAGGTGCGTCATCAAGGCTACTACTACTACCAGTCAGGGAGGGCCGAAGACTCTTAACTCCGAGCCAAGTGACGCCTGCCAGCCACTTCTTTTTCGAACTGTTCGCTTAAATTTGATTGAGTGCGGATCATTTTTGCATCACCCTCCTATTAAGTGATATTTGATTGAGTAACACCCTGTTATCTTTGTCTTGTCTCAGTAAGCAGAGAGAAGTCAGTAGACCTGGAGAAAGGACAAACGCAGCGCTCGGTGTTTCTCTGCAAGGTGATCGGACCGCGCGGGACAGGAAAGACCGCCTTCCTGAAAACCTTTCTTGGTCGGAGCCTCGTGGTGAGGGAGCTCTACCATTATTTCAGCAAAGTGTCATTCTTTTTAAAAAAAAAACAAACAAAAAAAAACTTAATACTATGTTTCAGGGTGACGAGCGCCCCCCCGGTGCCTTCTCTCTGCACACCATCAACACCGTCTTCGTCTCCAACCAGGAAAAATACCTCATCGTGAGTGACGCTTGTACCAGATCTGCTTATGAGAAGCTCAGGTTTAGGTAATGACGTAGCGCTTCCTTCTTTTTTTCCCCGTAGCTGGAGGAAGTGGACGTAGAAGTGGAGTTCCTGAAAGCTGCGGATGCGGCGTGTGACGTCGCCTGTCTGATGTACGATGTCAGCGACCCGGACTCGTTCAACTACTGCGCCAGTATTTACAAGGTATACACACACACCTGTAGTGTTTTATTATTATTATTATTATTAACACACTTGACTTTTAAAGTTTGTTCCTCTTCTCACTTATGCTATAGCAAGTTTATTATAAGCCTTTGCACATTTCTATGTGAGTGAGCTGTTGCCTTCAACCTGCCTTCCAGTTAGCAATCATTAACATCATAGGAAACGAATCAATATCAAATCTAAATTCTAAGATAAATAAAGCACAACGTGTAAAAGTGTGTGTGTGTGTGATTCCGTGTGCAGCAGCACTACATGTCGAGCGGCGTGCCGTGCGTGGTCGTGGGATCCAAAGCCGACCAGCCCGAAGTGAAGCAGCACCACGGAATGAGTCCGGCCGAGTTCTGCTACAAACACCGACTCCCGAAGCCGCTCCACTTCAGCGCGCTCAACACACACAGCAACACACACATCTACAGCAAGCTCGCCTGGGCCGCCATGTATCCGTATGTTCTCTTTCTGTCTCCCTTCTCTCTCTCTCTCTCTCTCTCTCATTCACACAAACACACACACACTTTGACTAGGTGCTGTTTGTCTCCAAGGTGTCAAGGAAAAACCCTCTTCTGTATCAAATAGCGAAAAAGCGAATAATCACAAAACACAAGACCAGCATTCCCGTCCAGCACAACGACGCAGTGTGTTTCAGCTTGGTTTGATTAAAACAAGACACTCCCTAGTACTTCCACCTCCCCAATACGTATTCTTGTTAGCTGTGTGAACAAGGTACACGTACAGAACGTATAAACATGCATAGTAGTTTTAGCACAACCTCAACTTAACCTCAAATTATGCCATAAAAAATACATACAAAAAATTAATCAAATTTGGAAAAATAACTTGTACATGATTCAAAGACATAAAAATTTAAATTAGGAAATAAGAGATTTACATGAAAATGACTAATAAAAAATAACATATTTGTAGATTATTTAAAAAAAATCACAAAATCAGCAAAAAAAAAAAGCAAGCTTGTTATACATCTTACTGCAACAGTGAAATCCGCCCTTTGCATGTTAGGAAGCCGGGGTCAGAGCGCAGCATCAGGAAGGATACAGCGCCCCCTGGAGCAGATAGGGTTATGTGCTTTGTTCAAGGATTCGACAGTGGCAGCTTTGACGGGACACGATATTATCACGATACCTTTTGTATTCCAATTATCAATTCCAAGTATCACGGTTTTAGAAATATCTTGTTTAAAAAAATTTGAATAAAATATTTAAACAAATGTGATAAATCATTTGCTCGTACCACACAGGATGCTGCCAGGATGTTAATAGATTAGTGAGCACCCCCTGTAGGATAAAAAAAATATATTTTTATTAATAAATATATTTTAAATAAGTCGACATCAGAGTCAGAGTGCCGATCCTATGGTGGCGTATTGCCACACAAATGAATTGTGATCTGTCTATACTGAATAGATTTGTTTTCCCCCCATATTTAATATTCATGTTACGTTTTTGTATTTGGTGATGTGCACAAAGTACAAGTGAGAAAAAAAATAAAGCAGCAAGTCCGCTACCATAACCACAAACCCCTGGGGTGCCATTACTTTTGTCCTAACGGAGTGTTGCCCGTTAAACAATTTAAAGGCAGTCGGTCAAGCTGCGCGAGACTCCTTGTGTGTAAATTCACACCAATATTTATTTATTTACTTATTTGGAATTGTGATTGACGTGTCTTGTGATGTCACTTCCTGTCCCTAGGCACCTGAATGGTTCGGACCTGAACAGCGCGTCCTTTTGGCTGCGCGTGACACTCGGAGCCATCAGCGCCAGCCTGCTGGGATTCGCCATCTACAGAGCCGTCAGCAGGCACAAATAACCCACACACACACACACACACTCCGACAGCGTTCTCCTACCAACTGACTGTGTTCAGCTGCTCCTTTTCAGTCTCTCGCACACACACACACATGGACAGTTTCCTTGCTGTCAGTCAAACATGTGCAGCGGGATCTTCACTGATCACATGGAACTTTGTCCTTTTTACCAGTTTGTGTTTGACCTTTTGACCTGAGACACCCCTACACACAACTCAGTGCCAATCATGTGTGTGTAACCGAGAGCTAGAGTTTTATTTGCCATTTATTTATAGTTATCAGGTGGTTACTATGTCATGGTGAGCAGCACTAAAAAGTATTTCCATATCATGAATAACTCAGATCTACTTATTATTTTTTAAACCAGTCTTGTTCATATTTTCGCTTTCAAAACCTAAAGAAATCCATTACAGTGTGCTGATTACAGATTATACATAAAAGAATTAAGCAGATTTTGTTTTTATATCTCATCATATATGCTGGAATTCTACACACAAACACACACACATTTGGAGTGGTCCAACTGCAGTTTCTTTACTTCATACACACGCCATGTTATGAAATTGTTAATTAAGATGCATCAAGTATATTTTGTAATAAACTTTTTTTTTTCCCCTCTTCACCACGTGAGCATGGAACATGTTTTTTTTTATATACATCCGTTGATGCCTGAATGGTCCGAACCATTCAGGCATCGACGAACAAAATTCAAACAGAGCAACTGTTTGTCGTGGTCATGCCACATGCGCGCGCACACACGCGCGCAGAAAGAGACAAATGGCAGACAGCTGGGACCCAAGGAATCAAGAAAAATCTTCCTGGCTGTGAGGCCGTGTTAGAAACCCAAACAGGAAATGAATTACAGAATCTCTCACGTGCACTGTGTAAATTTATTTTACAACTTTTTAGACAAATGTCAAATTTCAAGGAATCTGCTTTAGGCTTCTAACAGCTGCTGTGAAAATGCTGTATTTCTGACTGTACTTGTGAACTCACGTGACCTGGTGTGAACCATAAGTGATCACGTGTTTATAGGGGAAAAGAGTTGTTGAAATCAATTGGGACATTTTTTTTAATATAATAATGAAACACAAACAATATAAGCAAATAATTATCATAAAAAATAGTAGAAGAGTTAGATTATTAAAGTAGAATTAGAGTAGAGGAATTTTTTTTTTTTTAAAAAGACAAAATTATTCCATAAAAATGTAAAAATAATTTATCAAATTACCTTCAAAAAAAGAATCAAATGTGGTCAAACATGCAAATACATGATTCAAAGACATGAAGATAAAAATTAGGAAATAAAAGATTTACATAAAAATTACTTGGAAATAAAAAAATAACCTATTTGTAAATTCTTTTTTAAAAATCATGTGACAGTAAAAAAAAAAAAAGCAAGTCATCTCACTCTCTATTTTACCTCTCGTTAATAAGGTTAATATATTTATAACAAACAAATAAGTCTGATACATCGAGGCATGGACTCCACATGCCGTCAGTAGCAGATTGCGTAAATCCTGTAAACTGCAAGCTGGAGCTTCTGGACTTGTTTGTCCAGGACATCCCACAAATGCTCAACTGGATTGAGATCTTTCAGGGCGAGTCAACACCTCAAACCTTGTTGTGTTCCGCAAACCGTTCTTGAACAGTTATGCAGTGTGTCAGGGTGCTGCTGAAAGAAGCCACTGCCATCAGGGGACACCGTCTTCATTAAGGGGTGTACTTGGTCAGTAACATTGTTTAGGTAGGTGGAACAATGGTGCCATCTTGTACACACCTGGCTTTATCCAAGATAAAAGAAAACGTGGTTCATCAGACCACAACACCCTCTTCCAGGGTCTTATCCTGACGCTCACTTGCCCATTGACGGTGATTTTGGGCGATTCAGTGGTCAGCATGGTCACCCTGACCGGTCTGCAGCTACGCAACCCCATACGTAACAAACTACGATTCGACACATTTCTATCAGAACTAGCGCTAACTTTTTCAGCAGTTTGTGTTGCCATAGATCTGTGCGATCAGCCTAGACAGGCTAGCTTTCATGCCGTACATGCATCAGTGAGCCATGGGCCTCACGTCACCAGTTCACCACTTGTCTTTACCTTGGGGCACTTTTGGTGGATACTAATTATTTCATCCAGGGATCATCCGTCAAGAACTTCTGTTTTTGACCCAGTCGTAGCCATGACAACTTGGTCCTTGTTAAAGTCACTCAGACTTTTACACTTGTGCTAGATGCAGGGAAAAAATGGAAATCAACTTCACTTGCTGCCGACTACTGTATATATTCCATTTGAAAAATGGGAATGGGTGTTGGTAAATAAATTATGGGAAAAAAATTAATTCACATGAAAGTGACGAAAGAAAAAACTTTCAAATAAATTAACCTCTAGAAATGAAAATGCATAAGCTAGTGATTAATAAACAAATCTAATTTAACAACAAATGTATTAAGTAGTGGTCTTCTTGCAACTCCAGGGTTGAGGGTTCGATTCCCGCCTCAGAATCTGTGTGCATGAAGTTTCCATGTTCTCCCTGTGTTTGGTGGGTCCCACAGTCCAAAGACATGCAGATTAGGCTAATCGCCGTTCCCAAATTGCCTGTAGCGTGTATGTGTGTGCATGTCCTGCGATGCCCTAAGTCACCTGGGATAGGCTCCAGGCCCAGTGACCCTGTATACAGGATAAAGCAGTACAGAAGATGAATGAAGTAAAAGAATTTGTATGGGTTTAAAAAAATTTAAAAAATTCTCAAAAGTGAACTTAAATTAACGTCTTACGGGAGTTACGTGTGAAATGTGTACTGACCTAATGTGTAAATAGGTATCTTGTGTGATTATTCACGTGTGATCACACTTTGATAGGGTGAAAAATATATATTAAAAATCTTATTATGCAATTTTATATTATCTATATAAAGAAATAAATGTTTATCTGTACATTGGTCAGAACTTGTACTTTCAATAGCTTTACCTTTTATACTGTACATTGCAGGACCCAAAACCAGTCTCAGGAAATATTAAGTCTGTCTGTATGTCTGTTTTGTTTTGTTTTTTTGTCAAAATTTAATAATTTTTTTGCACTACTTAGATATCTACCAGAACCTGCACAATAAGTAAAATCTAAATGTTGAGTAAAAGCGATGTTATGAACAGTTATGTGCCGGATTTTATAATCTATTTTAAATAACCTGCTAATAAGCTACTTGCTCAATGTAAACAAACACCTGCACCAATAGATATTAATTTAAAAAAAGCTAAACTGGATACTTTTACTTGGATTAGTTCATATTTTCACCACTGAAATAACAGCACTGAAGTGGTAGAAGTGACTTTTAATGTGCCGGAGGCATTTTAAGACTAAACTTTATCTTTATCCGATCTATTTTTTTGATTTTTCATCTGTGATTCACACTCTGATTACCAAACAGGGAGTGTATTTGGCTGACGACGAAAGAAGTACAACTTAGTGTAAACAAGGAATAAGATACTCAACCTTACCTAATGTGATTTCTTTGTGTTAATAAGTTAGACAGTGAGTTCTGTTGTACAGAAAGACAGACAGACATGTATGTGGGCTTCAACCTGAAATAATAACATCACTGATTACATTAAAGATCAGTAGATTATTTTTTAGCTTTAACCTTTTACCTATTTCTACAAACTCTTTAACCGTCGATGACAAGCACTTCCACTGGTATTATTGATTATCTGGAGTGATGTAGGCGTGGCAAGCGAGGTCTGTAGTTATGGCAACCTGCCCAGCAACCACCTAAACTGGTTGAATCAAAAAATGGCTTCCTATTGGACGGAAGTGCACTACGTGGTACTTTGTTCTTCCGACCCGTGTGTAGTGCACTCCCTCAAAAAGTGAAGAGCGGTTTGGGACGCAGCTTGCGCGCCTCAGTCTAGTTAATTATGAATGATTATATAAATAAATAAATAACTCAGTTGTAGGCCGTATCCGGTTCTCTCTCTCTCTGTCACTAAGCGACATGCAGCATCTTACTTCTAGCTTCTACTATAGTACAACACACACACACACAGGTTTAAAAGAGGAGGAAAAAGTTTATTATTGTACAGTATAAATGTGTCCGAACAGGTTATGACACGTAAATGCTAATGTAGTTTACAACAACATGATGATTAGCGTTAAGACCTCTGATACATCAGTGTCCAAAACAAACAAACAAACAAAATAAAGTCCCTATATAGCCAGGATAATGCTCGAGATGTCAACGAGCTACACAAAAGAAAGATTTATTCAATTAGGGAAAAAGGGGGCATTTGAGGGTAGTTTTAGCTCCAATAGTGCAAAAGGTGACGGGAGGAAGTGTAAAAGGTCAGACCTTACATAACCACAGACTATAATAATAATAATAATCAATCATTCAAAGAAACATGTCCTCAAAAAGTATTTACAGGTGATTGTGTGTGTGTGTTTGTTTGTCTGTGTTTAATAATGAGTCCGTGTCGTTAAGCTAACTTTGTTGCTAGAGTCACTTCTTCTTCGCCCCTTTCTTGCTCGCGGTCTTGGCGCTGGCCTTCTTCTTCTTCGCCGCTGCTGCTGTTTTCACCTTCTTCGGCTTGGCGGCTGTTTTCGGTTTCCTCACCGCCTTCTTCACCTTCAACGGAGTCGCCTTCTTTTTCTTCTCCGCCGCCGCCTTTTTATTCACTTTCTTCTCGCTTGCAGCGGGTTTGCTCTTCTTTGCTTTCTTGGCCGGAGATTTAACAGCCACTTTCTTGGGTTTGGGAGCTCTCTTGGGCTTGGCTGCGGCGGCGGCTTTGGGCTTCTTGGCTTTGACGGCGGCTTTGGGTTTCTTCTTCTTCGCCGCGGTTGCTGTGGACGCCGGCTGCCTCTTTTTCTTGGCCGCTGGCTCCTCGGCTTTGGCGAGCTTGAACGAGCCCGACGCTCCGATGCCCTTGGTCTGGCGCAGGACGCCGGCGGCAACGAGTCGCTTGAGCGCGAGTTTGATCTGCGCGTCGGCGTTCTCGCCCACTTTGTAGTGGCTCTTCACGTACTTCTGGATGGACTGACGCGACGCGCCGCCGCGACTCTTATCCGCCAGCACAGCCGCCTGGATCATGTCCGAGTACTTCGGGTGCGACTTCGCCTTTTTCGGCGATTTCGTCTTCTTGGCTTTCGCGGCTGCTGCTGGTGCCGCCGCCGTTTCCGCCATGGCGTTAATTAAAATAATTAATAAATAAATAAACAAACAAACAAAACCGCGTCTCGCGCTGTCAAAACTCACAGAGTGAAAACCTCGCGGAAATCAAGAACTTTTTTTTATAATCAATCAATAATAATAATAATAATGATCAATAATAATAATAAAAATGCAAATCACGTCACGACAGTCCCGTTATCAAAGTCCCGTGGACGTGTGACGCGGTCCGTGTGTGTGTGAGAGAGTGTACGAGTGTGTTACGCTGACGGTAGGAAGTCTAATGAAGCCTCGGCGCGGACGTGATTGAGAACACCAACGGCCAGCAAGCTGAGCGAGCGCGCCTCCATGGAACGCGCGCGCTCCGGTTTGTGTTTCTTGCCGCTCGAACTCGCGCCGAATTCGCGCGCGCCGCTCCGCCGCGAGCCCCGGCACACGCTTGGTCAGAGAGAGGACACTTCAGGCTGCGTGCTCAGACGAGCGTCCGGTCCAGGAGACGCGCGCGATAAACTTTTTTTCCCGGAAAACCGACTCGGAGTGGCGCGCGCCGCCACGCATTTTCCCGGATTCGGCCCAAATTGACCCGAAACCGCGCGAGGGTCCGTCGCGACATCGCGTGCTCCGGAAAGCCAGATCATCTCTGAGCGTCATGAGGCGGGTTCGGCTCGTGCAAAACGTTGTTTAGGCTTTTAATCGGCTGACGGATTTGTCCAACTAACACAGTCCTCACCGCGAGACCGCGTGACGTTGTTGCTCTTATTTACCCTTAAACCTGCTATAAATTAAACGAGCGTGAATTAAAGTGGGGCCGAAATCACGCCGGGGGCACGCGCGTGCAACGGGGGTGCTGTAAAAACGCACGCACGCGTCTGATTTTTGTGCAAAACGCTTCATTTCGGGTATTAAAACCATGATGCTTTAGTATGCCCATGCTCTCTGAGTGTGCTTCAGGAAAGTTGCCAGAAGCTTAGTTCGGACCGAGCACTGATCCCCTCTCCCCCGGTACCGGCAGGAACTCTGAGCAGCACGCGCTCACTTCGCGTTAATGTGATTAATCAGAGAGTAAAGTGATTCACGAGGACATTTTGCGCTCGCGCTCCGGGACTTGCGCATTCTTTTGTTCTTCATCCTGCCCACAAACCTGCGCGAGCCCACATCTCCACCGTGCACAACAGCTCAGCGCGTGCACTTCTCCCGACCGCAACACGTCATCACTTTTATATCAGTTTAATAAAAGACTTTATTTATTTACACTTTGAACTTTTAAGCGGGGTGTTTATTCCCTCTCCGTGCTCAGTGCTCATGTTTATGAGCTGCAAAAACGCCATCTTGGCTCTGTGTGTGTGTGTGCGTATGTGCAGCTGCAGTTACTACTTCACTCACTCCCTTACGGGTTCACCCTCTTTTTCATTAATCACGCAATGACCAGCAATACATAGTGCATCTTTTAAACTTTTTTTTTTTTTTTTAATCTTTGTGTCATGTGAATTTATAATAACTGTTTAATCAGTGCATGCACTCCTGAGAGAAGGTGTGGTCATTCACGCCCTGTAGGGGGTTAAACTTCTGATGAGTTAATGTATTGATTTATTATTAATTAATTTCATCATTGATTAGTGATGATTGATTGCTTGTAAATAATTTCACACTCCTGGAGAGAGTGTGCAGAAACACATTCAAATGCAGTAATCAACACTCAGTGGTAGTCTTAAGGTTACGTCTTTTCATACGTTTACTGTGTACCTGAATATACTTATAAATCTTACAGTACAGCATTTGTTTGGTTATATATGTCGGATTATTTATAAATGCTTTATAACCTGATTACAATCCAGCATTTTAATTTGAGTCAAAGACCCTGACAAAAGATCTTAAAGCTCAACATTAAGTTATTCACGTGGAATCAAAGAAAAAAATTCCAACTAATATAAGAGGACTGATGTTACAGTACAGTGGCAGGGTTTCACCATTACAGCTTTTGAATAAACTCACTCTGGTTCATAACTAAAGCTATGAATTTTGCATGAGCAGAAATTCATATGAATTTAACTCTCAGGGCATAAATACTAAAGACTGATATATTATTCCTTATTTTCCATTTCCAGTGGCTGTATAACATAATCAAACAGCCAGCCACAAGGGAGAATGAGTGAAAAACAATTACTAAGCAATAAAATATGATGAGGCTAGAAAAAAATATTTTATGAATTATTGCAATTTTTAATCACGGTGTAGTTACATTTAATGCTGGATAACAAGTTCCTGTTATCACTTGCTTTATTGCAGTTATATATCAGTCATTTCCTCACCATTTTTTTTTTTGTTGTCTTTTTACTCTTGAAGTCAATAAAACGAAAAAAGAACCCTGTGTTGTGGTACAAATAATCCAGAACATACAACTCCTCTGCTCGGAAGCTTCTGTAATTCACGTCTCTGTAAAATACAACAAAATATTTTCACAGAAACTCTTGCTTTCACGCAACAGCAACAAAAAAAAATGTATTCAAATACCTAAATAAAACTATTTTGTTTAAACACCTGCATACAACAATATAACAAAACATTTTGTTTAAACACCTGCATAAAACAGTAAAATAAAAAAATTTGTTTAAACACATGCATGCAATAACTAACACAATATTTGGTTTAAACACCTGCATACAACAATAAAACAAAACATTTAGTTAAATACATGCATACAATAACAAAACAAAATATTTTAAACACCTGCATACACCAAAAACAAAATATTTTGCACTCTTACGTATATACAACTAATTATTATATACAAACTCCCGCTCACAACAACAAAATATTTTGCATTTTCACCTAAAATAACTATACTCAGCAAAAAAAGAAACGTCCTCTGACTTTCAACTGTTTTTACTTTCAGTAAACTTAATGTGTAAATAT
>JAQMYG010000033.1:3944152-3970469 GCA_030014215.1 Clariallabes teugelsi
ATTCCACAGGTGCATGTTAATTAATTGATTATGGTTAATTGAACATGCATGGAAAACATTGTTTAAACCCTTTACAACGAAGATCTGTAAAGTTATTTGGATTTTTACAACATTATTGTTGAAGTACACCTTTTTTTGCTGAGTATATTTCTATACAAACAGCTGTATACAACAACAATATAATCTGTAAATAATATTATATAACAATATTATCTAGTAAATTAGTACTTCAATATGAAAACATCTGTGTCAAAACCACTCATTACCACTCATGTAAAGTGAAATATTTAAAAATGTTTGTATGTTTGCTTGTTTATTTTAATGTTGTAAAAATTATCTATAGCTCATGAAAATCCAGTGTCTCAAAATATTAGAATATTTAATTTTGATTCTGAGTAAGCCACTATTCATACAATGTAAATATATTTCGTTTAGTTCAGTACACGCAAGGGGAGGACTGCTGAACTGACTGTTGTCCAGAAGATGATAATGGACACCCACCACAAAGAGGATAAGTCACAGAATGTGCTGTATCGGGGCATGATTATGGAACGTTGCCTGGAAAGGAACAGTGTGATAGGAAAAGCTGCACAAACAACAGGGATAACCACAGCCTTAAGAAGAACTTTGGAGAGCTTCACAAGAAGTGGAGTGAGGCTGGAGTCAGGGAATTAAGATATATTCAGCAAAAGAGCTACAACTGTTCCAAGTATCAAGCCACATCAGAAGTGTCTTACCTGTGCTAAGGAGAAAAAGAACTGGACAGTTGTTTAATGGACCAAAGTCCTCTTTTTTTCTGATGAAATTAAATTTCGCATTTGATTTGGAAATCAAGGGCCCAAAGTCTGAAGGAAGAGTGGAGAGGCACAGAATCCAAGTTGCAAGTCCAGTATGAAGTTTCCACAGTCAGAGATGATTTGTGGTGTCATCTACTGATGTTGATCCACTGTGTTTTATCAATCCCAAAGTCAATGCAGCCATCTACTAGGGGATTTAAGAGCACTTAATTGACCAGCCAATTTCCCTGACCTGGAACACTTTATAGAATCTCTGGTCAAGAGGAACAGAGATACCAAAGCAACCTAGTCTTGAATAAGGCCTCAGAAGGGCCACAGACTGATCGAGGTGATGCCACGCTGCTCTGATGCAGTAATTAGTGCTAAAAGATGCCAGACAAGTTTTGAGTCCATAAATTCAGTATTGAGAATTTCAATACAGAATTTCTGTATTGTGAATTGCTTTGATTGATCTTAGAAAATATTCTAAATACGGGATTTTGGGGTATTCATGATCTGTAAGCCATAATAATCGAAATTAAAACAAAAAAGGCCTTGAAATGTATCATTCCAAAATATATGAGAGTAACAGTTTGTAAATTCAATTACTGAGGAAAATGTACTTTTTCACGATATTCAAAATTTTCAAGATGCGCCGTTATCATTACTTCAAAGCAAAGACGTACGCGCGCGCTTTGTGAAGCACAAATGGTTTATTTATGGAACGTGTATTTATGGTGTTTGTCCAGCAGGGGGAGGTGATGCATTAATTGGCGGCTATTACAGCGACAACAGTGTTTCTGTTGTTTCCTCATTATTTAATCGGCACGGTTTTCCTGTTCAATATCACATATTTCTGAAATAAGTCGCTTATTTAATCGTTAGTTTAAAACGCCTTAAAATCATGTTACAATGAGGCTTATATAGTATTGTCTCGGTAGTTAGCAGTATGTCAGGATGGCCGAGCGGTCTAAGGCGCCAGACTCAAGGTTTACACCTTCCTGTAGTGAGGATTCTGGTCTCCACATGGAGGCGTGGGTTCAAATCCCACTTCTGACAGATATTTTTTCTCTCTTTTTTAAATTATAAAATTCTTTTTAAAAGATATTCAAGTTATAAGTGGTCACACTGTTTATTTATTTTATTTATTTTTATTAAATATGATAATTCTTTTGTTTCCACTTGAGTCATATTTAGCCTGAATAATAGTATGCTAGTAATGGTGACCTTTTGCTAATATCCACTTGCTGCAAAGAATGGTTTGAAAAAAATAATTAGCTGACCGACCTATTAAACAACCTACTAAATCTTCTAAACGAAGTATTTCCAATAAGGCAAATGTTTAAATCACCAAGAAAATCAATAACACAATCTTCTTACTGATATTTTAAGTTACATTACTCGATCACTAGCTGGATCGCATGCTCATTAGCTTGCTTGCTAAATTACTAGCTATCAGCTACAGTTGGCTACAAACTTTAGCAATAGCAAATCAAATGTAATTTTTATTTAAATAATTATTTTACTGCTATTGTTTACCCTGAGAAATGACTTCATCCACCAGTCTTGTTTGAGATCTACACTCATACTAAATCAATGTCTCTGAATAATAATAATAATAATAATAATAATAAATCAGGGTTAGGTTGTTTTAGCTAATCTCCCAGTTTGGTCTAGCATGATTGATTGATCTTGGTTGTTTAGAGTTTGCTTTCTAGACTGAGGGGGTTTTTAGGTCCAGAGCAACTAGAACCATCTAGAACTCCTTTTAAACCATCAAACCAGAACCAACTTCTAAAACAAAGGAACATCTTTTAGAGTGTGATTTCACTCAGAGTTTGTGTAAGTGGCGTAGGAGAAATATGTTTGGTGTCCAATATAGGCGTCTTTAGTTTTGCATAGCTATATCAAGGTAATAAGTAAGGAACACTTTCACCTTCCAGGTCAGCACATCTACACCATGAGACGTTCACCTTAAACAGTCTCAAGATGTTCAGAAGGTGTTTTGCAATGTTATTTAGACACAGTGCTGACCTGCTGGCTATAAAAACCCCTTACATATTATTACAATTAAAATGCCAGGCGGTCGAAAAGGACATGTCTTAAGCATGACCTGCCTGAAAACTGAATCTGTCTTTTTAAATTTGCTTTTAGAGTCTTTTATATGATTCAGTTTAGATATATATTAATTGAGCTCAGTCATAAGACTAACCAGTTTTGTCAGATAGAAGCTTTTGTGTCTGTGTAATTTAATCTCAGATTCGATATTCTCTGGCCAAGTGAGTAGAATAAAAATGGACCACATGTCACATTAATGGTTGAAGTATTGATGTATCTTTGAATCCAGCAGTAATTGTGTTGTGTGTTATTATAGGTTTGGGACTAGGACTCTTGAGCATACAAATACAGTGTTTATACTCGATAAAGACTGTTGATTCAGTGGGATCGATGTGTAGAAAAGGATTATGGGATTCTACAAAAAAAAATTCACAGTGATTCTAGACGGTATCTGTGGAATTTGTATCGTTAACCAACTGTTAAGTTCATGAGATGGGGATAGATAAGAAACTACAGTTTCTTAAAGACACTCACATTTGGTGAAATGCATCTATGGTCTAGGTCATGTGCTCCCACTAGGCGGTTGTATTTGCCTAATACTAAGACCTGCTACTATCAGATGTATGTTTTTCAAAACAAATAGTTTTGTTTTATTACTGAATACTTTATTACTTTTACTTACAAATATCTGTACTTTCTACTTCACTATATTTCTGCAAGGCATTGAATTACATAACCAGAGTAGTGTGTAGCTTTTGGAGCAGTAATATCACCACCTGCTGAGTATTATATGTATTGTGTGAATTGTTTTCTCTCTGTGAAACGCTCAATCATGTAGCAGGTGTTGGAAATCTGACATGGAGACGTTGGAAACCAGTGACGAAAACAGCACTTTCACAGTCGGGAGACACATAGTGAGAGAGAAAGAGAGAAAGAGAGAAGACATAACTTATAACCTAATACAAGCTCAGTACATTTGATACTTAAGTAAATTTTAAGGTACGTTATTTTGTACTTTTACTCAAGTAGAACTATAAAAGAGGATTTCTACTTTTACTTATGTAATATTTTACCTAGGGTATCTCTACTTTTACTCAAGAACAGGATTTGTCTACTTTGTGCACCTCTGTCTCTGATAATGAGGAAACAGTAACATCTGATTATATTCTCAGATCCATCAATATTTGGACAACGTCCTAATTTGCATACTACTGCGTACTAATTAATTTGTCAGTACACTTTTGGTGTTGTCATTATTATTATTATTATTATTATTATTATTATTGTTGTTGTTGTTGTTGTTATTACATGCTTTATGCTATTTGGGAGACAGCTCTGAATTCTCTCTGCATGCGCCCTAGCAGCAATGACTCTCACAGTTCTAAAAATGTTATAAAAATAGCTGTAGTCTGTTGCTGTAGTCACTGTTTTTTACTACAGAGGGCAAAATTCCAAAATCATCCTCCAGTCTGGTAGCTTTAAACTCTTTATTCAGCCAACTTTGAATGCTTTCTCCTCTCCATCGTGTATGTAAACACACATTACACATTCACACACACACTCTCCTTCAGACTACAGACTGTTCAATTCCCTTATCTTTATAAATCACTCTGTAACATCGTTCTCATCCGTATCCAGAGTTTATAGAATTATTTAATCCTGTGTTTTGGGATGTTTAATGTGGAGATGATACAACATGGAGTACAGTTACACTGCGATCTCTCAAACAGGGGCGGTGGTGGCTCTGGGTGTTAAAGTTCTGAGTTACTGATTGGAAGGTCAGCTGTTCGAGCCCCAGCCCTGCCAGGCTGCTGCTGTTGGGCCCTTGAGCCAGGCTCTTAACGCTGTCTGGTCCAGGGGTGCTGTATAAAGGCTGACCCTGCACTTTGAGCACAGCCTACTAATGTCTGTCTGTCCCTCTATTTATCTATATATGTGTCTGTCTGTCTGTCTGTCTGTTCATCTGTCTGTCTGCTCATGTGTCTTTCTGCCTGTCTGGCTATCTATTTGTGTTTCAGTTAGTCAGTAAAACTATCTATGCATCTGGATATTTATCTTTTCTCATGGATTATCAGTTGTAAACAAATAATCAGTCAATCAATCATGCAATCATTTTATCTGTCTTTCTGTCTAAGTACCTGTCTCTCTATTTACATCTGTCTGTCTCTACTAATTTTTTTCATTCGCATCTACTTCTCTTTTCTCTGCTTTTCCCTAAACACTGCTGTGCTGTAAACAATTCTCTCTCTCTCTCTCTCACTGAGTGTTTAAATAAAGTGCTGAAGTGAATAATTAGGCCTGTGTGCTTCTGTAGTGTGCCTTTTCTCACTCTTTGTCTGGATGAATCCATTAAAGTTTGAAGTTGCCCCAATTTAGTTCTGGGTAGCAGCAGGGTAAGATCACTGTAGATCTAATGCAGGCTGACAGGAGTTTATGTCTCAGCGCTAATAGCAAGACCATCCGAGGTCCATTCTTTTTGAAACTGGCAGTTAGTCGGGACACGATGGCAGTTGTTTTAGCCATAAGTCAGTGAAATGCTCATTGTTAATGAGGAGTTATTATGAGGAATGTGTTTTTAGAGTGCGGAAAAAAGATGAGTTCTCTAACATATGATCTGCCAAAGAATGTGGGTTCCATCTGCTTAATCTGAGATCCTCTATATACACCAATGAGCCATAACATTATGACGAACTAATTTAAGATTGAGTTGATCCTTCCTTGGAAAACTTTTGGCATGTCCTGACCACTGCAGAGTTAAAGTTTTGGAGTTGCGCTGAGCCAGTCATCCGATCATCACAAACTGGCCCTTGTCATAGTATCTACAGTTGTAATATCATGTTACAATAGCGCGTCTAAATGAGTGGGATATATTAGGCAGCAAGTGAACATTTTGTCTCTGAAATTGATGTGTTGGAAGCAACAGAAAAAAAGCATACGTATTTGATCGACTTTGAAAAGGGCCAAATTGTGATGGGTAGAGGACTGGGTCAGAGTCAACTGGATCAACTCCAAAAATGCAACTCTTGTAAGATGTTCCTGGTCTGCAGTGGTCAGGAACTACCAAACGTGGTCCACGGAAGGAAAACTGGTGAACCAGCAGCAGGTTCATGGGTGACCAAGGCTTACTGATGCATTTGGAGAGTGAAGGCTGGCCTGTATTTTCCAGTCCAATAGAAGAGCTTCTGTAGCTCGAATTGCTAAAAAGGTTAATGCTGGTTCCAATAGAAAGGTGACAGAACACACATTGCACCTTCTCAATATTAGATAGGTGGTCATAATGTTATGGCTGATTGGTGTATATAAGCTCATATTTAATTTCCAAGGACTTCTGACAGAATCCAAACTTATTTAAGGTCAGTTTTTCTATCTATCTATCTATCTATCTATCTATCTATCTATCTATCTATCTATCTATCTCCCTGTTTATCTATATAAACAGGGTATCTGTTTATCTTTTTGTCTATTTGTGTTTCTGTTTTTTTGTGTATCTAGTCTATGGTCTTTCCGTTTGTCCATTTATGTATTTGTCTTTCTGTTAATTTGTCAATTCTGTCATTGCTCCAGCAGTACAAGAGATTTACGATTTTCCTTTTCTCTTTAAAATTCAGCTGAAGCATAAAGGCTGCAGGATGTAAAGGACGCATTCGTTAGCCATTATTGCTCCTAATTCATCTTTGACTTGTATGTTTGGGAACTTTGTGTGCAAGAAGGTGGGACTCTGGTCTCTCTGGACGAGTTAGCAGTAACAAAATCACAACTAAGCAGTGTCTTTGTAGGGAAGTAGGCAGCTTTACACAAAGCCATATGATCTGGAGGCTATTATGCTTCATTATTAGTTCTTATTTTTCATGATTCATGTTTTCAGCTAGCATGTTAACTCAGCTAATGTGTCTCATGTGTCTGACAGACCAGAAAACAAAATATTCATTCACTTTTGTTGGTTTGTATCAGAGAAGGGTTTCATAATCCTGGCCCAATTATTTCCTTTTTTACACCCTATGGAGTGAAGACGGAGAGGGAGGTTGATAAATAGCCAAATCAATATGCCCACAGTGCAATGCTTTGCATTTCCCAAGCCACATTCTCTTTCTCTAACGCCACTGAAGTCGATAGTGTGTCAGATGAGAGACAGACTTTGTATTGTACACATTTTAAGGTAGACGTATGCTAAGTATCCTAACTGCAGCTTTAATGAATCAAATCACCCCCTGAAAACTACTTCCCTTATAAAAAAAAATGTAAAAAATACTATGCACTACTTCTCTGTGGTAACATTTACCATGTTAAATTATATAATTGTATAATTTACTGTCCTAAATACTGGTAAAGGTAAATATCATTATCAACTGTTTAAAGGATTAGAATGCTAGTTATGATGGAACTGTTTAGAAACGTTAGGTATCACTAGCTACTTGGTTACCGAGGCAATTTAACGGGTTTATGTCTTTTATATGTACAATCGAAAGGTGGATTAACAATGAAAATATGAATAAACTATTTGGAATATCAACATTTCCCTCAGATGATTCATATTCTAAAAAAAACAAGGACAGTCAGTTGTTATTTTAAAACACAAAGGTCAAGAACAGTATGTTAAATGCATTTGCAAAATCTATCAATCACCATGATAAAACTAGCTCTCATTAAGACCATTCCAGGAAAGTAAGACTTCAGATTAGAGCTGTCATGAAGGCTTTACAGAATATAAGTACGTAGCAGACACATCTCAATATCAACTGTTCAAAGATTCGTGAGAGGAGTCATATGAGAGGAGTATAAGCATCGTGCTTGCCTGGTTGTTGATTATTGTTCTGTAACAGAACACTCCCAATGTGTTTTATTCCATATAAAACAAGGGCACTGGTACAGATTTACTTTAGGTTATTTAGGGTATTTACATTCATCCCTACAATTAATACAGTGGTAATGCTTGACTGTGACATCACCATGGTTTTATTTGTGGGGCTTGGTTATTGTAAAAGGCTGGTCACAATCGTACTATAAATGCGTGAGTGAGTGTGTGTGTGTGTGTGTGTGTGAAGCAAAGCTGCAGCCTGTCAGACACGCCTCACTGGCATCCCATTGGCTGGCGGACGCCTCTTCCCTCCCTTTCCTTCTTAGCATTCAGGCTGTGCTGCTTGTAAGAAGGGCAGAGAGAGGGAGTGACAGAGAGAGATTTACATATAGGTAGAAGGAGGCGCGGAGTATACGGCAAGACGAGGGGAAAGGAAGAGGGAGAAGGAGAAGGAAGGAGAGAGAGAGAGCCAGTGAGAGAGACAGAGAGAGAGACAGAGAGAGAGAGACGAAGGAGGCAAGTGCATCTGCAGAGGCAGGCAGGCAGACAGACAGACACACAGATCTGCCCCGGATTCCCTCTTTCCCCACATAAGGACGCAGCCCTTTCCTCCTACCTGACCGGAGGGGACCCTCTGGATCGTCCTCCATCCTCCGCAGCCTCTGTGTGTTTCAGAGGAGAGAGAGGGGTGTGAAGGGGGGTGTGTGGCGCCCCGCTGGGTGCAGGCGTGTGAGCATGTGTGTCTGAGTGTGTATCTTGTTGCGGCGGTTGGTGAAGCAGGGCCCGGTATATGGATAGGAGCTCACTGTTTCAGCTCATTCAGGAGCAGGTAAGCAAGCAACGGCGCGGTTGCCATGACAACCGTCTCCTTCCTCCGTGCATGTGCATGCATATGTCTGTGCGTACGCGTCTGTGTGTGTGTGTGCTTGTGGAGATGGAGGGACGCAGCAGACGAGGGCATGCAGAGAGGGAAGAAAGGCTGAGACGAGCGAGAATGATGCGCGCATGTCTGTGTGTGTGTGTGTGTGTGTGTGTGTGTGTGTGTGGTAGCAAAAACGCAGCATCCATGCTGGTCTGGAAAATCTGCTCTGACCTGCCCCAGTCAGCTTGGCGCCCATGTGAAAGCAGAACACAGTGTTACGTCGGGTTCGGTGAGGGTAGTGGCGTTACTATACGTCTCTACACACGTACGCGCACGAGAGCGGTTGCACACACCCCTCTCTCTCTCACACACACACACATACACAGAGGGCTTGTGATCACTGCAGCGTGGCCTCAGGGAACCCAGTGCACCAGGCACAATGCCTGGGTGTAGATCTCGTTATCATCAGCGGCAGCATCTGGGCATCTTGGTCACATGATTCACTGTGCGTTTCATATCAGGTCATGACCTTTGAACGATGAAACCTTTCAGGTCCTTCCCACCTGGGTGTTGGGTTTTCCCTGTCATGTAAGGTACATGACAAGGACGCTGACCTAATGGTGGGGTTAATGTGTAAGTTCATGAGGGCACTTGACACGTTCGTTAGGCGATTCCCAAGATAGAAAAAAAAAATCTAATTAGTCATCGATCATTATTATCCTAAATTAACTCTTATTCTGTATCAAGTTTATTGTCAAGAACTTAATCTTTAACAGAGATTCTGGTTAGAACTTTTTAATGTCATAGTAATTCCATAACATTTACATTATTATATGTTAAAAGCCTATAACGTCACTATCATTGTTTCAGATGCATCAGGACCTTGGAATCCCAAATGCTGACCAAACTTCCCAAGCTGTAGTCTCTTTACTTTACAGTATATTCCATAATGAATAATGGGCCCATACTGTATCTAGATAGGGAAAGATTTCAGTAGAAAAGTGACAGGCATGTTCATAGATCGTGTATGTGTACAGAACAGGTAGTTAATGCTATCTGAAGATCAAGAGCCGTACTTTGAGTCCAGTTAAACAAGTACATCGAGGACTTAACACTGGAATCAGGTACGTCACTATATTCAGATCTCAGACGTACCTTGTGAACTACTTGCTTTAAAGTGCAAGACAAGGTTTTGTCTTCATTTCCTGATAGAGGTCAGTGGGAGAGATGGAGCACTTCACTTATCTCGATGGAATTTTTTAGGGATGAGCTTAAAGTGAGCTCTCAGTGTTTGGTCAGCTTATCCATCTTCACATCAGATCACTTTGAAATATTCGCGTGAGGGGGTGGTGGCGGTGGTGGTGCTGAGCTTGATGGTTAAGTTAAGGTCAGGGTTAGGTTTTAGTTTTAGTTTCAGGCAGTGAATATAAAGTAAAGACAAGTGCCCAAACAGAGCCCTATAGAACTATTGGTGTTTTTTGTTAAAAATGAAAAAAGAATTTAATTGCTGGATCTACTTTTATGAAGGGTGCTAATACTTTTACAGGGACAATAGGCTGTATTAATAATGCAAACAAATTACTGCTTAACATGAACACTGTAATAATAATAATAATAATAAGAAGAAGAAGCATGAGACATCAACCAATATTACTTTTTACCTCTGGATGCTGAAAGGCATGATGGGAAATCTTCACCGACATCTGAATCTTCACCTGACAGCCTGTATCTCAGTTCATGCAGATTTCATTTGTATAGAGTTGTTAACACTAGACACGAGCAATGTCTTTGATTAGGATGGTGTGTGTGTGTGTGTGTGTGTGTGTGTGTGTGTGTGTGTTTTGATTTCCAGACAACGTGCTGAATGACGAGCACTTTGACATGTCAGTCATTCTGAGGAGTCGAGATTTATCTGCTGCTCCTGAGCCGAACGATCGCATGAGCCTCACCAATTAAGGATGTGTGTGTGTGTGTGTGTGTGTGTGTCTGTCGTGTGTGTGAGAGGAACTAGAGCAGGCTGTTGCTGACAGTGTGGGTGCATGCCATATGCGTTTGTGTGTATGTGCGATTTGAGCAAAGACTGGTAATTTTGCTGTGATGTCGTGGGTGTGTGTCCATGCGCACGCCGTCGAGCATGGCACATTAGGATGTGTGTGAGTCTGTGGGTGTGTGTGTGTGCGTGTGTGTGTTTTGGCGGTTTTGGCGACTGCTGTTTCATTGAGTTGATGAGTTTTCTGTTACAGGGAGGAGTGCTGAGCTCAGGCTATTTCTGGCTGTAAAACACAACAGACACACACATACGCACACGTGAGCGCACACACACAGCTAAGTATTGCTGGCATAAGCTCACTAGATAGGGACCAAGTGTTATATGCAGTGGTACGGTTTCTTGCTGCCGTATGACTCCCTACACACCCAAACGCAGAAACATACGTCTCAGGATATTTCACCGAGTAAAATGTGATGACACGTGCTCGTTTCTTTGCTTCAGAAAGCGCTTTGCCGCTAATGTTTTACTATCGCTCATTTCTCAGACCTTAACAGAGAGCTGAAGACTAATTTAGTAACAAATTAAATAGATGATTCTGTGGAGAAATTAAATGTGCATGATTTTCCTCACGAGGCAATGTATTTCATTAGCCGAGATGGCCTTGCTGACTCCTGAGCTTGCTAGTTTTGCTAACGCTAACACGTGGTCTTGTCTGAAATCTTTCGTGTAAATCTCCCTCAGACTGCAACCAGTTGTTCGGTGAACAATTACACACACAACACACCTGCTAGTATAATTTGGGACAGAGTCTGATTTACTGTAACCTATAAACCGACCTGAACGGTGTAACCTCATGGGGGCGGCCATGTTGCTTTGCGAGTCGCTATTGCCCCTGATTCACAGAGAGGACAGCTGAGCTTTTAAGCTTGCTCAGAGCACTGAAAGATAGTATGGAAAGATTTAGGAAAGGAAAGATTTTTACAGGAAATACTTTAATTATGTGCCACATCAGCCTCATTGCTCCAGGGCAACGTGAATGAAGCAAACTTCAGACATTTTGGCTAATCAGCTAAAGTGGAAAACTGTTATTTTTGTTGTAATCTTTTTTTTAATTTTGTGTTTCTTTTCACCTTCCGTTTGAAATGGACAGGGTATTGTCTAAAACCTGCACAGTGGTACATCGGCATACAGACGCTCCGCCCCACAGATTTTTCTCCTTAATTGAAATTTAGCAAGAAATTTACCTCTCAGCATACGAGTGACACTATGATGAGCTGAACGAACGCCAGCTAAGTTGCGCATACGTCTGGAAGGCGTTCAAAATGTTTTTGAATCATTGAAAAGCCAAGCGAAGCGTGTTTAAATATTTTATTTTTATTTTTTTTTGCATTTTGTGCAAAATTTAATGAAGACATAGATCCATGGGGTCCAAGTATGTTAGCAAGGATGGCAGCAAGAAGAAAAGAGAGCCACTTTCAGTTTAATTTTAAAGCTGCCGGTGCCGAGAGGAATCACTGTCATGAACCGTTTGCACCTTTCACAAATGTTTTACTGCAGCTAAGAGTCTCTTCACTCTCTTCATGCTTAAAATCTTCTGGAAATGTTAATCACTTTTTACGCCTTCATTCCCACCTTCAAGTCCCGGTTTGACTTGAACACCATATATGCTGTGTTAAAATACAAAGATACGGCAATTAATTTTGCGTTTATTATTTTGCACATAGGTGTGCATCAACGTTCCCCTCACCTTTCCATTCGACTCAGCTTTGCCTGTTGTACCACACAGCACTGTTGAGTTTCTTGATTATAAATGGTTGATTTGACAAAACTCGCCTTCCAAAATGTCGTCCTTTCTATAATAATAACTTCGCCACATAATCGATTTCAGAAATATATGCAATTGTCAACTTTTTCCTAAGAGGTGCCATTTATTTATAATTTTATATATAAGTTTATATAAGTTTATAAGTTTTCCGCCACAGAAAAGTCTTCAGGAATGAGGGGAATAAAGAGGCTGGTAAGGGATCGGCTGATTATTGCTGCTGTAACATACAGTAGTAAACGTGTTTTTATAGACGTTCCTCAACATGAAAATTACTTTCCTTGCTACACAGATAAAATGTATGTCTTTCTTTAATAAGTGAAAACTTGTTGGCACTTTGGAATCAGAGGATTAAAGCACTTCAGGATGTGCGGTTATGGGAAAACGATGGGCTTTGATGTGAAAATGGCGTCATATCACAGACATCGTTAATTATTTTTCTTTAACTGCACAGCGTGTCGTGTTCCAGCCTTCCGGGGAGGACAGTCAAACTGAATCCAGTCAAACACATCTGCATAATTGTGTGGCAGGTATAATGATGATTAAAGGTGCTGAAACGCCACCGTGCAATGAAAGCGTTTTGACGTGACTGTCTTCTTTCATAAGGTAAATGAAATGAAACACTTTTCCACAGGCTCTTTGAAAGCAGTTTGTATCTGAGATATGAATTTGTAACAAATCTAATACATACTGTATAAAACACCTTTTCTCATTATGTCCGGAAACCCAAAGGTTTTATTTAGTCTTAACCTGAAAGAAATGGACTTCTGCAGGATGTAATATTCTGCCCTTCAGTTGTAGTAATTTAACCGAGCAATCGGTGTTGCCGAAGCGACTTTCAAGCTGAGGTAAAGCGTACAACAGGGGCCTAGATTAATGAGTTTGCTTTACTCTGGCATGTATTACATGCAGAAGCAGAAATGCCTCAAATTGCGAATTCACTAAAGTAATCATGCAAAAAAAAAAAAAAACAGGCCACAATGGAAACACGATGGAAACATGTTGAGCCACTAGGATGATTTAATCACTCAAAATGTGGCAGGCCAATATATAAGCTCATCTTACTGGAAAACAAAAGAGAGCATTGGTATCAGTACAGAGCAATATCATGGTCTCGTCACGTTAAGTATCGTGTAATTAAGAACTAAATGGGCTGTTAAGATTAATACGGACTGACTTCTAAAAAAGTGTTTCTGTTTACACAAGCCCAAATGGTGCTGATTTGGCAATGTGAGCCAAGTTTAGTCTTTATCATTAATCATCGGTCTAGCGTTAGAGGATGTGCAGTGTTTAATCGTGGCAATATATCAAATAAACATTTTTCATAGGCTGCTAAAATCACACAGTCTGTATCTGACTTTAAAGGCAACCCATTATGCAAAATCCACTTCTTTAGTCATTTTCAGTCGTTCAGACAGGTCTCCTGTGTACCGACACAAAACATGAGGAAAAACACAAACATTCCCTGATTTTTCTCTAACTTTGCCATTTTTCATTTGTTCTGGGTTAAAACGGACCAATATGTTTTTCCCCCCTTATGTGACTTCATATAAGAAGATATTCCTACTTCAGCTTATTGCTCATCTCTACTATTCTCTGGAGGGGTGTAGCTCGGCAGTAGCACATGTACAATGTACATAGACATGACACATTTGAAGAGAAGTAAAATAAAGTTTTCTGCATGAAAATGTCCACTATCTGAAAAGATTTTCATCTGGTGCATTAACACACACTTTGCGGGAGCTCAGAGACCTGAGTTAACTTGTTAAATAAACTACGCAACCTATGGGAAAACTATTGAGAAATTACTTTTTTTTTTGCACCACTTATTATATATGATCGTTTCGGAGTTAATCATGAGAAGTAGCAGTTTATGATTTAAGCTCTAACACTAAAATGTTTCTTCTGTAGACCTTTCCATAAATAATAGTAGTAGGTGTATAGAAAAGCATTTTATATCACTGGCGGACATTTTGTTAAGAAGTAAAAAAAAAAAAAAAAAAAGCATACAGTAATAATCTAAAAAGCCAGTAATAAATCAAAAGCAGTAGATGTTCCATACCTGACACATCCACACGCCAAGGGCTGAGAACTGAAAAGCCAAAAATGCCCTAATATAACAAAAGCAAACTGCATGAAAAAGAGAGGAAAGTAGAAACAGCGAACCTTGAGAAATTGACTTGACTTGTGATACGATTAGACATTTACTGATTTTTTACCTCTTTGCTCATTATTTAGCTCTTAAATTAGTTTCAAGCGTAAGCTAGAAATCAAACGTGCCAAATGTTGTTGATTAGCGTTGGACATTAAGCGCATTCTAATGATTTTTAAAAAGTAATTATATTGGTGACAGTTTTGTACTTTCAAATTGACTTAATCTCAGACAATATCACATTTTTTTTTTCCATTTTTCCATTTTTTTCCCTCTTGATCTTCTGGAAATTTAGGCGATGCAGCATTTTGTTGAACATGTGAGTTTTCATGGGGTCAATCTGACAAGTGAACTTCACAAGTGAAGAGGTGCTCACTCACTCATCGTCTATACTGCTTTATCATGTATACTCAGGAGGCTTAGGGCACAAGGCCTTGGACAGGGTGCCAATCCATCACAGGGCACACACACACCTACACTCACTACGAGCAATTTGGGAACACCAATTTGCCTATTCTGCATGTCTTTGAACTGTGGGAGGAATACCGTTATCTTACATGTTATCTGTTTTCAGAAGACACACAGAAGACACATATCTGTCTGTGGGAACTGTACACACACTCATTCACCAACACCACTTACTCATTACAGTTATTGCCAGGACATCCCCCGTACAGTCTTGGTCTCGCTCGAAGCCATTTCCACTTGTTTAGGCCATTAGAGGAGTTCCTGGGAGGCCAGCGTTTCATACACAAATCAGGCAGTCTAATCATGGCTCTGGTTTACTGAGAAAACTTTCTACCTTGATGGTATTCAAACACTAGTGAAACACTGGGATAAATGCAGGGGACTGAGAAATAAAGGGAGTTTTTACTCGAGTATTGTGTTATTCTGCACAATTAAAAGTCCCGGTTTAACTTGAACGTCTCTTATAAAATAATTTTTTTTAAACCTTGTGAAAGTTGTGAAAAAGTTATATTCCTTTACATTGAAATACAAATGTATTAAACGTTTGTCTTACATATTTTTTTATGTAATATCATTAAACCAGAAAATTCTATGTTTTATGTGCCGCTGATGCAGTATATGATCAGCTGATTAGATAACAGCCAGGGTTCCTATTAGTGTTCCTATTAAAGTGGCCAGTGAGTGGAACACAGCAATCACCATAACTATAATCAGTGTCATGTGTAAATTATATACTCATCCATTATAGCGATTAAGGAAAGAAAGACTGTTGTTCTTCAATGTTAAGTCATTTCCATGGTGAAAAAAAAAAAAGAGTCTCATCCACACAGTCCTAAATGCACCGAAATCCTGCTATCCAAAATCATTAATGCTAACAGCACCCGAGCCCATACTGTGTTTACATGCTGGAGGGTGTCTGCGTGTAACACCAGGGCCATCAATGAAGAATCCATCGGTCTGTTAATGAAAAGGCTGAAGCAGTTAAACTACAGAGTTCTCTCTCGGCTGTGTTCCAGATCGCTGTTGACTTCTCCTCACGACTCTGAACTCCACATCGTCTGTGTCAGGCAAGTCCCACTCACAGCGCTGGTAGGGAGAGTGTGTAATACGGGGCAGATATTTCGACAAGAACACACTCGACCCTGGCAACAAGCACGGTGTAGTTTTAAAGAGAGTTTCCTTGACGATTCACACGCGGTTTTGTCGCGTTAGCTTGGTCAAGACTGATCTCAGATAGCACACACTTCAGTGCTATCAAACATGATTTGTACGATGGCCTAATATTCATCATACGGACGTTTTTTTCCAACATACACATTAACTCGCTCCATCTTTATGGTTTGCTTTGTCTTAGATTCTCATCTCCCCCTAGTGGACAAAAGGTAGCTGCTACATCCTCGACTCACACATCAAGTTTAACCTTCGACGCTAAGTTAAAAATATGCTCCCGTTTACTGGTTCAGTAGTAAAATGTGCAATGAATCCTGGCCAACAAAATATCCACCCTGGAACCGCTTTTATTTTCACTGTGTCATAGTTCTTCATAGAAATGAATTGCAAATTACATATTTTAAAAAGCTACCGGGGAGCAGTTAAGACCTCCAGCGCATCTCTAACTACTTCCCACTAGCTTTTACTGTTTATTATCATGTTTAATGCAAGTAAATATTCCCAGATTCATCCTTCCCTGCCTACAGCGGCTAATTAGCTAAAGTGTTGCTGTAAGTCAGCAGATTCATAACAGAGTTCATCTTAAATCGGCGAGTCGCTTGTCGTCTAACCTACACCGCGTGTTTGACATTATGAGCTGATAATGCACCTTTGATCTAATTTGCGTGTAAGCACGTGTAAGAGAGTGTAAGAGCGTTCGTGCTGGTATGTGAGCGCGGACGCACCATCTGTGCAGAGAAGGTGTTATGAAGAGAAATGAGCCATCTCTTGACCCAGAATTCTTTGCCAGGGAAGTGGAAAGTCTCTGATGACGAAGCGCGAGTCCACGGCGCGACTAATTAAACGGCGCCACGACTTCCCTAAACACATTGCGCTAATATGCTTTATGCCACAGCTTCTCCTGCTTAGACCAGTCTTATATTGCCATATAATGCTCCAAAAAAATTTTTTTTAACCATATTTTTTAAATCTTATTTTTCTTTCTTAAAATCTTTATTTATTTATTTATTTATTTTTACATTACATGATTACTATTTCATATTGCCTTGCTAGCTTCCCTGACTAACAAGCTAACAAAGTGACGGTAAAAAGTAACTAACGAATTGGTTGCATAAAACCCAAAATCATGTTAAAAATATCTATAATGCTGTAGTCTCATTACTATAATCGTGCTCAGTTAATAATTTGATTCATGAATAAAGTCAATTTTTCCGGAGGAAAATTGTTTTGCTCAATCAGCATAACAATATCTAATCATGCATCCTTTATGTAAAAGAGGGCGGATAGCACATCCAGGAGACTCCAGGAGAAGTAATTAGCCAGTAATCATTGGTACTTAAACTTAATATTAGTGACAGGTGTTGATATACTGTATTATTATTTATTTGTTCTACTCCCGCTTAGTTGCTGAACTGTCCTGTGCAGTGATCCCTTGTGCCTTCCCTATCTCTACGTCTCATGTTAAACTACACTCGAGCTAGCTCTTAAAATCCGCGCAGGGGATTCCATCCTGTAAGAAAGCCAGCGCAAGTCCGTACCGTGCTCACAGATCTCCCCTAGTGTTAAGCGCAACCATGGAAACAGCAAATAGTTTAGGGGTATTCGAGCAGAAGCGTTCGGTCGTGTCTCAGCGTCTTTCGGCAGCGTTCTGTCATGGTGGTTGAGGTGAGTGTCAGCAAGAACCGGGGGGTTTAAAAGAGTTATCATCAGTCCCTTCTTCCTCTGATTCATTCATTCTTTGGCTTGAGCCGTCCCTCGTTCTTCTCTACAATCAGACTGTCTTCAGTCAGCTGCCGTGAGTCATCCGATCCCATTTTACTCAAACCTTTTCTTTTGTTGCTCATTTTTTTAACCCATCCACCTCTTTTTTTCTCTCTCTTTCTCTCATTCAGGCTCTACCTTAATGGGTGACACGTTGGTCGCCTGTAACCATGGCGACACTGCAGCATGTCTGCGTCGAATCAGTAATTTTTTTTTTCATTCCTCTTTCTTTCCGCCATCGCCCTCTGCTCTCATCTGGTACACTCCATCACCTCCGTGGCCTCTAGCTCTTTCTCTTTCGCTCAGATTTCCTTTATTTCTTTTCGGTGGCACTTTGTGCACGTCTCCTCCACCCATCCATCTGACTCTTTGTAGCCCCTCCCCTCTATCTTGGTCTCAGTTCACAACCTCATGGTGAAAGGGTCTCTCTTTCTCTCTCCCTTTCTCTCTCCCTTTCTCTTGTGTTCTCTCGCTCTCACTCTCATACACACACGGGGGGGGGAGATTAAATACATTCTCAGGAAGAGCCCCAAGCATTTAGGGATGCAGGTTTGAGTATTGTGTGTTTCGAAATGCTTTTCTGCTCACCTCGGGTGTAAAGAGTGCTTGCTTGAGTCACTGTCAGCTCGAACCAGTCTGACCAACCGTTTTACTTCTCCCACTAACACAGCAAACTCGCGCCAGACACCAGAGCTGAGAGCGCAGCGTGGAGGCAGACACATCCTTACCGTGTAATGTGTGCGAACATCACTGTCTCACACACACACACATGCTTGTCTTTCTTTGTGTGTGTGTGTGCGTGTGTGTGGTTGGATCTGCCTGCGTCTGTCTGACTCTTGTAAACAAACATTCGTAAGCATGCAGTGTGGTGGAGGAGACTGGGAGAATTAAAACTCAGCTTATGCACAATTAAACTGCTCCAGATTCTCTCTCTCTCTCTCTCTCTCTCTGCCTCTCTCTCTCCCACACACACACACACAAACACACACTTTATGAATTTAAAGAATAAACAAGACAATTAAATCATAGGTTACTGGTGTTGCATTACAACACAGCCTTTATAGTTGGGTGTGTAAAAAGAGAGAGAGATTGGACTGGAGTTATATAAATAGCCTATATAATGTATGTATTATACAGTGTGTGTGTGAGTGTGTGTGTGTGTGTGTGTGTGTGTGGCATTTGAGCCTGCACTAGTTTTTATTTCTTTCTTTACGTATATTTTACAGTATGTTTCTCCATTCTTTTTCTTTCTTTCTTTCTTTACTTTTTTCTTTCTGTTCTTGTTAGTTTTTTTTTGTCCATTCTCACTTTAATTTATTGTGTCCCTAGTTCTTCCCTCCCTCCCTCCTTTTCTATCCATTTTTACTTTCCTACATTTATTCTTTGTCATTTACATTTCTTTCTTTCTTTCTTTCTTTCTTTCTTTCTTCATTTCTTTCCACTTTATGTTCCTTTATCCATTAATTCTATGGATATTAATTCTTTCTTTCTTTTTCTTTCTTTCTTTCTTTCTTTCTTTCTTTCTTCATTTTTTTCCACTTTATGTTCCTCTATCCATTAATTCTATGGATATTAATTCTTTCTTTCTTTCTTTGTAGTGATGCACTAGTGCATGTTTTCTGTTTTTTTTATTTCAATCTACTCTAATAGATCTATGTGATTAGAGAAGTACAGTAGTGATGCTCCTAGCTTAGCTGGCTTATTCTGTGTTTTTTCAAAATAATATAATTTATTCCTTTTTTTTTTTTTTTTTTTTTTGTAATAAGCTCCTGTAATAATTTTTTTCTTCAGTTTTTTCCCCCAACAAGTACTGGTTTAGGCTGATTCCACTAAGATCTAGGCTTGGTCTAGCTGCTGTTAGGCTTTATTCTAGTTTGCGCAGCACTTTACCTCAGAGGAGTTCAGTTGGACAGGAGTTGGTACCAGCTAGAACTGGACTGAACCAGCTGACACTGGTTACTGTTTAAACTAAAGAAGCAGACAGGGTATAGCTGAACTAGTTAGCTAGATAAAGAAAGAAAGGTTCATTTTTGTTATTGTGAAACACTTTGTGGCTTTTGTTACTTACAAAATTAATAAAAAATATTACTTATTTTCATTTTATTTCAAAAGTAATAAAATAAAAATGCACAGTTTACTTTTTTCCTCAGTTTGATAAAGTAGCTTCAGTTTAGCGAGCTATCTACTTAATTCAAAATGTAGTTTGATTGTAGTTACGTAGCTGCTTTAGCTACTTTAATCCACTATCTGTTTCTTGATCTAACTTATCTTCTCTATATAAATGTGTGTGTGTGTAGCTGGACCCCGAGCAGACTGGTTTTATTGCGGTGGAGAACTTCACCAGTCTGGCGGAGCAGCATGAGCTGCAGCTGGACCCCAACAAGCTGGACATGCTGCTGGCCCTCGTTCAGAGCGACCAGCACGGCCACGTCTGCTACCAGGAGCTCATCGAGCTGGTGAGACACACACACACACACACACACACGAACACACACACACACACGAACACACACACACACATATATATATATACATAGACATGCTCTGCTTTGAAGTCTTTATTTCTTTTTCTGTCTTTTTACATTTTTTGTTTGTATATTGTTTACGCACTGCCTGGCCAAAAAAGTCAACATTTCAGAAGGGTCAAATTATTGGGATGTGTCAAGCAAAGAAAACAACTAAGGAGATTGGAAATTACTACAACTTGGTTAAAAACCCTCAAAACTCGGAAGGATAGTGCTGAACCGTCAAATTTGTGGAAGAAATGAGGTCCAAAAAAACATGGATGGAGATGACCTGATGATTGATTTCTTTCTTTCTTTCTTTCTGTTTCATGTAACTTTCTATTTCCATTCTCACATCTATCTCTGTCCATTTCCAGTTTCATTTATTGGTTGTCACAATTTCTTTCTTTCTTTCTTTTGTGCTATTTTCTCTAGCCATATTTTTCTTCCATTTTTCCTTCTTTCTTTCCTCCCTCCATTTTTACTTTCTCCAATTATTCTGTCGCAAATGTTTTCTTTTTCTTTCTTTCTTTCTTTCTTTCTTTCTTTTTCTTTCTTTTTCTTTTTTTCTTTCTTTCTTTCTTTTTCTTTCTTTCTTTCTTTCTTTCTTTCTTTCTTTCTTTAAAGAAGTCTCTATCATCAGAGAGTGGAATAATATGTAACAAAATGTGTAATACGCAGATAAATATACCCATAGCTCGGGGATTCCATGTGCCTGAGGGCTGTGTGTGTGTATGTGTGTGTGTCTGTTTAAGATATTTAAAGGGATAATGGAGTAATAAATGCAGAGCAGCATGAAACTGCTGGTTTATCACAGCTTTCCAGACACACACACACACACACACACACTTGTTAACACATACACCAACCACATCATGCACTGCTCTCTTGACTCCAGGGGGAGAAAGCTTGGCCAAAAAAAAAAAGGTCCAGATTTAGACTAGTGTATGTGTGTGTGTGTGTGTTGTTTTGGGTAAAGGGGCAATTTATTTCAGATCGATTACACCAACTCATTACCATACAGACAACAGGTCTCTCACTGTTCCTCTCCATCTCCATCGCTCCTTCTGTCTTCTTTAGCTAAGCAGTAAGCGCTCCAGTAGTTTCCGGCGTGCCATTGCTAATGGGCGGCGCACTCTGCAGCGTGAGATCCTATTGGACGAGACGGGCCTGGGTGTGTACAAGCGCTTTGTGCGCTATGTGGCATACGAGATCCTCCCTTGTGAAACAGACAGGCGCTGGTACTTTCATCAGAACAGGCTCTGTCCTCCGCCTGTCTTCATGGCCATCGTCACCATAGTGCAGGTGCACTGCTTTCTTTCTTTATTCCTTTCCCTCTTTCTTTCCTTCTATAAGTCTCACATTTAAGATATATATATTTTTTGTATTGTTGTTTTGTATTGCACTTGTCAGACTTTAATTCTTTGTGTGTCAGATTGTGGTGTTTATGTGTTATGGGGTGAGGCTCAACAAGTGGGTTCTGCAGACGTATCAGCCGGACTTCATGAAGAGCCCGCTGGTGTATCATCCAGGACACCGAGCCCAAGTCTGGAGATTCTTCAGCTACATGTTCATGCATGTCGGGTAACAATGCGGACACACACTCACACATACAGTACATGCACAGAATCAAAGTGACATCAGTGCAACCAAAGACCATACACACATACACTGGACTTTTACGGTTGTTACTTTCTTTTGTTGCTGTGACTGTCACATAAATAAATTTAATATAACATATAAATGCACACACTCTTTATCTTGATGTAAAGTCTATCACTTTTGGGCCACACTTGTTTACACCTTTTACACCGATGCACTGAGGAGAGTCGATATTATTGATTACAAAGTCCTGAAATTAGAAACCTGTTTCAATTCCTGTGCTGGAGAAATGCGCTGAGTCTACAGTTCTTCATTATATATATATATATATATGCGAAAATGAAGGAACAGTCTGAGTCAAGTCCTTAGGCTTGGAAATTTGCTGAAGACACTGCCCTGGAGGAAGCATAATTCAACCTCATTAACCCTTACTTTAGTCAGGGTTACATTGGAGCCAGAGAACACTGGGTCCATGATGAGGGTCTACCTTCAAAATGACCTCAGTCCAATCCTTTGGGAAATCAAACTACCATTCCACCTACATCCATGTTGTTGGGAAGAACCTGAAAAACCTAAAGGAAACCCACACACAAATGGAGAGAAAATTGGAAGCATGAAGAACACAAACTAAGGATTAAACTGGGGAACCCGGACCTAGACCATGCTGACACTTTTTAAACTTTTTGTTCAAGATCCCACACTGGCTCTTGCATGTCTGGAAATTGGGATTGGGTATCTTACCCACTTAGCTTCCACTGCTCTTGATGATATACTGTATGGTAGATTAATGATTCAGAAGACAGATTAGCCCTAACAATCTTCCTACTCCTTGTCTACAGTTGAGGCATACTAGAACACTGAAGTGGTTTTGCAGATATTGTTGCCTTCTCATAATTTACCAGTGCTGTTCTATTTCTAGGAAGCACATGATTTATGGGTTAGCATTGTTACCTCACATCTGTTGTTTCAATTCTTGCCTCCAGTTTGTGTGTGTGGAGTTTGCATGTTTTCTGCATGCTTGATGGGTTTCCTCTAGGTACTCTGGGTTTGTCCCACAGTCCAAAGACATGTTGTTGTTTGATCTCACAATTGCCCATAGTGTATGAATGGATATATATGTCATGTGCCCTGCGATGGGTTTGTACTCCATCCAGGGTGTCCCATGCCTTGTGCCCCAAGTTTCCTGCAATAAGAAATTTAAAGCCCAGAAATTTAAAGAGATAATGGATGTTCTTGTTCTGTGGCAGCACCAGTGACTAAGGAGCTCTTTCTTTTTGTTGACCTTGTGCTATCCAAAATGTGCTGTTCAAAGGCAACTGGACTTTCTCAAAATCTTTGTAGGAGTTTGACCTGTCCACCAGAAAGGTTTTATTGGTTCATCAGAGCTTCAAAACTTTCAAGCAGGTCCAGTGGTCACTTAACAGCACCATTGTGAGGTCTTGCTGCTGTTCATTATCTTCATAATTAAGATACAATCAGATTTGTTAATGCTAGTGGTGCAAAAGGGTTAAACTTGCAGCTTTGAATCCAACCATGACTGTAGTCAACCAGACTTGATGTCAGATTGGTCACATTAAAAACAGACCACTGTGAAGACTGTGGACCTAAGGAATTCTGCATTGAAAGATCAATTCCAACATGATCAAGATGGATACTGTTAGTGGATGATGTGTGGAATAAACCTTAACAGGAACCCGACTCAACCCGTCCTCTTCTGTTGGACCCCAGATCATGGGGGTTTTGATTGCTACCCTAAAAAGCCATCCTGTGAAAAGGAAAATTGTACGTATAGATGTGTTGAAAGGATATTAGGTATGAACTTTCTTTTTAATGAATAGAAGCATTGCAGTGTTTCCATTCTTTGGAATAGGTAGGATATCCAAGTATTAAGTGCAGAATGCTTCAGACGAGAAGAGCAGGAAAATAGAGCATCATGATCAATCAAGCAAGTCCCGAGGGTTGGAACCAATGTAGTGTGCATAAAATAGGTGCAATTTGGACTTACTGAGCAGCAAAGCATTATAATGGAGAAAATATTCTGGATCTGGATTCTCTAACAAGAATGTGTCTAGCATGTGTATAGCACATATTCTCTATGTAATGTAATGTAGTCCAATCCATGTAGTCCAATCCAGTCCAGGGTTTTAAAAATTTTTGGATCAAGAGCGAACCAATTTGGTTCGTGATTCATTATTTATCATTTGATTCCAAAGCAATTGTTAATGATTGAACGTACAGCTTTGGGCTCTGATTTACTAAGATTTACAATAATGGCTGCTAATTTATTTGTGCAAGGGGATGAGTTGTAAAAAAAAAAACATAGAGGGCATGTTGTTGGTGAATTATGGCAATTATGCAAAGATGGGGAAGAAAAAAGCAGCGCTTGCAGTGAATCCTGCAAAATCAGCATCAGAATAAGCTGCAAGCGACAAATCACTGGTCATCCTTAAACAAGAGGATGAGGTACTTCGAAATGTCGTAAAATCATAAACTTTAATAGAAGTACTTTTTGAAGGTAACTTTAGCATGTCTATCAAAAGAAAGGCAGTTCTGATATAGGGCACTTGATGCTTTAAAATAAATGTAATTTTACAGTAAGAAACCACTTGTCATCTCAAGGGCACTGCTGGGAAATGTACCTCTGCCTGTGTTCAAGTTAAATTTAATGCCCTTTTGGATCATTTGCTATATCACCTAGCTAGAATCGAGCAGCCTGTGCTCTCCAAATGTGTCAGGCTTACTGACAGTGTTGGGCGGTTGGTAATCTCACAGGGAGAGACCTGTAAAAGAAGAAATCAGGTTAAAGTAGAATTTAAAAAAAAAAAAAAAAAAAGAAAAGAAAGGAACCTTCAGGGTTTTGATATCCTTCCAGCAAGTTCTGCCAAGGCACAAGAGATGATGTATGAATCACAACATTTGGAACGGTTTTTCCATTAAAACGGGGTTTTCCTATAAGCCGGAGCGCTCTATTTTGAGCGAAAGCAGCCAGGAAATCCAGCATCTGTTTGCAGAACAATAATCGAGCAAGCCAAGCTCCTGGCTCCCCCAAGGGCGTGCTTTCAGGATTGACAGTACTGTGAAGCAGGATCCATAGTCAAGAAAGCAGCGCATACAGAAAGGACATGCTGCGAGCGTTATGCTTGTACATATGTTCAAAGGCGGTGCGAAATGCTCGTGCGAGGGAGGAAGAGAGGTGGCATCATCCGCAGAGCTGTTCCTGCTGTCAGCGGGAGGTCTAAGAAATGACGACTTGAGCCTTAGCTGCGAAGCCAGAGTCAAAGAAGTTAAGCACAATAAATATCGTCAGTGTTGCTGCTCGGTCGATTTGGCCGCTGTTAAACATGTGCACGTCCTAAGAGCCCTTGACAGTTTGGAATATTTTCACTGTATTTGTTTTGATTATCTTTCATTGTCCCTGTACACTCTTATGCAAACAATGCCTGTTTAACAGGATTTCCTGCAAAATTTGAGTGTAATCCTGAAGCAAGTGCAAAAGCAACGCACGAGCTTATGAGGTGTCTAATAAACAACAGCAATAGTGCCTTAAGTCAGGAAAATACCGTGTCGGCTTTGCATCTGCTGTAAGAGTGAGGAACGTTGGCGGAATTTTGAATCATTTTTAAAAACGACACAACACAACTTTTTTGTTCTTCCTTTACTCCACTACGTTATCTCCACATGCATGCTTGATTTTTGGCCAAAAGTATAATTATTTGTAAGTGCAAGATAAAACTGGTTTGCACTCAACTCTTTGCACTAAAGAGACCAAGTTGAATAATGTACAGTACCAAGCTACAGTAGCTATTAGTGATGGGAGTCGGTAACCCGTTCCATAATCGATCATTGGAGTAAACCAAAAAATGATCGATTAATAATAAACAGTTTAATCGCAAAGTATAAGGCTTCTTTTATAGTTTTTTTAAGTATGTCAATCACAACGTCATCATTTTTTCACACTCCGCACACCAACAGTGGAGTCTGTGGAGTCAACATACTGTAAAAGCAAGTACAGTGTAACATTAAGTAATCAAGGCCAAACTTCAAACCATCATTCCGTGAAAAAAATGCAATAAAATGCAAGTACAGCTGAGACTCATATGAGCTGAGACTCTTCTACAGTCCCACTAAGCTAAACTCAGTTAGGATATTTCAAAATTCCAGTAGGTATTTAGAGCAAATTTAACTCTTTTCTTTCCCAGTTAGCCATACAGCTTATTTTATGGCTAGTTGTGTGGGCATTATCGGTATCATATACAGTACCAGGGGCGCTGCTAGCCAAAAACACCTACTATAGGGGCCAAAATAGAACTTTATTCAAATAAAAGTAAATACATAAATAAATTGTATCATTTATAAA
>JAQMYG010000033.1:3979210-3994030 GCA_030014215.1 Clariallabes teugelsi
ATAGGGTTAGATGGAGGCAGATGATTCGCTGTGGCGACCCCTGAAAGGGAACAGCCGAAAGACAAAGAAGAAGACTCAGAAAAAGGACTTCAGTTTGCTAGGGAGCGTAAAGAATGGACTGTGGAGTGTTGGAAAAGGGTCATGTGGTCTGATGAGTCCAGATTTACCCTGTTCTAGAATGATGCGCAGATCATGACTTGTACAAGCCTGTGGGGGCAGTACTAAGATCTGTGGTTGCTTCTGTCCAGGTCCAGGCTCAGCAATGTTATGTGCTCTGATGGCATGGGCATGTTCCAAGATGACAATGCCAAGATAAGTCCAGACCTTACCGGCCATTGAGAATCTTAGAGATGTGCTGGAGAAGACTTTATGCAGTGATCCGACACTACCATAATACCATAAAATCCTGGAGAGAAATTAATACGACTCTGGATGGAAATAAATGTTGTGTCATTGCACAAGCTTATCAAAACCCTGCCACAGTCATGATCAAAGCAAAAGGCGGACCAATAAAAGTGTGCGACTTTGATAGGCTTGATAGACTTCAGCCAGAGTTAAAGACTCTAGTCAAAGCTATGCATACCTCAGATTTGAGCTAGAGCTATATGAGAGACTTGAGTCCAAAGCATTTGACAGACTCTAGTCTGTCTAGAACTGAATCACAGACTTGAGTCAGTGCTATATGATAGACTTGAGTCAGAGCTACAGTATATGATAGACTTGAGTCAGTGCTACATTGCAGACTTGTCAGTGCTATATGACAGACTTGAGTCAGAGCTAAATGACAGACTTGAATCAGGGCTATATGACATAATTGAGGCTGCGCTACATTGCAGACTTGAGTCAGAGCTATAGTATATGATAGATTTGAGTCAGAGCTACATTGGAGACTTGAGTCAGTGATATATTACAGACTTGAGTCAGCACTATATGACAGACTTGAGTCAGAGGGATATGATAGAATTGAGTCAGCGCTACATTGCAGACTTGAGTGAGAGCTATATGACAGACTTGAGTCAGAGCTGTATGATAGACTCGAGTCAGAGCTATATGACAGAATTGATTCAGCGCTACATTGCAGACTTGAATCAGAGCTATATGACAGACCTGAGCATGCTCGGGTAAGAACTACTGTACAGGACAACATTCAGGCAACATTACATCACAGACCCGAGCCAGAGCTACACTATAGACTCCACAGCTATTTCACCAAGAAACAAGCAGAGAAAACGAGGGGACTGAAGAATAATGGGATTAAATTAAGCAAGATAGCTAAAACCCACAAGACAAAGGATTTAGATTTCAAGTGTTCAGGATGGATAAATACACAATGGAACATAACAAGACATTGATCTAGGACCAGGTGTGAGCAGCGCGAATGAAAAGCACGATACACAACGGTGTGTGTGTGTGTGTGTGTGTGTGTGTGTGTGCTTGGTAATTAAAATGTAACACTTATTGTGCCAAATAAGGCTGGAGAGTGTAGCAGAGTGAGTCACTTTAGTCCCATATGCTTGGTGTGTGTGTGTGTGTGTTTATTTTATTCCATCATGAATCATAAATAGCTTTTATCTCAGCATCAATTTATATACACAAACACATGGATGGGAGTGCACTTTCCTTACTAAAGTGTGTGTGTGTGTGTGTGTGTGTTTCAGAACTGGGCTGGGATGAAGTGTCCGTACAAGTTACTGCGGATGATCCTGGCGCTGGTTTGCAGTAAGTGTCACTCACTGAAAATTAATTTTAGGAAAAAGTTACAAGATGTAAGGATTGTTTTATCACTATTGATTTATATTTGTTTTTGTAAGAACAGAAAAGATGTGTGTGTGTGTGTGTGTTTAGCAAAATTGTTGCTGAATTCCAGAAACAGTGTGACTTCAAGGGAGACAGTAAAGGCGTGACGTTGCACCTACTGTATGGTAATCACATGACTCACACGAACCTGCGGTGGCAACTACAGCGTTTGAAGCGTGTGCTAATTATAACCACAGAAAACTCCCCCTTGTGCCCACCACCATTGTGCCCTTGAATGGGATTATCTTTCTTTTTATTTTTATTGATCTCACCCCTGCTGTATGCATATCCTCCACTGGAGCAGGAGTATTTCCCCCTCTCCTGTTCCTCTGACCCCAAAAACGTTGAATCGGTACAGATTAGAAATGCTACTTTCGGTCCATCAGATATCCTCTAACCCTCTCAGCAGATCCCGGTGGAGATTACAAGACGTAGCACTTTTTCAGCTCGAGTTATCGTGAGTCAGAGGTCACCGTGTGCCGCCAGTATCCGTATTTCTAAACAGCGCAGACGTGTTCCGGATGTCCTCTGCGTTTCCTGGCGGTCGTTCGCTAGGCCGTGGTGTATTATACAACGGCGCTGTTCTGTCCTTTTCAAATCTGATTAGTTGAAATGTGTTCTGACAGTTCTGACAGTTCTCGCAGGTCTGTATTATTCATTGCATAAAGACATGTGCTTGTAAGAATTAATATAATGATCGGTATTGATCCTTAATGAAAGATTATAATGCCTTAATAGTACTGTCATGGGAGTAATTACATACTTCAGTAGCTTATCATTAGCTTTTACAATAGCGCAGCCTCTGTAATCAATTTTATCTCTCTCCTTTATCTGCCTCTCTGTTATCATGAGCTTATGTGGGAAGTGTTTTGAGTACTGACACCACATTTTGTACAACGAATATCAACACACTCCTGTTAAAATTGTTTTGTTTTTTTTTATATTAAATATATCCACCTTTAATGTGATCGAGCAACCAAGTAAAAATTAGACAAAGAATAGAAATGTTTTTAAATAATACTTAAGAACCTTTTGTTTGGGTAAACCTGTTAATTATTGAATTCAGGTGTTTCAGTCAGGCTCTTTATCCCTAGTGAAGTGCAATCTTATTCCTTCAGCATATCAAGATGTCTTGGACAATGTTATGCTTCTATGCAACTTCATGGCAACAGTTTGTTGAAGGCCCTTTTTCTATTCCAACATGACTGAGCCCCAGTGCACAAAGCAAGGACTATAAAGACATGGTTTGATGAGTTCAGTGTGGAAGAACTCCATCGGCCCTAATACAGAGCCCTGACCACAACACCATCGAGCACCTTTGGAATGAACTGTAACGGAGATTGCGAGCCAGACCTTCTCATCCAACATCAGTGCCTGACCTACAAAAAATGCGCTACAGAATGAATGGGAACGAATTGAAGCCGTTGCAGCTGCAAAAGGGGGACTGACTCCATATTGAAGTATATGTATTTGGATACAATATCATTGCTGGTTTGGCCAAACACTTTTGTCCATATAGTGTATGTCTGTGTGTACGAGAAAAGTGTGTCTCAACTCTACAATACATCTTGTTTTGAATCAAACTGTGATGCACACGGTGCTCTTTACAGGTTTTCACTATAGCTCTGACTCTGTTTCTTAGTTGACTTAGTTCACATGGATTCATGCTTTTGAGTCATTATTGTGCTGGAAGCCCTGCAGATTTTTCTATAAAATAACCCTGTATATGGATCCACCTACAGTCCCGGTCCCTGCTGAACAGAAGCAGCACCACAGCGTGACGCAGTCACTGCCATGCTTCTTTAGGTTCTTTAGGTGATTGGTTAATAAACGGCTTTTCTGAGTTTATTATGGTTTCTGTATTTGGACATTTATTAAGCAATATCACACAAAAGGGACTGCTGTTGTGATGAATATCAGTATGTTTGTGATGTGGTTGTATACCCGAGGGTGCAGCCGGAGTGCCGAAGCCATCAAAGCCATGCTAATATTCAGCACAACCTCAAGTGTGATGTTGCTTTTATTCAACGGTTCCACAAACACTATTTTTTATCAACAGATTATGATTTGTTTGTTTATTTAACCAGTAAAAGGGTGTAAAATCCCTTGTTCCACACACCAAGGAGAGCCCTTGATCAGGGGTTGGAGAGCTATTTGGGATTCAGCCTTGTGTTAGAAGCCAGTGTAGTAGTAAATAAAAGAACACTGATGGTTCAGGGGTGATTCAGAATGACTTCGAAAGCAATTATTAAGGAAACAATTTTTTTTAAGATAGCATAACGCTGTCATGTGTTTTCCTGGTGAAAATGCTTCTGTGACTGGTTTTAAATGTGGGTTTTGGCAGGCAGCTGCTCTCTCCTCAGTACTGTGGACCATACACACTACTTTTACCCATGCTGTGACTGACAGTTAGTGTAATTACTGATTGTCAGAACACCTGTGACGTGGAGTAATACATATACTGTAGTTAAACATCCCAGTATTTATCCTGTCTATTATCACCACTCGTTGAATGCCTCTCGTCCAATCAGATTGCTCAGTCCGAACTAACTGTTGTATAATTGTGGGTTTAATTATTGGTATTTTGTGTGCTTTCATTATTTAAAGACAAGATATTAATTTACGTTTTATTTAAGAAGTATAGAGTACCAGTACTTTACAACAGTAAAAGTCAGGGAAAAGTTTTCAGTCGAAACTATATTCTAGCTTCTCAGTAACATGACAAGCTCACTCGCTCACTGACTCATCATCTATACCACTTTATCTTGTAAACAAGGTCTCTGGGATCTGGAGCCTATCCCAGGAGACTTGGGGGACGAGGCAGGCTACACCCTGGATGGGGTGCTAATCCATCGCAGGACACACACACACACTCACATGCAATAGGCAATTTGTGAATGCTAATCAGCCTAATCTGCATGTCTTTGAATTGTGGAAAACACCAAAGCACATGGAGGAAACACACCAAACACAGGGAGAACATGCAAATCCCTACACACACACCGAACTGAGGGAATCGAATCAGGACCCTGGAGGTGCAAGGCGACAGTGCTAACCACTTAGCCAGCATGCCGCCACATTTCAATAAAATTGAAAAACAAGGCTGGTGGCGGAACAACATATAGCTGTATTAAAGCTGTATTTAAGCTGACATTTTTTCCATCATGTCTTAAAGAGAACAAACTGCCAGCAGGACATCGTACAAATATGGTTACCCTCAAGTGTCACTGATGTCTTGGCTATGAAGTTGAAAGTTGCGGCTTTCATTAGATCTCTATTATCCATTTTTCTTACAGGTGATGTGCACAAGCCTCACTGACTGTATAAAAAAAAAATTAGGAATCAGCTTTACCAGCACTGTAACTAATAACTAATAAATTCACTTTCTCTGTTGTAGTGAGTTCAGAAGTGGGCCGAGCTGTGTGGCTGCGCTTCTCACCGCCGCTGCCGTCGTCAGGGCCGCAGCCGAGCTTCATGGCCCATCTGTCGGGTGCCGTGGTGGGTATCAGCATGGGCCTGCTCATCCTGCGCAGCTACGAGGAGTCGTTGCACAAGCAGTGCTCATGGTGGGTCCTCGTCTTTTCCTTTGTCACCTTCCTACTCTTCGCCATCTTCTGGAACATCTTCGCTTACGAGCTGCTGGGAGTCCAGATTCCGCCTCCGCCCTGATGACACGCCCCCGACTGTTTTCCCACTCTGGCTACAGAAGGCCACACAACCTTCAGAAACTGGATATCTCGATGGCCTCCCCTTTTTTTGTTACAGCTCCAGCTCTTTTTGACCAACAGTGGACATATGGTCCAAACAGGAAGATTGGAAATTCTTACAGTGATTTTCATTTCAGGACTTTTCCTAAGGTGTTACTACTTACGACTCTTTATTTACACACTCCCACTTGACCAATTTTAAAGCCAGGAGGGGATATGAATGAACTTTGTTTTATTTTTGCCCAGTTTTCATTACCGGGCCTTGAAATACGTCCTCATTTTCTTTTTATTTTAAATGTTTTATTTTGCATTATTGTATTTCATGATTTTAAAATGGTGCATTTTTATTTTTATTGCTGATACACTGTCCGTTGTTCAGTGTCTTTGGGAAGCTGAATGGAAATGCAGTTTCAAAAAATTCCTGACACAAACACACACACACACACACACACACAAAATCTGAAGCCCAGCCTTTCTTGTGCAGCTCTTGCCCTTTAACATCCTTCACACTTCATGAGCTCAGAGGGTAAAGTCCTTGATTTCAGCCTTTGTGAATCGCTTGGTAACAGTTGCCTTGGTAACTGTCAGGCAATCGCGATGGTAGCCATTATCAAGGTGTCTTCTCATTTTGGAATCAGTGTTAAGGCAACTGATGGCAAGTATATCATAAAATTAAGAGGGGCCTTTAACTGAAATCACAAGTTAAAAAAATACCCCAGAATACACCATTTTTCTTAGCCACCTGCAATTATGAGAACATTTTCCCGAACCAGTGTTCTGCCTTCGAAAACAATGAGGTGAAGTCCCAGACGCTAGAGTTTGCTAGTAACCACTATTGATAAAACATAACAATAGACATTGTTTACTACACAAAAATACCTCAGAGCAATGAATGGTCCCTAAAAATGAAAACATGTTGTTGTAGCTAGCTAACAGTCTGCTAGCTCGTGGTTGACTAGCGAAACAGAACTCAAGCTTCATAAATCAAGGCCTGACAGAACGCAGTTATCTGTAAATGCTTAGTAAATTTTACACTTTTTAAATTACCATTCCAGTTTTACATTTGCTAACCTCACTCACTGCTTGTAACCTACATAGACTCTTAGAGCATTATGGGTTTATACAAGTCTTCATGCCACTACTGAGAAAAACTTTGTGGCAACTGCAAAGCTTGGTAAAATGAATTTGGGTTTGTTTGTTTTGCTTTATTTTGTTTCATGGCTGATGTTAAAGTCAGAATGCTAGCGTTTGGGACAGACCCTACATGGGCATTTTTCACTCTAAGGTTGCCAGATATCAGGAAATCTCATCCATGTGAGGATTTCTAAAGGCCTTACACTACAAAGTACTCAATTCTGCAGTGCCAAGTTACCATTCGCTAAGCTGCTAATGTCAAATTGTATATTCAACACTATTGAATACCTTTATTTTTGTTTACGTTCCTAACTTTGCTGTGGGATGGGGGTGTGGGGGGGTTGTTATATGAGACAGATGCAGGACCAGGGAACGGTTGGGTGGTAGGGGGGATGTTGACCTTTTTGAAAAGCACGACAATGTTGCAGGTGTGTGTTGTTGTGAACTTTTGTGCCATAAGTTGTATACTTCTATTTGTACCGCTATTTATTCCAGTCACCGTTCAATGCTTGCGGCTTCTGTGCGTCGAGCTGCGTGATGATGATGCGAGATGTGCTTGAAAACAACACAGCACCTCAAACTCACATTATTGTCAGAGTCCTTGTGGACTACACAAAGGGTCAATTGCAACGAACATTGGTTGAACTGGCTGTTTGAAGAAAAGGCCTTAAATCATCTTCACTATTCGCTGTGTAGCCAAGTTGAAATACTCGAGGTTGATTTGGGACAACACTACAGTGAGCACAAACATGGAAGGGGGAAAAGGAGAAATTTAAGGGATGACCACCTTTGATTTATGGGAGGACCTTTCTTGATTTAAGAGAGGGTCATCTGACATTTAAGAGAGGACATCTATTGATTTGGACCCCTCTTGATTTAAGGGAGGACCACTCATGAGTTAATGGAGGATGAGTCTTGATTTTAGGAAGGACCAGTCATAATTTAAGAGAGAAACACTCTTGATTTAAGGAGGATGTGCCTTGATGTTATGGAGAACCTCCCTTTATTTAAGGCAGGGCCACCTGTGATTTAAGGGAGAACCACTCTTTATTTAAGGGAGGATAAGCCTTGATGTTATGGAGGACCTCTCTTGATTTAAGGGAGGACCATTCTTGATGTTATGTAGAGGTCACTCTTGATTTAAGGCAGGATCACTTGTGATTTAAGGGAGAACCTCTCTTGATTTAAAGAAGAGCCAATCTTTATTTAAGGGAGGATAAGCCTTGATGTTATGGATGACCTCTCTTGATTTAAGGAAGGATGAGACTTGATGTTAAGGAGGACCACTCTTCAATGGGGGCATCATGTCTGGGAAGACATTTACATTACAGCATTTGGCAGACGCTCTTATCCAGAGTGACTTACATTTTTAACTGCTCATACACATCTGAGCAGTTGAGGATTAAGGGCCATGCTCAAGGGCCCAACAGTGGTAACTTGGTGGTCATGGGGTTTAAACCTGGGACCTTACGAACCGTAGTCCAATGCCTTAACCACTGAACTACCCCTGACCTTTTTTGATGACCAGTGACCCATTATTGATGTCAGAAAGGACAACCATAGAATTATAGTACGCCATGATAATAACAAACGCCATTTCCTAAAAAGCACACAAAATGTTTAGGCCTGTGGTAATTTAAAGTGTGATATTTGGCCATATGTTTGTCTTACACTTATTTTTCTTTACACCTGTAAGCTAGCTTAGCATTTAACTATCAGGTTGAATTTCTCCTTGGTGATAGACCACCTAGCCAATTCTGACCCCAAAATGCTCTCAATTTCAACAAGCCGGGCTCAATATTCATTGCAATTGATTTCCTGTTTATCAAAGCCCTGGAGACACCAAACCCGAGGCTTCTATCTGATCTGTTGATCTGCTTATTGCTGGAGTTGGAGTGTGTAGTTGGAACACTGTGTGGCTGTGAATTTATTGTAGGGTGCTGTGTGGAGAGTTAGGAGGTAAAAGGATCATGAATCTTCATCAGAGTGCATGAAAGGCCCATAAGGAAGACGAAAGTGAAAGATTGGGAAATGAGGGACGAGGAAGAAGCGGGAAGTGGGAGCATGATTAACTGCACGAAGGTAAGGAAGAAGATGAAGGAGGTAAATACTATAAAAATGGTATGTTAAAAAAAAAAAAAAAAAAAAGATGTGTTAATTAGTTCTGAGAGAAATCAGAGTAGCACATCAGACTGTTATGTCAGACTGTTCCTTATTTCTTAAGGAAAGGTGTGTAAATGTCTGTGTTAGAGGCTGTGAAGTACTGTCAGTCGAACCCTGTGTTCCAATACTGGTTTAACTCCCACTTTTCATCTCCCCTTTGCAATTTTTCCTTGCACTGAGAGGTGTTAGAAGAAGGGTTAGGAAAGATGATACAAGAGGCAAAATAAAGACAAAATCAGGAGTGCATTCCAGTATCATTTTTAACATGCCTTTGTTGACTTTCCCAGGTATTCTTCCCCCTTAAAACCCAGGAATTATGCATTAATGTTACAGCTGAGTCAGCACGACTGAAGTTTGTCAGATGAGCCGTTTGAGGCAGCATGGCTGTAAACATCAGGTGCAGAACCAAGTATGGAAATCTGATTTCCCTAAAAATACCAGACAATACTGTTTCTAAAGGTAATCAGGAGCAATAAAATATAAATGATTTTAATAACAGGGTCAACACTATTATAAGTAATGGTGAAGCCTATAAAGATATATTAGTTTATCCCACTGGGAATATCCTCAAATTTTTTATGTAGAACTGTACAACAGAGGATTTCTTTATCAGCGAGAACCCATTCAGAGAATCCTTATAATAACCAATACAATTGTTTAATATTAGATCTTATTAGAATTCATGCTAGCAAGTACAACTGAGAAAAAAAACTAAATCTAAATATTGTTTGGTTAACAAAAATATAGCAACACAAATGGAAGAGTCAGTAAAAAAAAATCAAAAGCCATGACTAGCAGATAGCTAATAATCTGATAGCTCACAGGCTAACTAGTGAGACAGAAAGCCTGACATAATGCCATGTATCTAAACAAATATGACCTGTAACTTTGTTACCTTATCTAGCTTTACACTTTTTTTTTTTTTTTTTTTTTTTTACAATTACAATTATTCAAATGCTACATTTACAGACTTCTGTGAAAGGTTTGTGAAATGTATATGCTTTATTTTGTGGTCTACAACATAGGAGGCTAGCTAACTAGCGTAAGGGCACGTTAGCAAGTTTTTTTTAAGGTAAACATCAGCAACATTTCTGCCAAAGTCGAATGTGTATTTTCGTTGTAGGTGGTATTTTCGTAACTAAATGTAGCTAACAGTTAATAGAAAGCTATCTTACTCAAACACTTCCCTAAATATATCTCACCAGAAATATCTGCCCCGATATTTAATAGCATATTTATGAACACCAATAAAACTTCACCATGTCCATTCTTGTGAAAGCAGGAGCTCGTTAAGAGTTCTACGTGGAACTAGCACATCAGCTACGCCGCAGGATGTTATACCTACTAGTTTCGAAGTGCTTTTCAAATTGAGAGTAGAAGTTGACAAGGGTGCATATTAACACATCAATCTTTAATGGAGTCTCAACTGTACTGCTGTCTCCTGTGGAATTCTGGGACGTAACTTTCAGGCCTCCGTTTTTTCCGAAAGCTTCATCTACATCAAACCACCACAACCAGTAACTGCCGTTGTTTGTCTGAGCCAGATCTCCCAACCGGACTGATGCCGTTGGCGCTGCTGTAGTTGTTGATTACAAAGATGCATGTTGCTATGAGCTCATCACTCTGCTCCTCTCTGTGCTGCCATCTTACCTGTAGTCCATACGCCAATTTGTATTCCAAACAACTTCCAAATGGTGCCAAGAAACGTCGACTCGTTTCAACGAATTAAAAAAAAAAAAAAAAAAAAAAAAAAAGCAGTTTACAGACTGAAGCTTTGGAAAAAAAAAAAAAAAAAGAAAGAATTGCTAAGCGTCTATTTTATTCCAGTGGGATTAAGGATGAAAAGAGATGTATATAAATATATATATGTAGTTTATATGAAATTCATTATGATTTACATGATGTACTTTTTAAATGTCTGAAGCTGAGACATTTTCTATTGCTGTTTTTTTTCTGTTCATTTTTTCATTCCTTTGTACCGTTTTTCATTGTATCTGCTTTCATTTTCCAGCTGTGAGGAATAAAAAAAACAAGCTGTGATCTGAATCTGTGTGCTGAGAAAACGACAGCTGTACATTTCAAACACACATTCTCCTCCTTGGTGAGGTATAAATCCTAATTTATCCCTTACCTTAAATGTGGTCAACCAAGCAAGACATGTTCTTTACTTTCACACTTGTGCTTATCTAGTCTTATATGTATATAATTAGCTGGTTTAGCTCATCTTTACACCTGGTCTAGCTGATGTTTAGCTGGTCACATTTGTTGGCTAGTTTTCCTCCCAGTCCTCCTCCCAATTTATCATCAAAGCAAGAACCATCATCACATTAAAGCAATCTGACCAGCTAGGACCTGCTTACAAATAGAGTCAGATTGACCAGCTGGACCAATCAGTCTGGTCAGTCTGGTCAGTTTGACCATACAGATCCTGCTAGAACCAGTCTTCAAATCTTCAAAACCCATCTTAAACCTTCAAACCCAACTAGCCAGATGAGCTGGAACCAACCTGACTAGACCCATCCTGACTAAGCAGTCTAGTCAGCCTGACCATCCAGAAACAGTCTACAAATGTTCAAAACTCATCTTAAACCATTAAACCCAATTAGAAACATCAGCTAGTCTGAGCAGCTAGAAATTAGGAAGCTTAATTAATACATCAGCAAGGTGGTTAGCTAATAGGATTTTGTAGCTAATACGATGATGTATCTGTACCTACGTACTCTTTAGCAGCTTTGTGTCCATGATGGCTGACAAAGTAATATTTTGCTAGATATTAAGCAACTAAATATTGACACACTGCATATGAAATAAGTGACACTAATGTAAACCAGCCTGCTACTGTAGGTAAAGCTAGTAAGCGATCTCTGTAGATAGCTGCAATCTGTTAATGTTCTCACCTTTCTTTTAAATGGTACGTAGAGATAAGCACTTCTTGTGAAACATGAGGGGGATGAAATTACTGATGAAGGACACCGGTAAGAACAGGCCATTATTAAACTGATAGATATTAAAAACAATGTAATCATTTTAATACACAATTTAAGGAAACAAATCTGCACAAACATGCCTACTAAACCTGAGATTTTTTTTTTTTTTTTTTTTTTTAAGTTCAACACAGGGACCTACAAGGATCAACATCAGGTCCTCTCTGTTGTTTTAGTTTCAAATCCAACCTGTTATCCGATCCAGTAATTCACAAATATAATGCTGACTATAGGGTAAACTATTTGGCCAAACATGTTAATGTTTGGAAGGCACTCAGTGAAGGCAATCTTAATGCTTCAGCATACCAAGACATCTTGGACAATGCTATGCTTTCAACTTTGTGGCAACAGTTTCTATTCCAACATGACTGTGCCCCACTGCACAAAGTGACTGACCTCAATCCCATCGAGCACCTTTGGAACGGAGGCCTTCTCATCCAACATCAGTTGGTGTTATCCTTAATGCTATTTTATCATTTAATTACCTACTAAGTTATTTCTTTTACTGTTTATTATCCTCTGAAAATGTGGCCAACATAAGAAATATGGTAACCCTCCATATCCCCTGTTATGGTATATATGGTATGATATATGTGAAAATATAAATATTTGCACAATATATAAATAAATTAAATTATACGTGGGGTATTCAAGTCAAACCAGGACTGAATTAATTTCTTGTGAATGAAGGCATAAAACACTGCAGCAGACTTCAAGTGCAGTACGGTGATGAGACTCTTAGCTGCAGGAAAAACATTTGAACTGTGCAAATGTTTTAAAGAAGGCCATACATCCCTGCTGGCTGAGATGGCTTGGAGCCCACTGCAGTCGTTCCTGTGAAAATTCAGCGAGAAAACACTAGATCCTTGAAAATTGACACCTAACTTGTCACCAACGTACAGAAGAGAAGCATCTGTCAGTGGGAACTGTACACACAATCATACAGCAACACCACTTGCACATTATAGGAACTCGGCTGGGAGTTATTGCCACATCTGCCATACAGTCCTTGACCCCTCGCTCCAAGGCATTTCCACATGTTTGGTGAACTAATGGAGTTCCTGGGAGGCCAGCATTTCAGACGTGATACAGCACTAGTGAAACGCTAGGATAGGTACATTAGTGTAGCAGGGGATTATATATAGAAATAAAGGGAGATTTTTAACTCTCATAATGACTCTCTGGTCATTCTGGACAATCATAAGTCTCGGTCTGACTTGAACACCCCTCGTACTATATCATTAATTACAGATATGCAAATTATAGGTGAAAAATAAAGATGGATGTATTATTTAATTTCTAGAGTCAGACAGAGTGAGCCTGAAGTCATATCACATTAACATAAAGCACATTTATGTGATAATGAAATTCTGCTGGAACAGAATTAAATATGTTTTTACCGCCCTGAATTTTAGGGACACTAATTTTGATAATATTGATGCCTAGATTCCGAGCTTCACATTTAAAGGCCAATTTTTAATTGCTTATTTAAAAAAAAAGAGTTTAACAAGTTAGGCAGTTTAGAATTATTATATGTCGTACAGCATCTTATTTAAAGCACTGGGCTTCGATGCATTACACTAGTCCGTTTTGCGTCTTTTAGATGGCCGCTCTTGGGTCTCGTCCCCTTTGGGATCCAATTTGTTCTGTTTATTGGTGCTGTAACTCAGGGGAAACTCCTCCAGCAGGGTGGGCTGAATCTCACTGGCTATAGCACACGCCCATAAGCACAACTCCACCTTATGAGGGGTCCAATCACGCTGAGTGTCCGCTGAGAGACAAGAATTGATATCTATAAACATCTATTCAGATTCTGAATAAAGGACATAGTGATGGAAAGCACCATATGAATCACATTTGATAAAACCTCTATCAAGTATTCATTACTGATATTAACACATTACCTTTGTTGAGGTGGTGTGTTTTCTGCAGTATTTTCTCCAAATAGAGGGAGAAGTGCTTAGCTGTGTATCGAACAGGTCTCAGCTCAGCGATGCTCTCTACGACCTCATCAGCCATGAAGGCGACTTCTTCAGGAGCTCCTGCTGCTAAAACAGCTACAAGAGAACAAGGGAGAAAAATCAAAGGATACATTTTATATTATGATCATTTTGTTTCATAGTCTACCCTTGCATACTTGCCTGATGCTGTCGCAGGTCCAAGCCCTTTGAGCGTGCTCAGTTCTGCGATTGCCGATTGGACGTCAGGAAGGAGAGCGAAGGCCTTCTTAGTGCAATGAAGCACCGCCTCCTCGCTGTTGGAGCCAATCAGCTGCTTGAGCCGGGGACGGAACTTCCCCCTCTGTGAGAGAGTGAGAGCGGATAAGTTTTTCTGGGTTCGTCTTGCAGAATAAGTTCTTTAAATTTTTATGTTAGAAAGTATGTATGAATACGAGTTTGCTTTTCAAAGTGTACTTACGGTTAATTTCCACTCCATGAGTTTGACCAGTTCAGGTTGCGTCAAAGAACGCTCTGTCCGAGCTAAAATGGCCGCCGGGAGCTCATCCTGATACCTGAATTGTGTCATGTGTTTGATAAAGGATTACTATATTGTATTTTTTTTTATATTTACAGTATGTGCATGCATGGTTTATTAGAAGGCTTTTGGGTAATGATGTAGTTTAACTATCAGTTACCACTTCTCTAGTTCTAACAGTTTCCCCGATCCCTTCTTCCCAGCTGTCTTTGCTTCCACCACAACCCAGTATTTCGCATAAATGCCTCTCCATACGGCCGGGTCCTTGGAGTGGAACAGACGCTCTCCTCCGGACATGCTGACAGACTGATAAAGAAAGGAAATACAATTCACTGATATTTAACTACATTCTGTTTGTAAGGCACTTTTAACAATAAATCAGATCTACAGAAATCTGCATGTAAACTAATTATTATAGCTAATGAGCTAAATGAGCAACTTCCTGAGAGGAACCAGACCAGAGTTCAGAGAAGCAGCAGCTAAGTTCATTCATTCATTCATTCATTCATCTTCTATACCGCTTTATCCTGTATTCAGGGTCGCGGGGGGCCTGGAGCCTA
>JAQMYG010000033.1:4073600-4105250 GCA_030014215.1 Clariallabes teugelsi
CTTGAAAAAAGATAAGACAGTTACTGTATTTACTGATTTAATAATTCAGTCACACACACACACACACACACACACACACACACACACAAACATGCACACAGGCAAAGAACCGAGTTCCATAGTAGGGCTGCACAGTATTGAAAAAACTGACATTGTTATATATTTGCAACATATTTGCGATATATGTTGCGATATGTGGAAATACAGTAATGTTGTCAGTTATCTTAAATTGCTGATAGACATTACCTTAGGTAGTAAGGTAACCGACAGACAGGAGCATAGACAGAACATAGACACTCAGATAGACGTGTAAGCAGACAGACTGGAAAGTCAATAGTCAGACATGCCGATAGGTCCATAGACAGACACGTAGACAGAGAAGTAGGTAAGAGGGTAGGCGTATGGACAGATTCATCCAGACAGACAGACGGGTAAATGAACAAAAAGATTGGCAAGTTTTTTTTTTTTTTTTTTGTCCTAAAGCTTAATGCATTGTTTCACACTGTTTCATCACAACTGTATTTTCTTACTTAATATCAGTAAAGCTGAGGCAGCAGCTCGGCCCGTACACTACCCTGCTTAAATACATCATCAGAACAGATATCGCTTCTCTTACGAGTTCTAACTCAATCTGAACTCGCTGGGGGCTTTTTTTAATCAAACCTAGTGTGTGTGTGTGTGTGTGTGTGTGTGTGTGTGTGTGCAATAAAAGACACTACTCCCTGTCACAGTGACGAGCCATCCACTGCTCCAGTTTTTTGAGAGTCGATAGAATGAGACAGAATGAGTAACAAACGGTGTCCTTGTTAACTGTCAGAATTATTCAGTCCGTCATCTGCCGTCTCTGAGAGCACGGAGTTCCACCCTTACTGAACAGCGGCACTAATTAAAGGGATCACTGCCTTATTACATGCTGAAGAAAAAAACGAACTGGGAAAATGAATCTTGTGAAAGTTACAACCCTGAATATTGATGGGTAATTTGTTCAGCATGGATTTTATTTCATTAAGAGGTATCATAGGCGGTAAGGGAAGATAAGTAGATTAGTACTTCTAAGTAATATAGTAAATATTTACAGGAATATTAATCATTAAATTTTTCTGTCTTCTTTTTTATATATACATTTTTTTATCAAACCCGTTTGTCGTTCATGTTCCAGTACTTTCGGAGTGGACTATGCGTACGTAAGTGTTTAGGTACATAGTAGGGAGTTATGTTATGGTGTATTGTAATGTTTTGTACAAGGCTCCAGAATTCTTTACATACAGTAGATAGATAGATAGATAGATAGATAGATAGATAGATAGTTAGATAGATAGATAGTTAGATAGATAGTTAGATAGATAGATAGATAAGTGAAGCAAGAAAAACAAATAGGTGTGAATATAGACATGTTGACTGATTACCTTTACTAAATTTCCTCTCTCTCTATCTTTCTCTCTCTCTTTGCAACTTTTGCTCAGGATCTGACCCAGATCTCTACAAGCTACAGCTCACTTCAGGGGATGCCAACGGAGTGGCCGAGGAATACGATGAGGTAAGCCACACACAAATTGTGGGTACGCTCACTCCGTCGTTCGTCCTCACTACCAATCTTTCTTCATTCTTCTCTCTGTTTGTATTGGACAGGCACATCTGTTATTACGCTCGGTGCTCAGCATATCTGACATTCCTGTGTATTTTCTGTTTCATCTCTGGAATTCATTCTCCAGCTTGACTAAGGAAGCTGATCAGAGAAAAAGCTCAGTCTTAATGTATAATTTCTTTTTTTTCCTTTAGAATGTAAATATGTGAAACAGCCGAGGCGGCGGGTTCAGTTTTGGGACAGGTTTTGAGAACAGAGTGCACCGGGGCACAAAATCGTTCAGCAGTTAAAGCTTTGCATCAATAAAATCTTATACCGCATGCCCAGCTCTTTTATTACTAGTGTTTGTTATTTAGGAAAGTGAAGACAGGCGAGTTAGGTTTAATGTCTGAGGTGTGGACTTTGTGCTTCTCGGCCTGCTGGGCTTTAAATCATCAATACCGTGCATTTAAGGATTAAAAGTTACTAGGATAGGACTTTTCGAGCTTACGGTATAATGCATATCCTGCCAACCCTGGACTCAAGTAAGCCTCGTGTTTGTCGCATTCCACCTCCAAAAAAACACACAATCTTTCACTTCTTATCTTATTTGTTTTGGAGAAATTCCACTGTGGTATCAGTGCCACCTGCCGGTGCGATGTCGTACATCAACAATGACTCAGTCTTACCACATGAGTTAAGAAGAATTAACACATCAGCTCGTACGTATGTCTATAAATATCTCCCTCTCCGAGGTGAAGGACATGGCAGCTAGAAAAGCAGGCGCGATTCATTTCTTCCTTCCCTTGGGTCACGTTTCTGTCTGCTCAGTTGCAATTACGCTCCTGAAGAATGCTCTGCGTTGTAAATGACATTTCATTTCCGTCTTGCGGTTTTGTTTTATTTTTTCTTTCGTGCTTTGTTGGCAGAAACAGAAAATCCCGTTACCACGTATCACTTAACGCCCACGGCCGTTTCACTCGCGTTAACCTGCTCATTTTGTACAGCCTCTCAGTTTACACGACACGTTTCCAAAGCCAAAGAACATTTCGCAAAAAATAAATAAATAAAAAAATGCAACAAGTAACAATAAATAACAAAATGGTTCTTCCATCCGCTAAAGCTTGGGGGAAAAAAAAAACTAAAAAAAAAAAAGCTAGCTCAAATATTTATGTAGTGTGATGATCCACATTTAAACATGCTACTTTTAGTCATCGAATATTTACCAATATTGACAATTCACATTTAAACATGCTATTTTTATTCACTGCTTTTTTTTTTTTATTTGTTTTTTAGATTTGACATATGCGAGAGTAATGAGGTGTTAACACTGAAATTGTCTTCATAATGCAGCTAATTAAAGGTGTCCTAAAATAGGCTCCATCCGCAAACACATTAATACTGTATTTCATGCTCTTGAGTTCGTTTTTTGGCTTCTTTTACGTTATAAATAGCTCTATATTAGAGCAATATAGTAAAAAAAAAATCTAGACATATATATATATATATATATATATATATATATATATATAAAGTGTAAAATAACAGAGGTGGATCACACGATATTTTGTGGGTCAAAAGAATGGTGGTTAAGGTGTACTGCTGTGTGTTGGAGGGTTCCCGGTTCGAGCCCCAGAGGTTCATCCTCAACTGCTCAGATACAATCAGGTGTAGAGCTATCCACCCATCCCAGTGAGAGTATTTGCCTGATATGCATCATCATTATTACTCGTTTTAAAATTCGCAATTGAAGGCAATGAAAAATAGTGTTCCTGGTCTAATTTCTATCCCTATTTTTTTTTAAAGGCAGAGGTCTAGATGCTTCTACCAGAGGAAAATTGTAGAGGTGTAAATTAAACAAAGGGGATTTTATTAAAACCTGATTAAAAAGAACTTGAGAAAGGCGACTCTGAATGCGAGAAACTTTTCTAATGCAAAAGCGTCTGGGGTAAATGATCAGCCGGCCATCCTTACAGTCACGACATTTTAACTTTTTCCTCAAAAAAAATAATGTAATTTATTAATTAATTAATACTATTTTGTCCGTCTTGAGCGGCTGAATCATTAAGCACAAGTTCCTGTTCTGATTTACCAGCATGGTCACAAATATAGTGGAAGGATGGTTTGAACAGAGCTGCACCTTTACTACAAGTTTACTTTCCCCCCCCCTTACTTCCGACTCTCTCTCTCTCTCTCTCTCTCTCTCTCTCTCTCTCTCTCTCTCTCTCTCTCGCTCTCTCCTTTCCCTCCCCATTTCCTCTGAATAGACGTGTTGTTTCTGTGTTTACTTTCAAAACACACAAGGTGGTTGGGTGTGGAATGGGGCTCCAGGAAAATGTTCTCCTTAAATTGTGTGCATGTTCTTTCATGTATAAACACACACACGTACATACACACCAAAAACATATACACACCTGTTTTGTGTTGTTTATCGCTGCAGTGCTGTTTATTTCACATGAAAGTGTTGTGTGTTTTGTGTGTGTGTTTTTGGTTAACTTTTGGCTGGCGTCCTTGTATTCGGTCCTAGAGACAAGAATTAGGTGTTAGTTTATATATTGTTGGGAGTTACATTAACTCTGAAAGTACACACACACACAAAACCTGTGTGGCTCCACCCACTCCCGTCTGCTCTGCCCTTCGGACTTCCCAGGCTAGGCTTCACTTTTCCATTTCAGTCCCAATCTCGCTCGGTGTCTAGTCTCTATCACTCTGTCTGTTCCCCTCGGCAATTTCCTCCGCTTCCTCCCGAAATCCTCAAATGAACAAAGCAGTGTAGAATCGGCTTTGGGTTTTTTAAAATTTTTTAATTTTTATTTATTATTATAATTTTTTTAAGACCTTTCTTTCTCCAAGAACATGGTATTAGGCATGGCCTCCTGCCCTCTGGGAGTTTCTCCTCTTGGAGTTTCACCAGTATACCTACAGGTATGGAAAAGCTTGGGCTTTTAAGTTTGTCACATTTTTGAATTGTCCAGTTAAAGATTTGAAAGGCTGTCATCTGTTCAAAATTGAGTTTTGTATAATTGAAAGATTTTTAAAAACTGATGAAAATGGTTAGATTTTTAAATGAATATTGTTTTTTTTGAGCCACAGCTCTGAGAGCACTTATTCTCACTCGTGAACTTGATTGAGATTATCATGTGGCAGAACAACAAAACTGTGTTGCCTTCATTATGGAGTCGCACTAACGTCACACTAAAGTAAAAGAGCTGAAAATACTGCAAAACGCAAGCTGGTTCCTTCACACATCCTTTAATTTGTAACATGTTTCTGTGTGTGTAGCAGGCGGAGGTGTCGGACAGCGCATACCTGGGCTCGGAGAGCGCGTACAGCGAGTGCGAGACGTTTACAGATGAGGACACGGGAGCCCTCGTCCACCCAGAACTGCACGAGGACGTCGAGACGGACAGCGGCATCGAAAACACACTCGCCGAAAGCGAGGACCGCAACAGGTGAACAAACGTGCACAGACACACACACACACACACACACACACACACACACACAAAAGTTAGAAACCCCCAATTAGAGCTCGTCTGTAGAGTCCTGTCCGTCACTCTTTCCAAGCGTCCTGAGCTGAAAAACATCTCAAATCTGAATGCAGACGATCACATCCGGTTCCAAAAGTTGGAATCTCAGAATTGGTAGAATAGAAATAAATACAGGTTTTAATTTGAAGGCTGTCAATCAAAGACGGACAGACTTGACAACAATTCCACGCCCACTTTCTTAGCTCGGGTTTATTATGTACGAAGTGAGCAGGTTTTAATCTGATTCTAATGCGTTGATTAAAAAACCATTTTTAGTGCCGTTCACAGTGCGTGCTCCAGAACCTGACATCAGTAAGACAGATAACACCTGAGACCTTGAACCAGCTAATAAACTTAACTCCCATCTTGTTGAGAAGTGTAAAGGCTTTTGAAATACAGCATGCACTTTCCTTCTTGTCTCCTTTAATCAAACGTTGAGGTGGGACATCTTGGTATTGCAGCGATCACGTGATAGTGGTACGTCAGCGTTTCTCTCGTAGCCTCATGATAATATGAGCAAGCATTTCCCAGACCCCAAACATGTCCTGACTGAGCTACACATTCTCTCTCTCTCTCTCTCTCTCTCTCTCTCTCTCTCTGCTGAGTCTATGTTTTGTCTTTGACTTGACAATAATTCCAAGCTGACCGAGGTGTTTGCGTTTCCTCTGTGTCATTGTCTGAGTTAGTGGTTTAGTGTGTGTGTGTGTGTGTGTGTGTGTGTGTGTGTGTATGTGTGTGTGTGTGTGTGAGGGAGAAAGTGTGTGTGTGTTCTCAGCTGATATAGCTGACAGCAGTGCATCTTGATTTTCCTGCCTCTCAATAGCAGGAAGTGTGGAGGTTGCACTTTTCCTCATCCCCCCTCCCTACAATTCATCCATCACTCCATCCCTCTCTCTCTCTCTCTCTCTCTCTCTCTCTCTCTCTCTCTCTCTCTCTCTCTCTCTCTGGTTTGTTATTGTGTGTGTGAGAAAGAGAAGGTCAGGTCCTCAAATTTCCTGACACTTGCAAAGATTCCAGTGACTTCATTCAGAAACGTTTTTACGATTCTTGTCTCTCTCGCTCTCTCTTTTTCTCACTCTCTTTCTCCGTCTTGTCTGTGTGCTCCCGATTTCCTTGATTGTCTCGCTGTCATTCTTTGTGTCTATTTATTTTTGCTTGTGTCTCTCTACCGGTCTGAGATCTGACTTTCTCAGTTGGACATAGTCTCTCTGTCCCTCTCTCTCACCAGATCTCTCCACATCTCTCTTTGTCTGTCTTCCTATTCGTGCGTTTAGCAGCGAGTATACACTTTATCATCGTATGTTTATTTATGTTATCATTTTTCATCACATGAGGGTAACTGTCTCACACACACACACACACACACACACACACACACACACACACACACACACACAGAAACTTTGTATTAAATTCCAAACTACCCAAGACCTTATGCTGATAATAATAGATATTTATTATTGTTGACATTCTATTTATGTTCAACAGCTTTTAATTTATTTACTTTAAATGCTCGAAAATAAAGAAAAGTTTTTTTTTTTTTTTTGTTATAAGACTTCCGTGTATACAGCACTACTTAAAAAAAATTTTATTTACACTTTATTTTTTAATGCGAATGCAATAAATGTTTTTGGTTATAAATGAGAATCTTGTGAGAGGATCCTGGTCTCCATCCCATCGAGAAAAATCAAGATTCACATTTTAGAATCGTACAGCCCTAATCCACATCACGCAGACGTACCAAACTTTGGGGTCGAGTGTACCGGGAGCCGTGCTTCAGCACCCTTAGTTTCACCCTCTCTCTCTATTTATCTGCTTTTCTTGTGTATCTGCTTCTTGTCTACCTGCTGCTCTGTGCTTTTCTGTCTCTCTATCTGAACACATTCCTCACTGCATCTCTCTGCCTGATCTGTCTCTTTTTCTCTCTCTCTTTATCTCTCTCTGTGTTTTACTTTCTGTCTCTTTCCCTGGTTTTCTGTTTATCCAAACTTGCCTGTTTATCTTCCTGTTTTTTTTCTTCCTACCACTCTCTCTTTATTGTTTTCTTATTGTCTGAGTCCCTCTCAGGCCAGGTGACACTCCTTCATCCATTATTTTTTTTTCCTGTGAGAGATGGATTGTTATCATTTTATAGCTTACTATTTTCGTCTGAAGACAGAGATGATGACGACGACGACGTCAGCTGGAAGAGAACACATTACGTAACACCCGGACTTTACCTACACCTATGACTACAGCGTTCGGCTAAAGTTCATGTTTAGTTAATATGTAATCAACAAACACTCAACATGTCACACACCTGCACTTTATAACATCAGTTACCTGGATATCAGTTTGTGTTTTCTGTTTTTGCTTTTGAATATTGTAATGATTATTACATGCAATTCTGTTGGATAGTTGTTTGAAAAACATTTTCGTGTGTGTGTGTTTCAGGTTCTCCCTCGGCTCGGATTTGCATGGCCACGCCCTGGTGGCAGTGATCGGCGGGGAGGAGGAGCACTTTGAGGACTTCGGGGAGAGCAACTCCGCCTCCGATCTTTTGCTGGCCAATCAGGAGGAGGCGAGGGCGGCGCCTGAAGGAGAGGGAGATCCGGAGCCACACCCACACGCTGGCAGCCCGGTGCGCCGACCACCGATGCTGCTGTCACCAAGGTACACACCAAGGTACATACACACACAGACAGATACACACAAATGTTTTGCGAAAATTTTAACGAGTACATATTTTAATCTCATAATGAAGGAAACTTTTACATGTTAATTAAAACGAGCTTTTAAGGTTTGCCGCATAATGTCAGAACACCGTAAAAGCTGTTTGTGTGTGTGTGGGAAGAGCGTTTTTTTACTTCATTACACACAAACACACACTGCTAATGCTTCAGTCCCTCTTCCTTGACTCTCCTCTCATGTGAAGCCTCTTCACCTCCTTTTCTTTCCTTCCTCTCACTCAACTCGCTGAAATGTGCTTGTGTTCTCTCTCGCACCTTCCACCTTCCCCACTTCTCCTTTAATCATGTTTTCAAATTCTTCCTTCTCCTTTTTGCTTACATTCGTATATTCTCTGCTCTTCCTCCTCCTGCTCTTCCTCTGTTCCCCCGTTCAGCTCCGAGCCTTTTCCCTCCAGCTTCCAGAATTTCCTGCAGTCGGAATCTCTGGAGTTTTTCTGCACCCACTGTCACAAACAGATCAGCCGTCTGGAGGATCTCTCCACACGCCTGCACTTACTCGAAATGAATAGGTAACACACGAAACACACACACACACTCCCTGTTGTGTGTGTGTGTGTGTCTTCTGTTTGTGTGTGAGCAGCTGGATCAGAAGCCGATCCAAACACTCACACGGTGCTCTCGCACTGTCCTCACTGCCTGCTCGGGTGGAGTGTGTTAGTGTACTGTGGTGCGGTGTGTTGTGGTGTCATGGGGTTTGATGGCGGGTTTGTGTTTTAAGGTCAGGGTTCAGATCGTAGAATGAGTATGTAAAAGGTGAGTGTGTGCATAGTGTGTGAGGTGCTACATATAAGCATGCACAAGTGTAAAGAAGTTCACTACCAAGGCAAGTCTTCTTGTTCTAGTATCCGCTTGATATGGTTTAAAATTAATGATGAAATAACTGGTATAATAATCCTCCATCCGCAAGCAGACCTCCCTCCCCTTGAGCCACTTGATTCCAGAAGAATCAGAAGACGACTGTGGTAGTGTTAAAATTTTATGTATTAGGTATGCTAGGGAGAATGCTTCGCTTTTGCGGCATATACAGCGCCCTCCCTTATGAATTTTCACCTTAAGAATTAAAGTAAAACATTACTGAAAATTTTCGGCATACTAACGAATGAACCAAATCTAACGCCAGCGAAAGTCTCGCAAAAGCCAGTCGAAGTGAGTTTACAATTTGAGTCAGCGAAAGCTCTTTCAAAAGACTCAACCCAGGAAACTAATGTTGCTTTCTGTATGCATCCAAAAGCTTCGTGATTTTTGTATTATTGATAATAGTTTTGGGTGGCTGGAACAGATCTTACACATTTACGTTATTTCTTATTGGGAAATTATTTCATATTGCAATATTAATTTTCGCCTTAAGAACTCGCCTCCAGAACGAAGTCAGTTCACATGCTTGCATCGGCAAAAAAATTAATAAATAAAATTTTTGCTTCGTAGAACGGGAAAAGCGGCGGCACGGTGGTGTAGTGGTTAGCACTGTCGCCTTCCACCCCCAGAGTCCGGGTTCGATTCCCGGCCAGGCTCGATTCCCGTCTCTGTGTGCATGGAGTTTGTATGTTCTCCCCGTGCTTGGTGGGTTTCCTTCAGGTTCTCCGGTTTTCTCCCGCAGTCCAAAGATATGCAGGTTAGGCTAATTGCCGTTTCCAAATTGCCCGTAGGGTGTGAATAAGTGTGTGAGTGTGTGTACACGTGTGTGTGCCCTGCGATGGATTGTACCCTGCCTTGTGCCCTAAGCCTCCTGGGATAGGCTCCAGGTCCCCACGACCCTGAATTTCAGGATAAAGCGGTATAGAAGATGAGTGAGTGAGTGAAAACGGGGAAAAATATGAGACATGGTCAAGCCTGTCTTGGTAGAGGTTTCTAATGTTTGGACTGTATTATACATGGTTGTGCATGCTTAATAAGTAGTTAACAAACAGGTTTAGATTTATCTGCCAACTGTGTATGTTTTACAGATTTTGATTGGTCAGACTGTACTAACGATTAGAGTAATCATCCCTTGATGATGTTATCTGGATAAAGGGGAGTAAATACACAACCCAAGCACTTCTTCCTGTAATTGGTGTTAGTTATCATTCATTCGTTTCCTGTTATTCGTGCTGTTATTAGACTTTCACGAGTCAGCCTTGATAAAGAGAGCTGACCAATCAAAACAGCCCTTTCCTCCTGCTTGTTTTTCCCTCCGCCGCTGTAGTCACGGGTTGAGGATAAGGAGATCATCCTCGGGTCTTTCCTCTATCCGTTTCTCTTCCTGACATAATTTTCCTGTTGTCCTTCTCTCTCTCTCGTGTCCTCCCTCCTCTGTCCCACTCTCAGTTCCAGCAAGCGATTGTCCAGTAAAAAAGCCGCAAGGTGAGAACGTCCTCTTCTGAAGTTTTTAGTCGATCTAAAAGTGTGTCAGTGTGTTAGTTAATTTGAGCTCATGTCTGATTGATTGTGCATTTCAGGCATTTGTTACAGTCTAGTGGTCTGGATGGTATGAGTGATCTGAGCCAGGACATTCTGGACCTTGCTGATAGTGACATCACTGATAAGGTACAGCTTCTGTTCCTTAATTAAATTAAAGGTGATTTGACCCCCCCCCCAAAAAAAAAAATCCAAAGTAAATTTTTTGCATACGTGTGTATGTGTGTTTAGGTACTACTTCTGGAACGGCGTGTGTCTGAGCTGGAGAAGGACTCGGCCACGAGCGAGGAGCAGCACGCTCGTCTGCGGCAGGAAAACCTGACCCTGGTGCACCGCGCTAATGCCCTGGAGGAGCAGCTCAAAGAGCAGGAGCTGCACGCCGATGAGACCCTGAACACACTCGCCCGCAAACACAGGGACGCTCTGAGCAAGCTGCAGCGCGAGAGAGAGCTGGAGATCGAGAACCTGCAGGCCAGGTGGGAGATTTGTGCTTGTGCTAGTGTTTATTTTGAGAGAGAGAAATGTGAGCTTTTCTATGGATTTTAACATTTGTATTGTATTGCTCTCTGCTACCCCCTGGTGGTCGGAAATGTTTTTACATGTAAATAAATTAAAACCTTTCCCAGTTTTGTTAAATAACCACATGGTGTGTGTGTGCAGGCTGCATCAGTTGGATGAGGAGAACAGTGAGTTAAGGTCATGCGTTCCGTGTCTGAGAGCTAACATCGAAAGACTGGAGGAGGTATATAAAACACACTCACACGAAATAGGAACGCATTAGCATAATCATCGTTTTGATGCCCTGATGAATTCTTACCTTGATTGGTCAAAGTTTTCATGCAAATTCAGCTGCTTCTTTTAGAGTATTTATTTATTTATGTATTTTTTACATATAATATTTATTTTTCTAAATGTTTTTATGTAATATAGATATTATTCTGTACACAATTCGGTGTCTGGTCAAGTGACAGGAGTTCTTTGAGCCACGGAACACAGTGTTATTCTTTAACTGCGTAAATTCATTGCTTCTCAGTCATTGATGCCGAGGTGACGCATGGATCCTGCTGTGTTCGCACATTAAATTAAAATTTTTTTTGTTTCTGTAGGAGAAGAGAAAGCTCCAGGATGAAATTGACGATATAACCGACAGACTGAACGAAGAAACGGACTCGCGCAGGAAGATGGCCGATAAGCTGAGCCATGAGCGACACACCAGCCAGAAAGAAAAAGAGACAACACAGGAGGTAATGGATTAAAGGTCACATGACCTCCGGACTCTCTCTCTCTCTCTCTCTCTCTCTCTGTCTATATTTATGTTTCTGTTTTCTCTCTGTATCCTCACATCTATATCTGACTTTTCTGTCTGCCTCTTTGCGTGTAGCTCATCGAGGACTTGAGAAAGCAGCTGGAAATGCTGCAGCTGTTTAAGTTAGAGACGGAGGCTCGACGAGGCCGCTCGCCCGCCGCCGGACTGCAGGAGTACAACACGCACATGAGAGAGAATGAGCTGGAGCAGGAAATCCGACGTCTCAAGCAGGTGAAGAAGCGTCTTCCTTTCCCGGGGGGGGATGGACAAAGTGAAAAGAAAAAACGTTGATTGCTGAATCATCTCTCTCTCTCTCTCTCTCTCTCTCTCTCTCTCTCTCTCCAGGATAACCGCAGTTTGAAGGAGCAGAACGATGAGTTAAATGGACAGATCATTAACCTCAGCATTCAGGGAGCCAAAAGCCTCTTCACCGAATCTCTGTCCGAGTCGCTGGCCGCAGAGATCAACAATGTCTCTCGCGCAGAGGTGCGTGTCACAGAACAAAACAGCCTTCTCATCACGAATGCATTTAAAAGAAAAGAAAAAAAGTGTATCTTCTTCCTTGTGTCTTTGTGCGTAGCTAATGGAGGCCATCCAGAAGCAGGAGGAGATCAACTTCCGGCTGCAGGACTACATCGACCGCATCATCGTAGCAATCATGGAGTCCAACCCTTCTATACTGGAGGTCAAGTAATCACCACGGCAACAGACCCTGAACACACGACCGCACCGAGGCTGTGCAACGAACGCGATCAAGAGGATGTAGATTTCTCATTTATATCTCGACTACGCTTCTGCTTCCTGTCGTCATGCCCCGTTTCAGGAGAGAGAGTGTGTGATTGTGTGTGTGTGTGTGTGTGTGTGTGTGTGTGTGCGCATGTGTGCGTGCGTGTGTTCGGAAACAGTGTATGTTGGTTCCTGTGACTTCCCTGTAGTGTGGGAGTGAGGGGCTCAAACCCTTAGAGGTGTGTGTGTACACGCACACACACACGCACATGCGTTAATTGGCTATTCCAGTATTAATGACCTTAGGAGCCGTAGTGCTACACTATGCATTTTTATCACCACACATACATAAGCTACAGTATTTATATTCAATTATATTTCAGTTTTTTTTTCTTTAAATCCCTGGACAAGTCTTCTTGTTGCTTAAACTTCTGGTTCTCAAAGACGTGTCCATGATCAATATCTAGCAGTATCGAGCAGTGACGAGCAGTATCGACCAATAACACGGTCGCTGCGGTTATCATTTGTTTATCATAGTTAAAAGCCGATTTGACTGTCCTCTTAAAAAGTAAGGACGATTGAAATAATAAAATCTGTGCTGAATCGTGAGAAACACTCGTTCTCTGGATGCAACATTTCGAGGACTCGTCTAATATTTTAGAGAAATATGTCTAGTAAGTGCCTCCTGGGAATATGGGAATATAACGTGCATAAACTACTTGGAGTGGATGTATTTTGTTTTGTTTTACTTTTTTTTTTTCTGTTAGCACGCACGCACGCACACACACGTACATACAGCTATTGTTTTAGTTTTTGTTGTTTTTGACTTTAAGTTTAGCTCTGTGATCAAACCCATGTGAGGGACACAGTGTGGCCTGAATGGGTGTGTTTGTGATGTCATAACTTACGAGTGTGATGATCTATCTTGTTAAGCTGATAACGAGTTTTGCGTGAGTGTGTGTTTGTTTTCCCTTTATGTATTTGTTACGATGAAGCAGAAGGCCGAGAGCCACGGCGCGTCGTGAAGGTTAAGGGGCGTGGCTCTGAGCCGACATGTGCTTTCCTGCTGAGTGAACGGAGACGTCCTATGAGGGACGTCCTCCGGGACAAATTTAAAATGTGTTCGTTTGCATCGAACGACTTTGTGTATAAATATAAATATAGAAATTATATCCGTTTCCTCATGCGGAAGCTGAAGAAAACGCTTGCACTCGAAAAACTTTGATAAAGACGGATCCCTCGGCTGGAACGACGAGAGCTTATTTTCTGATTAAATTATTTTGAACCGATGAGACGGACAAAGCGGAGATGGACATGAAAGACTTGGGAGAGCCTGCTGAGACACGAGCACTCAAATCCGCACACACAAACACTTTCCTTTCTCCATCTTCGACCTCGAAACAATCCTCCGCAGACTGATTTCCTCATCCTGATTTACTTCTTCTATGTGTTTTATAGATGGAAGGAAAGAGTGTAATCTTGTCTTCCACTGTCACGTGTGTGAGAGAGTGTTTGAGGATTTCACGAGCTTGACTACGAGCTGATGTACAGTATTACACTTAATGTAGTACCGTATTTTCCGGATTGCAGGTGCTGCAAAGAATAAATAAAAATAAATAAATAAAAGCATAAGTTTGTGCGCCATAATAATCCTGCTTATTAGGGGTTCTACAGTAGATATTCTACTTAAGGATTATTTAACAGAATAAAAGTTATAGCATAAAAAAGGCGGGTACAGTAATGTAACGCAATACACAATGTAGATTTTTTTTTTTAATTATTAGTTTTTTTTCTTCATGCAAACAAAATCCGGAAAATACGGTGAAATGAAATGAAGTGCTAAGATGTGTAAATTCCAGGAGAATGACAATTTGTCACTACTTTTTTTTCCTTTTTGACCAAGTCTCAGTCACATCAAATGTAATGACATCAGACGGTCCGGTCTCGTGTTTCAGGTGTCTGTTCTGTGATATCCTGCAGTTTCTGCTTTATTTAACACTTTAAAACACTCCAAAAAGCAAAAGCAACACTTTATTTTCTGCGTTGTGCAATCTAGCTCTTCATTCGAAATGGTCTTGAACAGTTCACTTACTGTTTTGCCTGGATGTGCTGACTAGTGTGTGTGACTTCCTTTCTCTCTCTCTCTCTTTCTCTCTCACACATATCTTAATATGTTTAAAGATACTGATTGATTTCTGTGTATATATATATATATATATGCGTTCTACTTTTGGTCAATCTGCACTCGCACATTTGAAAAACGTCCAAAGCAGGAGCAGGAGCTCCACTTCGTCACTTAGAAAAATCGTGAATCCGAATTTTAGCTACGAGTAGACGTTCTTGTTGTAAAAATGAAGATGAAATTTATTCTGATTATAAAGTGACATGTATAGAAGGATAAACTAGGATATCAGTATTGTCTTCTGCTGCAAGTTTTTTTTTCTTCTTTCGAAGACGGCCCGCAAGGTGTATTAACTTTTATTGTCTGAGGGGCCTGTAGATTTTTTTTTTTTCCCCGAGTCATTGTATAAAGGTGAAAAAAGAAAATAGGAAATGAAACCTAGATGCGAATCAATAAAAATGAACAGATATCTTATGTGCTACAGTATCACCTCTTTTTCTTTCTGTTGTTGTTGTGTGCAATTCCAAGTACGCTGCACTGAAAAAGTATCTACAGGTGCATCTCAATAAATTAACTTTTAAGGAAAAGTTAACTTATTTCAGTAATTCAATTCAAAACGTGTTTATTTCTTTTAATTTTGATCATTATGGTGTACAGCTAGTAAAAACCCAAAATTCAGTATCTTAGAAAATGTGAATATTACTTAGGACCAATAAAAAATTTTTTAAAAAGGATTTTTAACACAGAAATGTTGGACTACTGAAAAGTATGAACATGTACAGCACTCAATACTTGCTTGGGGCTTCCTTTGCATGAATTACTGCAATAATGAGGCGTGGCATAGAGGCGATCAGTCTGCGGCATTGCTTAGGTGTTATGGATGCCCAGGTTGCTCTGATAGTGGCCTTCAGCTCTTCTGCGTTGTTGGGTCTGGTGTCTCGCATCCTCCTCTTCACAACACCCCATAGATTCTCTGGCGAGTTTGCTCTCCAATCAAGAACAGGGATACTTACTTAAACCTACTTAAAAGTACTTTTGGCAGTGTGGGCAGATGCCAAGTCCTGCTGTAAAATGAAATAGGCATCTCCATAAAGCTGGTCAGCAGAGGGAAGCATGGAGTGCTCTAAAATTTCCTGGTAGATGGCTGCGCTGACCTTGGACCTAATAAAACACCAGCAGATGGCACGGCTCCCCAAACCACCACTGACTGCAAACTTTACACTGGACTTCAAGCGGCTTCAGTTCTGTATCTCTCCTCTCTTCCTCCAGACTCTGGGACCTTAATTGAAAAATTTGCAATGAAATCATTTAGTGATTTTTGGTGCTCTGTAGCATTGTTTAATTTATGGGATCTTAATATACACATGCCATACTGTCTATATAAGAACACACCGCCATCAGTGCACACTGCTTCACCCAATCCACTTCTTTCTTGGGAAAATTTCCTGTTCACCTAAACGCATTTCGTTTTAAAACCCTTCAATGTATTATATAAACAGTGCATAGAATATACATGGGATTATGTAATGCACCTTCATGAGACCCCCTGCCCTCAGTGGATACAGCAGAGCTGCTAAAGCTGCACGCCTCTACCGATGAACAAATGACTCAGTCATGCTGCATGTAGGCAAAGCTATTTATTTTGGCTGATTTGTAAACCTTTTTCCATTGTTGATGCGTGTGAAACACAGTAAGCTGTATTTCTGTAAATCTAAATTGTCTTTATTGCATGAATCTGTCACTTTAAATTAAAAATAAGAATTAGACACAGGAAATTTGGATTTGGAGAAAATGAAACTACCAGACACTCAATAATTCAAAAAGAAATGGAGATGAAAGATCCTAATTTGGTATTTAATCCGATCCAAAGTGTATACTACATTGTAGATTTCTTCTGTATGAGCAAAATTTGTTATTTGTTGAAGCTTTTTCCTGATAATGTTCCAATACTGGCCCTTGAGAATCCCAGAAAACTGTAAGCATCAAGTTTCCTGCTTATGGTTGACTTTTGAACTTTTTCTCTCCGTTCCATACTCTACTGTTTACTCTCAGGCTCGTAGTGATGAATCCATGTCACCAGTAATGATTCTCTTTAAGAAACTTTCACTTTCCTTAGAGTATCAGTCCAAATTTTGTTTGCAGATATCCAAACACTTCTATTTACGCTCTTTCCTGAGTTGTTTCAGCACCAGGTACATTCTCACATAGATTAAATCGAGGTAGATAGTGTGGTTTGGATGTATTTCTCAGCTAGGAATACATTGCATGGTAAGTATGAGTTCATATAAACTATGCAGGAATCCAATAGACTAAATTAATAAATACATTTGCATATTTTATATAATTCAAAAGACATAAATGCTTTGCAAAATGCACATTGTTACATTTATCACTCTATTTAGACACGTTAGGGACACTACATGTTTACATACTAGAGCTGTCTTTGAGTAATTGATAATTATCAGGGTTTACCCTCCAATATGTGATCATCTTTAATAAAACACTCAGAGTCTCTTGGAAACTTGCTCCATCTCTGTTCCTTGATTCTCCTGTGTTCCTGAGCTCCCTGCTCCTAGTGGAGATATATATTCGAAGGCCATGCATGCAAATGCAACACGAGCCTGTATGTGTCTCCCTATATCAACCCATAGAACATTGTTCCCTTGTGTCCTGCTTTATCATGCCGGTGCAGACACACAGTTATGTGTAAAGGGCAACCTAAAAAAAGAATGATATTCTCCACCGTGGACAGACCAGGCTGCTCCTGCTCAATGACATGGAGAGAACGGAGAAGACTCTGTTTCGCCTGGAGCAAGGTTTGATCAGGAAAATGTTACTGCATGTCCAAAAAGGCCTTATTTGCAACAGATATAGTTACTAACCTTAAGGTTTGCTCCTTACTCTTCAGTAGTTGGGACTGTCCAAGTTGTGAAATGCAAGCCTTTGGATTTGTGTCTCGGAAGGGTCACATAGATACAGATTTAGCAGCAGGCTTTGGTTTTTGTTTAGCTTTCCTGTTCTGTTCCAGGGTCTGTACTGGTTGTAAGGTTATACAGAGATGGTGCTAAGTAAATATGCCATGCAAATGCAAATATATTGAGTCATGATGTTTGGTTATTGATGATAAGCATTAATTTAAGGATGGAAATTATTGCAAATTACATTAGCCAGTTTATTTATTTATTTATTTTTTGCTTCATTAAGGCTTTGAGCTCCAGTTCCGATTAGGTCCAACTTTGCAGGGGAAGAATGTTCATGTCCACACCAATTACCCTGCACCACAGCAAAAATTTGACAGGTGTAGCTTTCGTGTCCTTGAGTGGATCAACCCAAGTGGGAAGGAGGATGACTCGGACAAGTACTGCAAACTGGACCTTGAGATCGCTGGTTCCTATCAGTACTACTTTGGATGTGGGTGGGTAATGGAACGTTACATTGTTAAATCTTTGAAGTTCTTACAAGCAATCCATTATTATTATTTATTTTTTATCATCTATGGCTTTTCTGTCAGAAATGAGGAGAAAACTGGTGACGGCTATTTTGTGGTGGAGCCTGTGCTCCGAGTGGGCCATGAACAGAAGATACTCCCTTTGGACAGCATCACCTCTCAGACTTACCTGACTAAGTGCCTCGGGCCACTGGATGAATGGCTAGATCGACTCAGAGTGGCCAAGGAAACAGGTGAGGTTCTTCAAAGTCAGTGTATTCGGCGTGAAGTTGCTAAAATCATATTGATACACTAAAGTGCTATTTGTAGTGGTCCTGATGATGAAATTATTGATATGTTGGAATGAATTCAATGGTGGTAATAGAAAGTTTTACTGGACAGGCATCTAGCTAGAAAACAGCTATACAGAATACAGCATTATGAAGATTCTGGGCGCTTCTTGTTCCAGGTTACAATATGATCCATTTGACGCCATTGCAGAAGTTGGGTGAGTCACGTTCCTGCTACTCGATCGCTGACCAGCTGGAGCTGAACCCAGATTTCTCTCATCCGGGAAAGAATTATACATGGATGGATGTGGGTAACCTGACAGAGACAATCAGGAAAGAGTGGAACATGCTTTGCATCACAGACGTCGTGTATAACCATACAGGTACAAAGCTGGAGTGATACACTCATGGTGCAAGAATACATTTTGACTAATTTGTGGTAAAACTGGAGGTGGGTGGTTCATTTGATATTTAAGATTTTGGCATTGTCCTAGGGATTCATTATTGACAAATCCATGTACTACGGTAAATGTACATGACTTAAAACATCCTAATAAGACAAAACATGTTATGTATAGATAGGATAACACACACATGGGTAACTTGAACAACAATTTGTAGTTGGTTCAACCATGCCACTGGAGCAGCCTTGGACTACGTAAACCTTTCTAGTCCTTCAGGAACCCACTAAAACATAGAATCCAGTGTTTCGAAACAAATAGTTTACTACTTTCCCCAAGCACATGGGTTATCAACTAGAAAAAAACCCTTTTCACCTACTTAGAAGCCAAACTACACTGTGTTACCAACGTTGAAGAAACCTCAGAGCAGAAGAGTTGTTGCAGTGACAGCTGTCCTGGTTGCATCATTCTCATTCAACATTCTCGGCATTCTCGAGGCCTTGTTTCTATTGATTTGTTGATGTCAGTTTTGCAGACTACAGAGACCAAATGATGTCTTAGTTGACAACATTTTTAGGACAGATGTGATAGAGTGGCAGGAATGTCATGGTACTTCGACTACCTGGCAAGCAAAGAACTACTGCTTGACAATGATGTGGTCTTTTGACATTTCATTGATACCGCCTGGCTCTAAAAGTAGAGCCCGGCATTATCTTTGCCATTACTGTATTTCATTCCGTCCTCTAAATGTCCTGGAAGCATGTCAACACCAGACTTAACATGTAACCTTACGCGTGACCTTAGGTAACCACCTCTCTCCTGATCTTATCATATTGGGTTGATTGTATTTTACATAAAAACTGTGACTCAGTTTTGTGCCTCTTCATAAGCTCTAACAATATGCTAGATATTTAGTATCGATGTATAAAGTGTGGGCGGCACGGTGGTGTAGTGGTTAGCACTGTCGCCGGTCTGGGTTCGTTTCCCGGCCATGCTCGATTCCTGTCTCTGTGTGCATGGAGTTTGCATGTTCTCCCCGTGCTTGGTCGGTTTCCTCTGGGTACTCTGGTTTCCTCCCACAGTCCAAAGACATGTAGATTAAGCTAATTGGCGTTCCCAAATTGCCCATAGTGTGTGAATGAGTGTTGGAGTGTATGTGTGTGTGCCCTGTGATGGATTGGCACCCTGTCCAGGGTGTACCCCACCCTGGATAGGCTCCAGGTCCCTGTGACCCTGAATACAGGATAAAGCGGTATAGAAGATGAGTGAGAGTGAGTGAGTGTAAAGTGTGGTTAGGGTATTTCATAGAAGCTCGACAAACATCCTAAAGGTTAAAGGTTGTCCATTCTGCATAATCAGAACACATACTGTACATCTTAACTCTATAAGAAGTGATGACCTATAACTAAAAAATAACTCGCCACAAATAGACCATAAGAGAGGTCAAGGCACTTAAAAAGTTTCCAACTTAAGTTATTAGAAATGGTATCAGGACCGTGCCTGTTCTTACTGTAAAGCATAATAGTTTCACTTGTCTTTTATCAGGTCTAAAATAAAAAGGTGACAAACCTCAGAGCTTTTCAACTGAAGATTTTTAACATCCAGATCAGTGAATTGAAGCCATAAAATCAACACAACTGCCAAAAACATCAATTATCAATCATATACCAGTAAACTCTGTGTCTGCGGGGACCAGTCTACCAGGGTTTATCCCCCAGAAAAGCCAATGCAATTGGTCCAATACAATACAATTCAATTAAATTTTATTTATATAGCGCTTTTAACAATGGTCATTGTCTCAAAGCAGCTTGAAGCAGGAAAAGTGTATGAGCAAGTAAAAATGTGTATAAATCATAATGATTAGATTGTCCCTGATGAGCAGGCCAAGGGCAACGTTGACGGTGGCAAGGAAAAACTCCCTGAGATGGCAATAGGAAGAAACCTTGAGAGGAACCAGACTCAACAGGAAAACCATCCTCATTTGAGTCATAACAGATAGCAGGAATTTTATGCTAACATACTGTGTTAGGCAGCTGGAAGTTCAATATACTGTAACAGAAGATTTCTAGGTTAACATGGAGTCCAGTTCAGCACCAGGATGAGCCAGACAGGTGCAGAGGACAGAGGGGATGTGGATCACTGGGAGCCCGGGAGCAGCATGTGTAGCTCCAAACCATTGTGAAGCAGAATCCAGCTGGAGCTGGTCCTTCTCTGGATGCTTCAGGATGGGTAGAGAACAAAGAACAGGTGGAAAAGAATTAGCATAGTTACCGTTCATTATATTAGCAGCACTAGATGAGCGTGTGCATTTAAATGTACTGAAGTATGAGGTTATAAGATGAATTATGTGTATGGCAGGCTAGAGAGATGTGTCGTGAGTCTGATTTTAAACTGGGAGACTATGTCTGAGCCCCGAACATTATCAGGAAGGCTATTCCAAAGCTTGGGTGCTAAATATAAAAATGCTCTACCCCCTTTTTTGGACTTTGATATTCTGGGAACTACCAGAAATCTGCTTTTGTGATCTTAAAGAGTGATGCGGATTGTAACGTGTCAGAAGACTGGCTAGATACATGGGAGCTAAACCACTTAGAGCCTTGTACATAAGTAATGTTAGTATGTAATCAGTTCTAAACTTAACAGGTATCCAGTGCAGGGATGATAGTATTGGGGTTATATGATCATATTTTTGATCACAATACACACATCTTATATATATATTTATTTACCAGCGATAAGAATGCATCCACAGTCCACAGAATGTTGGGTTTTCCAAAAAAGGAATGACTTTTTGGAAAAGGTATTAACTGAATAAACAGAAAATCTTAACTACCATAACATTTAGAAATCAGCTCCGTTATTTTTGTTGTTGATGCTGAACTTTAGTTGGTGTTGAATTTTTCTGAGGTTGTAATGTTTCATCATCATCTGATCCAGATTTCAGTAAATGATACACAGAAACCATGGTATGAACAGATTTGTTTGCCTGTCTTAGTAAGAGATTGAAAGTCTTTCCATGACTATGCATTATACAGTACAGTATAATTTGAGGCAGCATCTGGATGTGTTTGTTTGGCGTGAATTAACAGAAAGTCGTTATAGTGTTGATCAGTATAGTGGAGCCTTGTTAATAAATGGCCTTGAAATGTCAAATTTAAGGGAGCCATTAAGGTATTTATCTTTGTTCCTAGAGGGCTACCCATATGTTTAATTAGATTTTAGCTTTATAAAAATACAGCAGTCTAAATTTAGTTACATTTTGAAGGAACGTTCATGCTAAGCTTCACACATATTGCATACCCTCTATACTGTGTAAAACAAGAACCGTAACCCTACTCTGAAGCACAAATGAAATAACTGAACTTCATAAACCCTGGACTAGTAAATCCTTATAGGAACATCCATCTAAGATCATGACAAATTGTCTAAGATGATAAATATAGTTCTGCTGACTTAAAATCCAATGAGCAAAGTGTCAAAAGCAGCATTCACAAGGTCACACATTTGCCCTCCTCCTGACATGCAACTCCACCAGAGATTAAAGCATGTCCTCTGTCTAGATCTAAAAATGGCACATGGTATATGAATGTAAGTTATGCTATCTACGTGCAAGGTGCTACTGATTCAAAGATCGTAAAGTTAATAAAGATAATTAATGCTGCAATTTTAGCAATGCTATGCTAGCGTTTATCTCTGTAGCTTGCACACTTTGCCTTTGAGAAATAGTTTTTTTTTTTTTTTTTTTAATCACATTTATTGAATATTTAGTTTGATATAATGTTTGATGACTTGCATGTGATATACAATTACTGTCTATTATTTTTGGAACACCATTATACCTTTGTGAAATTATCTAATCAACCAATCATGTAGCTGCAGAACAATGTATAAAATCATATCACTACAGATCAAGAGCTTCACTTAATGTTCCCTTCAAACATCACAATATTTCACAATGACTTTCATCATAATGCTGGTTGTTCAAGCCAGACAGGCTGATTTGGTAATTCCTGAAACTGTTGACCAATTACATAATTGAAAACCACTCTTTACAACCACAGTGACCAGACAATAAGTTCTTAGAAAGCAGAATACAGGGTCCCATTAATGTCAGCCAGGACCAGGAATCTGATGTTACAGTGGGCACAGACTCACCAAAACTCAACAGCCTGGGCAACATTTTCCTAATCTTTACCTGTCCGGTTTATGTTCAGCAATTTGTGAGGTTTGATATCTTTTCTGTTTACCATGGTTGTAAAGAGTAGTCATTTTGTAAAGAGTGATCATATTGTTCTTAGAACTATAGCCATGTTTGCCTGATTACGGAATGAACAGGTGTTCCTATTAAAGTGTCCTTAGAGAGCGTATAGCCACATCTTTTACATTTCCGTCTACATAAGCTACTACTTTTCTTCCTTCCGAGTAGCAGTTAACAGTGACTGGCTTAGACTCCATCCTGAGTGTGGCTACAACCTGGCGAATTCTCCACACTTAAAGCCCGCCTGGATACTGGATCGAGCTCTCTGGCACTTCAGTTGTGACATTGCTGATGGAAAATACCATGACTGTGGCCTACCAGCTTTGGTTGATGATGACAGACAGCTCAGTGTGAGTTTGGATTACACATGAGCACAGTAATGTTCTATCATTATTTGCTGAGCATTACCTTACGGACTACCTCACAGCTTAGTATAAGTATGATTATATTATACAATCACAGCTCTGTTGATTTGTGATTTCATAAAAATCATAATAGATGAGCCGCCCTTTCTGTTTCCAGACACTCCGTGAACTCCTGTGGCGTGAGGTTTTCCCTCAACTAAAGCTTTGGGAGTTTCTCCAGGTAAACGTGGAAAGAGCCGTGGAGCAGTTTAGTAAACTTCTGCAGGCCAGTGAGTGTCTCATCTGATGTCAAAGCTCACAATGTCAAAGATGAGTGCATCATTTTGACCGGTGTTCTTGTATCGTAGATGGCAAACCAGCTATTCCAGAAATGAAGAAGAAACAGAAGCTGAAAATTATACAGGATCCAGAGTTTAAACGCTTTGGCAACACAGTGGACATGAAGGTGGCGCTGGACATGTTTGGCAGGCTAGTTCCTCAAGGGTCAGTACTCAAGAGCAATTTGATGTGCCTTGATTTCAGAGAAGTCTCAAAGATTGTGTGAAATTATATTTAGATAAATGTACTGCACCTACTGTACTGCGGCATGTTCAGGACAATTAGTAAGATGTACATTAGTAAGATGTAGTTACCAAGATGTTGACACGTTTAGTACAAATTTGTTGTTCAGAAGCTTAATGAGCTTTTAATGAAAATATAGTAAAAGATCTTTGTACTAATTGACAGGGATGGCCTGTCAGCATTACAAGCATGTTGCAGTGTGTTCAGGGAGAATTTGGAGTTGTTGAACATGGAGCGCTATGAGGAAATGCACAACCATCATGAGAAGGTCTGTACTGGTTCACGGTTTTTACATCCATAAAAAAAAATCTCCATGCTACATTTAATGACCAAGACATTCTCACGTTTTTGCTTAGGCTGTAACCTGCATAGTGGAGACTGTGAGATATGAGCGTCTTGCAGCAAAGGGTCCCAAACTTGGCTTAGTGGCCAAAAACCATCCTTTGGTACCAAGGTAAGTGTTTGTGCTGCTTAATTAATAGAAAATTTATTCAACAACGCCTGGAACATTTTTTACCATGCAGGTATTTCACCTTCCCATTTGATGACATGTCACTGGAGAAGGAGGAACTCCTGCTTCAGAATGCAGATGATGCATGTCGCATCCAGGCTCACAACGGATGGGTCATGGCAGACGACCCGCTCAGGAACTTTGCTGAACCAGGTGAAATGCAAAGTCTAGAGTCACTCATAGTTTGTTCCATTGCTAGTTCACCGGAACCCCAAGGCACACTTTAACACCTAAAAGCCACTATATCAGCCAATTACGGCTTGGAAGTCACCAATGACCAGTAGCCTAAACAGGGGGCTGGATCTGTGTTTGGGATTTTCTAGTTGAAGTTGTTAATTCTTTCATCTGCCAGGCTCTAATGTGTACTTGAGGAGAGAACTAGTCTGCTGGGAGGACAATGTCAAGCTCCGGTATGGTGATAAACCTGAGGACTGTCCCTATCTGTGGGAGCACATGAAGAAGTACACAGAGATAACAGCCAAACACTTCTGCGGTGTACGGCTGGACAACTGCCATTCCACACCTCTACATGTGGCAGAGGTGGGATTTTATAAATTCCTGATCAAGTGCTCACATAATTCTATAAGTTATTCCACAGATTGTAACTTTGTAGGTTGTAAAATGTTGTTATTTAATCACTTTGACTGCTAAACAGTCCAACATGATGAGTCCAACAAAAATAAGAATATTGGAGAACCCAATCACCCAAGTGAGGATGGGTTGCCTACTGAGTCTAGTTCCTCTCAAGGTTTCTTCTGATTGTCACCTCAGGGAATTTTTCCTTGCCACCATCACCCACAGCTTGCTCATCTTGGACAATCTCACTCACTCACTCACTTACTCACTCATCGTCTATACTGTTTTATCCTGTATTCAGGGTCGCGGGGGGCCTGGAGCCTATCCCAGGAGACTTAGGGCACGAGGCGGGGTACACCCTGGACAGGGTGCCAATCCATCGCAGGGCACACTCACACACTACAGGCAATTTGGGAACACCAATTAGCCTAATCTGCAGGTCTTTGGACTGTGGGAGAAAACTGGAGTACCTGGAGGAAACCCACCAAGCACGGATAGAACATACAAACTCCATGCACACAGAGACAGGAATCGAGCCTGGCCAGGAATCGAGTCTGGCCAGGAGGTGCAAGGCGACAGTACTAACCACTATACCACTGTACCGCCATCAGGGACAATTTGATAATTATAATTTATACGTATTTCCTCCCACTTTTTATACACATATCCATCATTTTTGATTCTGTAAAGCTGCATTGCAACAATGACCATTTTGTTAAAAGTGCTATATAAATAGAATTGAATTGAATTATCGGGACTCACGTTGTGAACCCATTATGATGTTTCATATATTGTGTTTCAGGCGATGTTAGCTGCTGCCAGGGCAGTCAGGCCCAATTTGTACGTGATAGCCGAGCTCTTTACAGGAAGTGACCAGCTTGACAATACCTTTGTTAACCGTCTGGGAATTACAAGTCTCATAAGAGGTACGGTGAAATGCTTATACAGGATTTTGTGTGCATGTTAAAACAGATGTTACATCTTTCTCAATTAATACACGTGCTTGTTTTGTGCAGTTTGTACTAATTAAATTGTAATGTACTAACTTGACCCCATGCATGCCCTTTGCAATTCTGCTCTCATTTCCATTCTTCTGCGCTTTAACTGTACTTCCTTGCCTGGCTATATGGCTGCATTACATGCCAAGAATCACTTATGAAAGCAGGCCAAGCTCTTTACATAGAACCAGGTGTCACCATGGCATTACCTCCCACATCCGGGTAAGAAGAACCTGCATGGAGAACAGTGCTTTGGGCTGCAGGATTCAAAGTCTGGAACAATATTCTCAAACAAAAAAAAAAAAAAATCATTTATGGCCCTAAGAGTGTGAATAGTGTTTGTTGCAGTCTCAAAATCTACGGTTAACAGTGTTGACCATAAGTGAAAACATAGAATCTCAATGCAGTCTTCATTTAGCCTTTTCCTCTAACAAGGTGCTGGTTACAGTGACAATGCCTAATCCTAGACTAATTCCCATTGGTCAACTTTTCCACCATTTTGTAGAAGACAAGAATTATCTCTTGTCTACAAACGTGTTTGGTCCGCTGGCCTGCAATTGGCACTGGATAAAAGGGACCAGGAACCAAATATTATTTGACTCTGTTTTAGCTTCAAAAGTCTGATGAGTATAGTTTAATAAAGTTAACTCATTCAGAAATGTGAGAAACTGGAACACAAGTTGTTCCTTAGATTGGAGAGCTGGATTAGAAAACCCCTTTGTTAAAAACTTATGGCCACGGCCAGTGGTCACTAACATTGTTAGATGTCTCCAGGATCTTTCATCCGAGTTTGGTTCCCATCTGTATCTGATACTTAATCCATGCAGAGTGCTGATAAAGCATCGCCTGGCAGGATGAGGTGGGTAGGAAGATGACTTGGACTAAGCTCTGTGAGAAGTGCTAGTGCATGTTGATGTAGTCATAAAAGATAGGCAAGCCATAGCAGGCCATCATGCGATCTATTCAAGTAAATTTCAGTTAGCTGACTAGAATGAACTGTCCCCTAACTTTGACTGTGTTTTTCTCCAGAGGCAATGAGTGCTGGTGACAGTCATGAGGAAGGCAGGTTGGTGTATCGCTTCGGTGGAGAACCGGTTGGTTCCTTCTTCCAGCCCAACCTAAGACCTTTGGTTCCAGCCATAGCACATGCTATGTTCCTTGATGTTAGCCATGACAATGAATGTCCTGTTAAGGTTAGAAAAAATGAGGTCACATGAGGCGAAATACAGAAATCAAATGTGGTTCATTTTGCAACAAACAGTTTTCCTTCTTGTGTAACTGTCCACTTAATTTTCATCTGCTAAAGGTTCGGTCTGTATACGACTGCCTCCCAAGCTCTGCAATTGTATCTATGGCGTGTTGTGCCACAGGTAGTACTAGAGGATATGACGAGCTGGTTCCTCATCAGGTAACTGACATAGAAGACTCTACTTGCTAACAGTAACCCAAGCTAGTCTTGACTTGCAAATGGAATGTTATTTTCATCCAAAAATGCAGTAGATTTGTTAATCTAAAAATAAATTAGTATTTAACAGAGTGTTGAGTCTTTGGTGAGTTAAGCTTTTCTACGTAATTATTTTGTGTCAGATTTCAGTGATCACTGAGGAGCTTCTGTATCCCAAATGGAACCCGGATGCCTTGCCTTCATGTTCTGGGGAGGTGAACCTCAAGTCAGGCATCCTGGCAGGGAAGCTGGCACTCAACAGGCTTCACCATGAGCTGGCTGAGAAACGTTTTACACAGGTCTGGATGTCAATAGGATTTTACAATTCATTAATTTGAGCTGAAACATTTCTGGAACTTTAATTTTGGCGTTTTAGGTGTATGTAGACCAGCTGGATGAAGACATTGTGGCTGTAACCAGGCATTGTCCGAGCACACACCAGTCTGTGGTGACTGTGTCTCGAACAGCTTTCCAAAACCCCGAAACACACCACTACAGGGAAAGACTAGCTCCGATGTTCATACCAGGTCTGCATACCATCAAACTTCAATCAGCCAGAAGTTTAATGAATATTTGAATTTCGGACAAATCATACATTGTATAACGTGTTTCATGCGCTGCTACTGCACAGGCCAAATAAATGAGGTGATCCTGGAGGCATATACAGTCAAGAGAGACACTGGGCCCTATCTGAAAGATGAGAAGTACATAAACGGCATGCCTGAGTACACAGTTGAGCTCAAGGAACAACTCCAGGTAACCTGAGCCTGAGTGACTAACACAGCAACCTCAAGGCAGGATGTCATCAAACTGTTACATCAGCTGGAAGGAACAGCATGGTGTAATGTCTAGTAAACAGCTTCGGAGGCTTGACTCTGTAAACAGTACTAAGCTATCTTAATTAGAACTAGAATAGTAGGATTAAAACATATATGACATGAATGGAGAGGTTTCAGAACATAAAAATAAGTACAACACAGTGTGCAATGTGGTACACAAGGTTCATTTTAGGTCTCTATTTTTCTTGTTTTGTATCCAACTTCCTTGATATAGATACATACAATTTAAGTACACATAAAAGTTACCTTCACTTTGGTTAGCTTTCACTTAAAGGCTGATTTATATGTTTAGCCAGACTTAACTTGTTGCTTGACTTGCAGGTTCATTTAATGCCATTCCAATACCAATCAAACAAAGTATTCTGTTGAGCAAAGATGATTCTAGAATAGTAAAAGCATAGAATCACAGAGAGTCCGATAATGGTGGACATTGTACTGATTTTGTTTTGCCAGCTTAAAGACAGCCAAGTTGTAAAACAAGGAGATACCACAACAAATAGTGGTAATGTGTTTGTCCAGGAGATTGTGTTTGATCGCCTCACTCCGGGTACGGTGATCGCTTTCAGGTAAATGCATATATATCTAATACTAACTATCTGGAGAATACTCCAGCATAGCTCTGCACTTGGTTGGCAAACAGGCCAACATTTGGGATGTTTAGTTTCTGTTCTCGGTCTATCATGGCTACCATATTTATTTATTTACTATCTTGTCAATGGTCTGTGCATATCTTTGTTCAGGGTGAGTCTGGACCCCAAATCTCGAGACTTGGTGGGCTTCCTGCGTACGCAGCTCTATCAGTTTAATCGCCTGTACAAAGTGGGCAGTCTGACTGACCCAGATGTTCCTGGCATCCTGAAACTTTCCCTGGAATTGTGAGCACACCAGATTTATGCTATTTTCTATTCTTTTGAGAAACCTCATTATATGAATAATTTTTAATTTAACTGTTATCATTATAACAGTAAGTGTAATGTAATGTCCTCTACACTTAAGCCTCCTCTCCAAACTGTCTTTGGCTGAGCTGAATATCTTGCTGTTCCACTGCAATGAAGAGGAGCAGGAAGATGGTGGAGGATGCTACAATATCCCATCTTGGATGACCCTAAAGTATGCAGGCCTTCAAGGTACCAGTGACCACACTACAAATTCCTAATTGGTAAAATAATAATAATATACTTTTTTCTCCTTTGGGATATAAGACTCCTATTTTATTTATGCAGGGTTCATGTCAGTGCTTTCTGACATTCGGCCAAAGAATGACCTAGGTCACCCCTTTTGCAACAACCTGAGGGAAGGTGACTGGATGCTTGACTACATTAGCTCTCGTCTCATCAATAAAGGTGGCGCTCTAATGGAGGTAAGGCTCAAGAAACATGTTTTTTGACGCTGTTCTTAAAATGAATGTCTGTTAGTTTTGGTCTTACATTTTCTGACTGTCTTAGGTGGGGAAATGGTTCCAAGCTGTATTTTCTTACCTAAAGAAAATCCCACGCTACCTCATTCCATGCTACTTTGATGCCATAATTGCTGGAGCATATACTACAGCTGTGGATGTTGTCTTCAACAAGATGTCAAGGTTTGTCTTCTATATCTTTTTTCTATCTTTATACTTACTAACAGCACATACAGTATACCAACATTTCCCCAATTGTTTAAAATATAAAAATATTATTTCAGAGAAGACAGATGTACCACTAATATATCTGTCACGTTTATGAAACTGTATATAAATATCTGTTATATTTTTAATTTTAATGTTGACATTTATTGAATTTTGAGCATTTTAAGATATACCTGCTTACTTACACTATGATATCTTGTACAGTATGTGAAAAATAGTATCCATCCATCAGTCCCTCCATTCACTTGACCACCCACAATCCACTGACACAAGGCACAAACTTGCCAACCTATGAAACAGCCAACTCATCCATCCATCCATCCATCCATCCATCCATCAAAAAAGTTATATACTTGCCACCATCCACTGACCCACTAACCTCCCCATTTACCAATCCACTACTCACTTGTCATGTATACCACTTTATCCTGTATACAGAGTCAAAGGGCCTATCCCAGGAGACTTAGGGCACGAGACGGGGTGCCAATACATCTGAGGGCACACATACACACACTCACACATTCACACATGCTCACTCAATGAATATGGGGAATTTGGAAACACTACAGGAAGCGGAGAAATGGGATGATATAGGAGAACTTGGGAATGTTGAAAACGAGATGTGCCGCTGCATGCTGCAGACGACGAATGGTGAATAGAGGCAGACCAGCCAGGAGTGAGTTGCAGTAGTCCAGTCTTAAAATAACAATGGACTGAACAAGCACCTGAGTAGCCTTTAAAGAAAGGAATGGGTGGATTCTTCTGATGTTGTAAAGAAGAAATCGACAAGAGCGAGTAAGGTTAGCGACGTGTGGGGAAAATGACAGATGATTGTCCACAGGAGAGAATAAGTTGCGTGTCATCTGCATAACAATGGTATGAAAATCCATGCGAGGATATGACCTTACCAAGAGACAGAGTATAGAGGAAGAACAGAAGTTCTCAATAGTACTGAGCTCGGTGGGAGTAGAGAGTCTGCATAGGGCAGATGTGAATCACCACCATCTTCCTGGTAAGAAGCAAACCATTGCCATGCTGTTCCGCAGATTCCAAGGTTTGTAAATATAGATAATAAAAGCATGGGGAGAACATGCAAACTCCATGCACACAGACCCAAGGTGGGAATTGAACCCAGAACCTGGAGGTGCAGGGCAACAGTGCTAACCACTACGCCCCTGTGCCGCACTCAAATCATCTACCAACCACCAAATTCACTGAACTATGTATTTATCATTCATACCATTAATTTGACCAACAACTGGCCAGTAAACATTCAGCCAAACCACCTACCCACCCTTAAATCTATCAACTCATCAATTCTTTGATTGAACGATCGCAACAGCTGTCCATTCCATTCATCACTCTGGTCATCCACTTACCTATCTGAGTATCATTACCCAATGCTACCTGCTCACACATCCACCATGCATCCAACAACCATTCTCACTAACTGATTCACCAACCAATGCACCAAACAACCAATTCTCCCAATCACAGACCCACCCAATCCCATCCATCCATCCATGCATCCATCCATCCATCCATCCATCCATTAGCTACCAATACAACCATTAGTACACCCACAAACCTGGTCACTGATCCTGCCTTATCAACACATTACTCCAAAAGAGAAGATGGAGCAGGAGGTGCTTTGTTATGTCTGTGTGGTGTTTATTCTAATTGGCTCTGTTAAAATTGTTACAGCTTTGTGCGAGTTGGTTCAACCCTAGTGAAGCAGCTGGCACTGGGCTCAGTGCAGATGTGTGGTGTAGGCCCTGTGCCTGCTCTCCCTGCTCTGTCTTCTGCCCTGCAAGATGTTCCATATCGCCTTAACACCATCACCAAGCAAAATGAGCAGTGCTGCGTGTCACTGGCTGCAGGTATCATGACTAAAGGCCAGACTTAGTCTGTATACTGCCAAATCATAAGGATGTTTGGTGTACAAATTTTGTCTAAAAGTTTCATTCCACTGGAATTACAGTATG
>JAQMYG010000033.1:4119848-4142327 GCA_030014215.1 Clariallabes teugelsi
AACTTCACCAGTTGTCATCTTTTTAGTCATTGCTACAGCCCTGTTCCTACTCTTTTCTTGAATTTGAGTTCTTTGATTTTGGTTATTTACTTATTCTATCTGGAGCAGTAGGGAGGAGGACGCCATTTACTTTTTGTATCATCTTTTCTCATGTGTTAATTTAGTAAGGGAGCCAGGTAAGAATTCTGTTGTTTATTTGGTATTTTCTTTTGTCAGGTTAATCAACTTTCTCTAAAACTAAGTTAGAACTGTTATGTTTGTTATTTTGGCCTTGTTCCCTCCTGAAGTTTGTTGTGCTCCCTGTTTTTGATATTTGAGTTTGTAAATAAAATCTTTTGTTTAGCATTTGAGACTAGTGTGATCTTTTTGGAGTGCTGGGACAGGAGAAAAGCAAACGTTGTATTTAGGTATTTAGATAAAAATCTGCTCTTAATTCATTTTGTTACTTCTCTTCCACCCCTAGACTAGAGGAGAACGTAACAACTGTAAAAATATCTGTCCAGTTTAGTACATACTCAACATTCCTGATGGGGTAAAGGTGGCACCAGATTGCGAAGGTCAGTCCAGACATCTCCAAATCCAGCCACAGATTTCCTTCTGATCCATCTGGTGGATCTCCAGACATTTCCAAACCACCTACTGTATATTTTCATTATATTTTCACTTGGCTGCATGTAATATAATGCTCCAGGTTCTCTGTCCAACTGGTCAACCACCATTGCAAAGCTGTCCAACTGAGTGGCACTGCTCCTGATATCCACCCTTCCTTTTTCTCGTCGGTGTTGAGCCAACAAAGTACTTACAGTACATGTCAATATCAGGCTCACTTGACTGGAACTCCATCCTCAAATGTGGGGAATTGGAGATTCAGCTATAGCACCTTATAAAATTCTGATAAAAAAAATAAAAATGCATAGACATTAAGCATGTGTTAAATGAATGCTATTTGATTCTTTTTACTTCTCTTTAAGGGGCTGCATCCTATATTGGGAACTCTGGTGTCGATACTGAGCCTGATTCAACCAATCACAGCTGCTTTTCATTGTTCACCTCAACACGGATGGTAAAGCTTAGAATTATACCTGGTTAATCTGGCTGCCACTCAGTTAAAGCACAAATCCACTGTTTCAATAAGACACAATAAGGTGTTGTTTTTTATTTTCATATACGTAAGTTAAAATATGTCACATTTCATATTAATTACATGCAGAAAAAAATCTGCTAGTCTAAAATCTTAGTTGTTTTTGCAGGCGTTATATTTTCACTTGGCTGCATGTTATAAATGCTGCCAGTAAAGTGTTTGCAGGTAGGAACATGGAGTAACCATATACACATCAGTTATTTGCACTGTTTCTCAAATTCTCCTTGAAGCACTGATATGATATTTATTTTATTTTGGCCATATTGACCAGCCTGTTCCTCGTTTACACCTCGGATCGATCTCTTATTGAGGTGATGGGCAGATTCGTGGGCTGGGAGGAATTGCTTTTTCTTCATCAAGAGCTTCACATGCACTTAAGAAAGATGGGTAAAAACAAAATGTCCATGTACAGTACGTTATTTCCCATATCGTACATGGGCATTTGGGACAAGCATTTTATTGTCTAAAATACAGTCTGTATCCTTTACAAAGAAATCAAACATTGAACCTACAGTACAGTAAGACAATTCTTATGATATGACAATTTATTTCTTCATTTTCTTCTCAATATTATTATTATTGTGGTAGTCAGGCTATTTTCTAAACATTTTCATTCAAGACATTATTATAGCCCGAGTCTTCAAAAACTGAACTAATATCTAGTAATGCAAGTTATGGTATACATCTAAGGCCAGAAGATATAATTACATCCCTTTGTCATTATAATGAGCACTGTGTCTGTATTATGGTGGTGTCCTCAAAGAACATCAAAGAACGGTTATAGCTTGCCTTTTGGTCTACTATTTGCCTCCACCTTGTGGGAATACACATACAGTACAAGCATAATATTTAATTAAATACTTTGAATCTGTATGTGACTCTTGATTTGTTTGCCTTGACTTTGCAGTCTGTCACAGTAAAACATTTGTTCCCATTTCTTTACTTTATTCAACATTATTTAAGTTAATATGAAAAAAAAATGGGGGTGTCAAGACTTCTGCACAGTACGTGTGTTTCAAAATCCACAACTCAGAACATACAATTTCATTTTTGTAATTTCTCTTCATTTGTGAAATAAAATAATGTAAAAAATTGTCAGTAATTGTCACTACTGCAAAAAAGAAAGAAAGAGAAAAGTTTAATGAGATTGTCTTTTTTGATGAAATAAAGGGTGTAACTTTTGACTGGTGGTGGACAGGGTTCAAGGGGCCTACTGAAGTTCTTTTTTCCTTTTTTGTGTGCATTAGATCAGTGCGGAAACGACTCTCATGATCCTATCCTGATGTTCTTGGTGACGCTTTTGGCTGGAATTAGCTTGCTGTAGCGCTGATATTAATTTTATGTAAATTAAACACCAAATATTACATACTCTAGCTAGCACTGACAACTTTCACGAACCAAGACTGACAACTGGTCAGCTGTACATCAGGCTTTAATTCACTTTCATTTGAAAAACGATTCTCATGCTAATTGATTGCTAACACTAACTGATGTAGATGAGATCTGGATGGTACAACTATGTTTGAATGCTTATTGATTACCTCAGGGAAAAAGGAAGCTAATTAAGGAAAGGAAGCTTACACATTTTGTTTTCTCAAATTGTTTTCAGTATTTCGGAAAACTCATTTCACAAGCAGATAGAAACAGACAGGTTGCTAAATATAGCAGGCTAACCTTTTCCCCCTGTTGCTAATGTTGTTATAGTTAAATGGTAATGGTAGGTGTTGCTAGTGGTGTGTGCACACTCTGAGGCTCTGGTCTAACACAATTTTTTTTTCTTTCCACAAAGAGAGATATTTTATGTCAGATGGCAAAAAAAAAAAAAATGTGTGGAATTTTTTGAATATAAATAAAAGGGCCTCAGAATTCTCCAATGAATGCTATGTGGCTAGTTATGTAACGTTTTCAGGAGCCCTCAGCGCTGATTCACAACACTGTGAGCGTGTTTGAAACAAACCACCAAGGACGCAGAAATTTGCAAGGCAAAGCCTCTGCCTGTGAGCTTTTGAAGCACAGTATCAGTATTATTTATGAGTGTGAGCTGTGTGTTAGCCGCTAAAATTAATGCATATGCAGTGCAGCCTCTGATATTTATAAAGGGGGAAAAAAAACCTGGAGGTACTGTAAGTATAAAAGAAAGTATTAATAAATACTGTAAGTGTAAATCTTCTAGAATTCTTTAAAATGTGAACCAATATTTTTAATCTGAATGTTTGGTTCACTGTACTCTCTTCCAGCTTGATTTTAATACAATAAATTGGCCTGAGTGTGACATTACCAGGTTACAACTGATAGGAAGCAGATTGGTGGTTTTTACCCCCAGGCAGCCGTTTGGAGCCAAATGCTACAGCTGTCTATTCTCATCATGATGCTCAGGATAAATGAGACTGGACAGGTTCAAGAAGTACAACCGATTCAGCTTAGTGCACCCAGAAAAAACTGGGGAACATAGGGAACCATGCGTAACATATCTGACATGCATTGAGACTTCCCACGTGATTCCACCGCGAAGAAGTGTTTAGAATTCATTATTCATACAGTATGTAATCTCCAACAGTCCAAAAAATCCATTTCAAGATATTCTTCACCAAATAAATAAATACCTTTTGAGAATACAAATAGTTTAAAATATGTATATAGGGTTTTATGTACCGTATTGTACTGTATGCATGCATGCATGTTATTAATGGATAACTGCATGAAGTTTAATGCTTCCAGTTAAAATAGGTGTTGGTGCAAAAGTGCAAAAGTCTTAGGCACATGAAATGAAATGCCTTTATGCAACCAAAGATGGCTTAAAAACATAATAAAACATTTGTATATTTAAAAATTCAATTGTGAAAGCATTACAGTGTTCAAATTAACATAGTCAATATTTAGTTGGCAATAGATGGGAGTAGTCTTAGATATACTTTTTTTTTTTTTTTTTTTTTTTTTAAACAGATAGAATTCATTATGCTTTTTTGTGAAAAATGGTGTATTATGTAACATGTTACCTCCTTTAGTGTTCCTACAGTGTTTAAATTATTTTTATGCTTGATTTTTATTTTCAATTTACTCAGTAATGCAAAAGTCATAAAATCAACATTTAAGAACAATTTTGGATTTTTTAAAAAGTAAAGTGCCTAGGACTTTTGAGAATATATATTCATTTATTGAGGAGTACGGATGTGAATCACCAAGGATCACTTGATACAGTATTATTACGATACCTACTGTAGGTGCCAATTCAAATAAATAGTATAACAATTTTCTAAATATCCTGATTCGATTTATTATTATTTTTTTTAGATTTTGTTACGACTGTATGAGTAAATGAATAAATGGTTTAGAGTGCACACACTGTAGGATTATAGAGGGACTGCAAAATTTTGACAACTCAAATGCAAACATACAGTATGCTAAACGAGTTTAGTTAAATAAAAAAACAAATTTGAAGTCATTGTGGTGATGCTTGAATAATGACATACAATTGAAATAAATTCCCTCCATGTCTGTAGTGGAGCATATTGATATGTTTACTTCCATATATTCTATATTCAGTTACTGTACCTTCCATATCACACAAATAAACATAATAGTTTACAAAAAGAATATTCCAATATACTTCTCTTTTAAACAGAGATATGATTTGTGGGGAAAAAAATCCTAAAAACAGATTTGTTCGAATTCTATATAATGCAGTATTAAGTAATGAACTTTATTTGTTTGATTTTAAATATTTTGTATTTTTAGAACTGGAACCTTATGTATGTATGTCAGCATGCACTAATATGATATAATGAAAACTGAGTTTGAGAAACAGTTGTAGAAAGAAATTAATAAACAGTGTAATAATAGTCATTTGTTTATTTCAGAAAACACTGCAGAACCCAAGTGATGTCCCAGTTGAATGAAGCAAGTTTTGAGATACTTGTTAATGCCAAGATTTCGAGATGCTGATTAACGATAACAATAACAGTTTGTGCATACTGGTAAGCCAGACAACAACAACAACAAAAATCCAACACCAGGGTACAGTACATAGTTTACACAATAACAAAATAACACCCAATACACCTCCTTTATGCTTTGTTCTGAAAATTACCACCAATAAAATCTCTGATATATATTTTTAAATCAGTTCATAATTTGTTATAGACACATGTATATATTTATTTATTCTTTACGAAAATATAGATAAGTCCACTACTGAGTCCACTACCATAAACTGGTTTCATTTTTATCTGTATTATAATTCTGAGAAGTACATTTCTAACAAACATCGTAACAAGTCAGGCATCATCGTGATTTTGGAGCAAAGATGGTTCTAACACTTCTGTTGTTTGGGAAATATGAGAAAACAGTGAGGCATAAGTCTAATAGTGTATGAACACTGTATTTGTCCAATATTCTACCATCCATTGTAACATTTACATTAAATATTTGCTGTTATAAGAAAATGATCCATGGGTTAGCACCTTGAGTATTTTCCATTTGCATCGCTTCTTAATAGTGTTTTATTCCTTTTATGCCATAGCATTGTGGAATTTCTGCGTTTTCTGTTATCACTTACATTACAGGAAATTAAATGCATCTTTTATGTTACTGAGAAACCTACATAGAACAACCTCAATCAAAATGCTGGCACTGGAGACTCCTTACAAACCAGTGAAATGAACAAATGAAATCAAAATGTCTTTGGTAGCGGACTCACTTTGCAGACACAGACAAAGCTCACAGGCATAAACAAGCAGAAAGATGAGAAAGAATTGCAGCAGCAGGGTGTGTGCAAGAGAGAAGTATTAGCGAGCACAGCGCTGTGCCCGGTGCTCAGGCTTGGTTCTCACGCAGAAGCTCGGATGCCAGCTGAGAGATGTGAGTCCAGGCCTCGCGGATGTGCCGTAGCTCGGTGGTGCGAGCGCATATGGCCAAGCGCAACACATACGAACCCTCTAGGTGGCATGGTACCAAGTGAATCTTGCGAGCTTTGTTAATCCTCTTCAGAAGGTCCTCGTTCAGGACATTCGAGCCCTGAGCAATATGCATGAGGAAACAGAACTTAATCCTTGGACTTTCTGGATTATTTATTGCTACAACTAAAAGTACAGAATATTATGTACAGTAAATCCAACCTTTAATCTGAAGCAGACCAGGCCGAGCAACACTTCAGCACAGATCTCAAAGTGTTCATCTGCTAGCAGTAAGCGCTCAAACTCCTTAGCCAACGCAACTTGCTGAAAAAATGATATCATGCAAGATTGTATTTTCATTTCAAAGTTGCAAATTTCTAAGTATAGACACAATTGAATTTGTGTTACAAGTACAAGGATAAGATTAGACATGAATATGAGGAGGCTTACTAAAAACTGGATAAAAAGAAGATGCAGATGTATTTGTTTCTAATCTGAGTGTCTGAACCATAAATACTGTTTATATTATGCAATGAAATTATAATGCTTACAAGTTTATAATGCTTATATGTTGTTAATTTTGCATAACTCATTTACTGTAATTTTATTAGGTTAAATGCAACAGAATAGGAGACTAACATTGTTTGTTTAACTGAAATGTGTTGTTGTAGCCTCCTTAGTCATATAATCGTATAATGTCTTCTTAAACATTCATATTGAAATAACTGCTTCTATAAACCTAAAACAGATCCTGGCTTCTCCAGCAGGTAGCAGTCTTGTCCTCCTTTTCCTCTTTATACCGCTGTGACTACCTCAGTACCTCAAATCATCACAACCTCTTAAAAATGGTTTTTCCAAATAAAACGACATTGTGTTAACGACATTAACGTGACTAAGAGCATCCATGAGAAGTGGACAAAGTGTTTCCTTCATCTCAGCCAAGCACTGCATTATGATGTGCTCAAACACACTATTTTTATGTTTCGATTTAAAAAACTCATTACTCTGAGAGCTCAAGAAAACCACAGTGATTAAAGATACAATACTGGATGAAGAATCTGCACTTTCACTACATTTACTAAAGTGACAAAAAATGCACTGCATCATGGACAAACATTTGTTCTCAGAAAACTGTAATCTTTGTAATAGAAAGAAACATTTTAGCCCTCATCTGCTTAGCTTGAATAGGATTCTGCATAAAAAAACATTTGCCAAATGTATAAAAAACACAAGATACGCCAAAACGAATCTACTGTTGTTGTTGTTTTTTTTTTTCATTTAGTTTGTTCATTTTTACTCAAGCCCAGTTTATTATTGTTAAATACATATAATACATCACAATGGATGGAAATGATGGATTCGCATTTGGTCTTACATCATGCAAGGAAGACTTTTCATCCGTCCATGTAGGACCCTCCATAGTCCAACTAGGGACTGTGGAATCCATTGGTGACAATTGTATTTATTCCCATTTTTTACAACTGTGGTAGGACCTCGTGTCAACATTCACACTCTTCGGGCAATTTGAGAACACCAATTAGCCTAATATGCATGTCTTTGGACTTGGAGGAAACTGGAGAACCCCGAGAAAACCCACTAAGCACGGGGAGAACATGCACACAGATTCCGAGGCGGGAATCGAACCCAGAATTGGAGGTGCAAGGAGACATTGCTAGCCACTAAGCCACCATGCCGTAAAGGAAAACTTTAAGTGCTACAAATTGCTAAACCAGACTAAATCTTTAGGTCTGGAGACTTAAATAATTTCTGGAAAAAAATATACAAACTAAGATAATTTGCATGTTCGACAATTATTTTTCAAAAAACATCATCTAGCAGTCAAGACATGATAAGACTAGTTGGTTTAGTTTTGCCCTCAAGTTATGAGAAGCAACTCAACCAACCTATTCAAGCACTGCCTCTAATAAGCCTCTTCTTTAAATTTTAAATAGGGATTTTTCTTTCTTTTTTACTTTATTGTTACAAAACAAATGAACAATTGTCTGTCTTGGAAATAACATATTTCTAGCATTATTATTTATACCAATAGGTATACATTTATTCAGCGTTCATCTTTTTACTAATACTCAAACAAGAACAGGAAACAAATCTGCCCATATCAATTAAGGCATGTAAACGCATTTTCTCTAAACTCAATGATCATCTGGAATCTGAAAGGAAATGGGCATGGACGTACAGTGGAGCTGATTTGATTGACAGCTCATCTTTGGGAGATTACCTTGCGGATGTGCTCCTGCAGGCCCCGGAGTCCATACATGCGCAAGACGAACCACAACTTCAGCGAGCGGAACCTTCGACCCAGTGGGATCTGCCAGTGCTGGAAGGAGACGAGATCAGAGATGACTGATTGTGAAAACCAGATCGTGTCCCAAGGCAGCTTGTGTCCTTTCCTGGTCAAAGTGTTATGCTACCTGACAGTCTATCCTTGTCTTACACAACTAAATTACTTTGAATGATATCAATTAAACACAAGAAACCCGGGGACAAAATAACAGAAGTTTTTACTTACTACTGTACGTATATTGGAATGAAATGTGCTTCACATTAATATAACAAAACTTGATAACTATATAAAGTACACTGTTCCCCTGATTCACCGTCATACACAAGTCAGGGTCCGGATTTACACCAATTAGAGCAAATCTGTGGGTTTGGGCTGCTTTAGTATTCTGTGTTATAATATTTGTTTAGGCAACATCTTTATTTTTTTTTTTTTTATTAAGGCTAATCAATTTCCTTATAAAAAGTCAACAACAATTAAAGGAGAAGTAGAAATCCAGATACAGTATATACATAATAATACACAGTGCCACCGGATGCAGGGCATCCTTATTATTACTCCCAAGCCCAGAGGGTTTATCTGGATTGGCATCCAGTGTAAAACTTGTGCCAAGTCCTATATGGCAACACAGAGGATATAATGTTGTTATTTCAGAAATGTGTGTAATTGGTAACTATGAAAAAACATAAGAAAAACATGAAAAATAATTCAAATCTTTCCAATGACTGATTTTTTTGGGCCAGTTGCAGGTGTTTTGTGTCGGGTTTCGAGCTCTAATCAGTCCATCTGAAATCTGGCAACAAATCATTCGGGTATACAATGAGAAAAATATCAATAATACTTACTCTATAATCCGTCACTAATCCTGAAAACAAATAAAAAAAGATGAGGGTAAATAAATCAGATCAATAACAACAGCCAGTATTGTTTTTTTTGCTTCCATGCTAATTTAAAAAAGTAGGTTTCCTCTTCAGGGGAGCTCATGGGAGAGTTTTATTTTCGGATAAAACGTTTATTTCCTATTTTAAATGAACACAAAAAGAGATTCTCAACATGGTTTCAGACTTCTGGACCTTCTGACCACCGTCTGTATTACAAATGTGACGTATGAATGATGTACGTAAATGAAATAAAATATCCAAAGTCGAGCTGCATGTCATGTCATCTGAGAAACTGTAAGCCGAAACAGATATACGGAAACATGTGATATTGTTGTGTGTGGATGCTGATGACGTCATGGCCATTACACTCCTTATAAGGCAGAAAAGCCTGGAGCGGTGCAGTATAACTTCATTAGGCTTCTGTTGTTTGAGGTGGAAGCGTGCTTTGTGCGCAAGCTATGGATAGGGCCTGTGAAGTGAGTGCGTGTGTGTGTGTGTGTGTGTGTTCGTACAGACACGGCCACCCCTTTTGTCTTGCTGTCAGCGCAATTAAAGGCCGGCTGCAGCTGCACAGCTGTGTTGCTCAACCCCAAGCTGCTATTGTGCTCCAAATGGGAGACGAGCAAAAGGCAGAGTGGAGCATGATGGGTAATTAGAGTGTGTGGTTTCACGTAGGAGGAGGATGATGGACAGTGGGGGAGATGTGTCATTTATGCCATTTTTCCTTTGAATCATTTACTGACTGTCTATATTGTAAATACTAGTATAAACTCATTTACCGTTCCTGTCAACTGGTACTGGCTTAAGTGCCATGTTGGGCCGAAATCAGATTCTGAACCAGGTGAAGGACACTTCCCCAACTTTCTGAGTAACGATTCTTAGTAAAAACTATTTTTTTTAGAGTCACAGAACAAGTTTCAAAGCTACATCCGAACCCAGTGGTACACATTACTGCAAAGTGTACGATTGTTTCGTGTTCTGTCAAGATACCTACGTAGGATATTTGTTAAGACAATTTAACATTTTCTCAAAAAATGACAACTTAGCAAATGAATATATCTTGAATATTTATCTAAAATTTCTTTTACAGCTAATTTAACTTATTTCCAGAAATATAAGCTTTATATTAGCAATAGCATTTGCTAATGGAATGAGATTATGTCAAGCTTGAAATGAGTAAAGATGTCAATAACAGAAATGGGATTAATAATCATATATTCAACCTTGTTTTCATCTTTTGATAAATGCTTCTAGAAAAAATTGACATGCGTACGATATTATCGTAATTAAGTAAAATGGTATTTGTTTAGCTAGTGCTGTGTGGGTGCTGTAGGGATACCTGACTCCTGGTGGTCGTGCTTCAGATAAAGTGGGTCCATCTTAAACGCCAAAATAATATCAGCCCTCCTCTTCACCCTAAATGAGAATTTTAACATAAGTTTCAGGCATAATTGTCTAAGCTACACAACAGACCTGAGCGACTGAAGTGACCCGAGATCATAACACTCGCTCCAGAGGCTTGGACAGTGGCCAAGTGTTTAAATGATCTCCATTCATGATTTTTCCCCAAAGTTGACAGTTCAGCACTGTCCTTCCAGTTTGTTTAAAGGTGTTAGATGGTTCTTAACACAATTCCAGTATCCCAAATCTCCTTAGTTGTTTTCTTTGCTTGATGCAGCAAACTAATTCTGAAATTGTGTTTTTTTGGTCAGTCAGTATACTGTATATATATATATATATATAGATAGTTAGTTGATTTATATAATGACTTTATAGACCTCTTTTATTTTCTCTGTGTCTCTCTAATTATGCTAATAAGAAAAAAAAAAAAACTGGACCTTATAATAATTTTACAAAGAAACTACACTTTATACTGTCTCATTTCGTTTAAAAAGAGTAAATAAGCATCTGCACATGCTTTAAATGAGTAAGCTCTGCACAATGCTAAGCTAAAAGAAAAATTCAGAACTAAGCTATTGCACAAACTGGATCAATGCCTTTTGACCAATCAGAATAGAGATTTCAGCCACACTGTAGTGCATGTAAATGTTTAAATTCATTTAACAGCTGTACATAACATTTTATTGCCTGATTTTATAATAAAACTAATCATATTTGATTACTTGGTAAAACATCAATGTTAGATTCCCATTAAAACAACTAGAACAGCAGCCTTTCAAAAGCAATATGACAGTAACCGCATTATTAAAACTCTATACGCCTCTTAGTGCACTCTGTCCCTGTCTGTCTCATATCCTGTTTGACCAGCACTGACAGAAACAGCAGCTGGATTTGTCTTCCTGCTCTTTCTATTTCCACACGGATAAGAAAGACTAATAAAAGTTTCTGGAATCTGTTTGGTGAAATTGAGAAAATGTGTTGTACAGTGACCAAAAACTATTGAGAGAAAAATGAAATTTGAATGTTTTTAATCACATTCTAATTTTTTTTTAAATAATGGCAAACAAGATGATAAGAATAATTTGTTATTTAATGAAGTGAACCTGATTTACAACAATCAATATTTAATATGAAGTCCTTTATTCTAAAACCTGCTGTATCTGGCTGGGCAGAGCTCGGCAAAACTCACCACATTGTGGAGCAGTCAAAGCTTACCAGCAGCCATTTGTGAGCATTAAAATTGAAGGAATCAGCAAACTGAAAAGCAAATAAACACAAATAAATATTATCATTTACCCGTAAGTATCTATGAAATGAATCATGTTTTTTTTTAACAGTAAACAGCAGCTACTCATACTGTACATACACATAAATCAATTATCTGAAATATACTGAATAAATACATATAGCTATCTAGACAAGCCGTTATTTGTTTGTTCAGTGAAAAAGTAAATACTTCTCAGTCTTCATATATCTTCATTATAAGTTCAATGGTATTTTTTTTTTTTAGAAGGTTGTGTGCTCAAGTCCTGAAACATAATCCCCATTAAACACTAAAAGAACCAAAATCACTGTCTGCTTTAGACAGTGGAGCAGACAGGGTTAAGGGCCTTGCTCAAGGGCCCAACATTAGCAACCTGGAGGAGCTGGGACTTAAAACGTTGACCTATCTCAACACACAGAGCCTCAACACACTGAGCCACCACTGCATTGTTCTTCTATAGAGAACCTTAATCATTTCTATTGTAAAGATCACTGTAGTGCGTACGCATTTCTAATATATTAGAAATATATTATTATCCACTCTATTATGCATTTTTTACATCTACTAACCTTACCAATTACCTTACCTTTTAATACATTTATATCTTAAAATAAAAACTAAAAAGTACTTATATTTAGTCTTTGTTTGCAGAAATTTCAAACTTTTCTATTAGAATATTTGCTTAAAAACAAGATTTTGGTGGTATTTTCAAATGAAAGTAGTTTGCCATACAAAAACGAAACCTTGGCAACATTGTCCTTAACTGTCCTGTCTGCTTGTCTAGAAAGAAGTGTAGCATTTTTAAATTAAAAGTCATAGAGTTCTGAGTGAGGACTTAATTAACATTAACATCTGTCTAATGGACAAACAGTAAACTTCACAAACTTCACAAACCTTCATATTTCAGTAAACCACTAGATAGTCCACAAAGACACAGTTGAATGTAGTCCTCTAGAACACCACAGGGCTACCTTCTATGTTAACAGTGTAAAACCTTAAATATTAAAGGTCCCATATTTTACTATTTCTTCAAGAAGAGACATAACATAATTTTAACATAAATCTTTTTAGTCCCCCAAAGATGTATCTGTTAAATCCAAATATGCTGTTTAGAAACAATCAAGGGAAGAGTTTCCCTTATATGAGGTCACATTAGGGGGGAAATCCAGTTGGCTTGTTTAAGTCCTAGACAATACAAAAACTGGAAATTTTTTCCCCCTCACTTTTTGGTTTACTTGTTTGTTTGTACAGTCCCATTTCAACAGCACAGTTGAAAGCCAGTTCAATGTATACAAAATTTCTAAACCTTGAATTTGTCATAATAGGTCCAATGAAGTAACTTGTGGCAACACTGGATTGTTTATCACTTTGGAAAAAAACAAGTTATTCTTAACTTCAGTGTTAAATTGGTAATAAAGTATTTGGAAGGATTTGAGCGAAAGTAAAGGTGTTTAAAGACAAGAATTTGCAAGCTATGATTTTTTTTTCTTGGGGTGAACTGTAATACTGTATGTGATATTTATACATCATGTGATATTTTATAAGTTCTTGATTACAAACGTTGATAATTGAAAATGATAGGTACGCAGGTCAGGCATTGCCATAACGGCTGCCCCTATAATACCAATTGTTCCTGATGCAAGCTTAAATAAACATAATATTGGTTTAAAATTGTAATCAGCTGTCACACCTGCCATCTAACTATCTAGGATCTGTCTCTATCTGTCTTCTGATCTATTTGCCCAGGCGTCTCTTGCTCAATATCCTCTCCATCTGCTGCTGTGATGCTACACTGTTGGTCAGAGAAGAAAACCGTAGACGATATACGGAACGGAACGTATGATTATTGCCATGCGAGCTACTACATCCTATTCGCTTCCTGGCAACCGGACCCAATACAGGAAGTGGCATCGTGCTGTCATCCCAGCTTTTGATAAAGACCAGGGCCTTTTCAGCCAAGCATGGCCTGAGCAGTATTGTTTGAACTGGTGCTTATAAACAGGGAGATTTTGTTATGGAGGGAAAAGGAGGGGCTTATCTAAAGGTCTGTATGCGCCTCAGGAAATTACTTTACCCTTATCTCCAGAATACTCAGCTGGGTGCCAGGGCAACTCAAAGGCTCTCTAATTTCCAGACAATTTCTCCACACATAACTCACTACAGCGCACATCAGTTTTGACATTTGAATACTTTTGGACGCGCACACACACACACACACACACACACACACACACACACAATAGCCCATGTTGAAGAACGTATTGGTCTGACCTTTGGTGATAGGCTTTGATAGGTAAATATGGCTAAAAGATTTGTAACCCTAAAATACCATTCATATGCACTCAGAGATTATTTGGATAATGGGGTGGAAATTGGAAACCAGATAGCTGCCCAAATGTAAGCACATACTAGCTAAACGAAAAATAGCAAGCTGCAAGAAGAAGCAAACCACTGAGCAAAACCAAACAAGCAGTAAAGCAAAATCAAAGGTATGGGCTTGATGAACTGTTTCAGTTATTAAATATGGCAAAATGGTTTGTAAGCCTGTACCACCATTCACTGTGATATTGAGGTAGGATACGAAATTCAGCTAGATCACAAACTGCTAGCAATTAGCTTAAAAATTAGAAGAAGCAAACTAGCAAGAACCAGTAAGCAAATTAGTGATTAAAAGCAAACGAATTAGCAAACAAGGCAACAAATCTCAAAGTGATTGGCTTGACATTTAATTTTAGTCGACAGCAGTTTTCCCAAGTGATTATATTTTTTATATTTAGTAACGAACATGTTGTGCCTTTTAACCCCTTTAATGTTATTTTGGTGTTCCTGATTTTCTCCCTAATTTAGTCGTACCCAATTCTCACCCACCATTAGGGAACTCCTCCATTAAGACTATTATGTGTTTCCTGCTTATTTTCACGTGCATTTCTTTGTACAAAATAATCTTTTAGTAAGTCATTTACTTTCACATACAGTACCTACTTTTTTTTAGACACACTTATTTCCAGGTGATTTTCCCCAGTTACACTATTTTATTATTTTTTAAAATTCTTTTATACACATTGTTGTCAAGTGATTTTTTACATTATTTGAAGTCTTCAGATTTCATTTCTTTTTTTTAATGCACGGTTTTTGTCCTTTTTTATTTCCCCCATTTTGCTATAAGAGGTAAAAATAAACAAACAAAAAAGTACAACGTTTCAATAACTCACCTCCACGCCGTTCAATAGAGGTCTGAACTCGGGACATATGAATGCACTACCTGCGTAAGCAGCGTCAATGTGCATCCACATCCCTTCTGCATTACCTGTGGCAAAAGAAAAACAAGAACTACATGTTGATGATCGATGTCACTGCTACATTACTAATTACTTAAGTGAGAGCAGTATCAACTCAAAATAAAGGACAAATAGACAGACTTTTACTCACATATGGGTCCGAGCTCAGTGATGCAATCAAATGCACATGATGCAGTCGTTCCCAGTGTGGCACAAAACTGGGAGGAAGGAATTTTATAAAGCAGTAAAGAATATATATTTTACTACAAAAAAAAACTGTAATATTCTTCCTTTTTTTTTTTTTACCAGCTTTTTAAAATAATTGTAATGATTATTTAAATCATAACAAGTGAAAATATTCTGAATATAGTTTAATTTATCTACACTTTTTTTTAAATAAGATGAAAACAAACCGAATTTTCTTGCAAAGATTTCTTGTAATTATGATTTTAGTATACGCTAAAAATACTGGGTTGTTTCTGTAAATGCATTGTTGGGTTGTTCATGCTAAGGCAAAATTCTGGGTTATTTTGGCTACTTTAAACACATTGTTGGTTTGGGTAATGCTGGGTCAAATGAGATGTAGTGAGTCATTTACAAATGAACACCTGGTTGGCTTATTTTAACCCAACAACTGGTTTAAAGCTGGCAGTATTTAATGGCAAGTTAATGTGATTCTTCACTTAAATTTTGCTGATTAATGTTGTAGTTGTGGTAGGAGCAAGCTCATTTTCATGTTCATTCGCTTTTTCCACCTATTTTCATGCGCACTTTGATATGGGGCTGTGGGGCGTTCATGTTTTTATATTCTCTAAAACAATAGTCGGCTATACTGTATGTTATGAGAAAAGTGCGTTCGTTAGTACACAACTTTAAATCGTAAATTTAACAAATGTAGTCTGAAATGTAATTTTAGGTAAATTAAAAAGTAATCTTTACTGAAGTTGTGAGCGGAAAGTCTGTTGGCATATTTTATATTTTATAGTTGTCAGAAGAAGTGATTGAAGTATGTTTAATGACAGTCTTAATAAGTCTTCTGTATATGTCTGATCCAGGATCATTCTGGAGGAGAAAACAAACAAACACCTGGTTGTGTTATTTTGACCCAGCATTTGGTTTATTCTTTGTTGAACTTTCTGGATGCTGACTGGATCATGCTCAGAGCACTTTATGGTAAGTTAATGTGCATTTATAATTATTTATTTTTTGTAATTTGTGGTAGGAGCAAGCATATTTTATTGGTCAAATTAAATGCTTTGATAATGGGTGTGTGGTTAATGTTTTTTTCTCATTATGTTTTTTAAAATTTTTATTATTATTCAAAGAAATAAGAAAAATGTGTCATGCCTAGTTAAACACGAGCTATATCTGCATCCTTTTAAAATATTCAGTATAAGTTGTAAATTCATCACTTAAATATCATCTATTCATCTAGGGTTTGGAACGCTGTATCCGGTTATCCCTCACACGTTACATCTTGAGGTAAATTAGTCAGAAATATACATTAAATTCATGTTCACATCACATACATTATTTTGTGTATTTATAAGGAAAAACATGTTTTGCATTAAATCCATACGTAGCTGTACGTCATTTACGAAAATGCTTGACTTAAATGACAGTTCTATCGCAATACTACGTCATGGTGTGTAACCCACAGGTGGATACATGGAGATCTCTGGAGCACTGTTTCATGTTTTATGCCTTGAGGATGAGACAAAAGGGACGTGACAGACCTTCGCTATTGTTGGAGGCAAAAGTGTTTAAACATTGTATTAAATGCAAAAAAATTATTGCAATTAAAATCAGATTTACAGATTGGTGTACTCTTGGTTTTATTGTTTTATAGAGAGTGTTTATGTTCCATTTATTTAATGTCTAACAAATTATATGGTTCTGTCTAACATTTTTGTCAAAATTGAGTTATTTTCTTATTCTGTGACAATCTATTTACATTATGTGAAGTTGTGTACATTTTGGGACTTTTTTGAAAACAAAATGGTTTTATCTACTAAAGCAAATGGAATGTGACAAACCAGCAAGTGTGTTAATTGTGTGACAGTGAGAGATGTCTGTGTGTGTTAACATTTGTGATGTACAGTATGAGTGCGTTTATGTGTGCATACGTGTGTGTGTCTGTGTGTGGGAGAGAGAGATGAGATTGTGTATGTGTGTGATGCGAGCATGTTTGTGTGTGTGTGTGTGTGTGTGTGTGTGTGTGTGTGTGTGCGTGTGTTTGTGTGAGAAAGATGTGTGTGTGTGTGTGTTAAAATTTGTGATGTGTACGTGTGTACAATAGGCCATAGATGCTGGAAAAAAATCATCACTCTATGATGCTACACAACGTGACGTCACTGAACGTGTCACTGAATATAATGTCACTCAATATAACGGCACACAGAAAGTTATTCATCATTTTACAGCTTAGATTTAAGACATTATCTTAATTTAAGGCGATCGTATAAATTCCCTAGGAGGAGTATATCAAAATCCATCGGGTGCGTTTCGGCAAATGACCCAAAATAACAGACTTCCTGTTGAGTTGAGCCCAGGACATGCTGTGCGAATGTTGTTCGGCTCAATGAGCTCTAAATGTGTCCCGAGCTTCGTATGCATAATCTCGTGTGGAATGGTTTATTATTATAATAAATTATAACAAGTTATTCTTATAGAATAAGAATGTTTGCATATGCTACACATGGACCTCCATGTACTAACACACTTACATAGAAGGGAATGAGACCTGCTGCTTTGTCCTCCTCGATGACTTTCCTCAGCGTCTCGCCCCTCACTGCAAACTTACTGTCAGTGGGAAGTTTTTTCATTTTCACGCTTCCTATTAGACCTGCTCTCTCGACAGACGAATGAGCCTGAAGGACATAAAAAAACAACTTTCTAAACCATTAAAGAAAGATTATCCTGACAAGAGTCTCTGACAAAGATGCACACACTGTGAATATAGGACCAAAAAGCCTTTCTATCAAAATGTTGTAAACACGTGTATATTTCGGTTTTGTAGGCTGATAACATATCGTTTTTTAGAACTGCACATTAACAAACAGTCCTGGTTTGGTCTCTGTGAGGAAACAATGCATTCAGGTGGAGTCCAAGCACAAGGCAGGTACAGTATAGAATCTAAAGCAGGTAAGTTTCTTCACTTTCTGTAGTTGAAATCAGACAGACTCTGACCTGACTTGATGCGTAGGCCACTAGTTTAGACATGATGTGCATTTCAGTCCAGTCAGGATGATCAGTTTGAACCTGTTTCATGATTTTGGAGCGGGCGGAAAGTAGCGACATTAGGGTCGCTTCACTAGCAGTACCCTGGGGAAAAAAGAGACAGAAGCAATTGTACTTATTATTAGTCATGATTTTCAATATTTATTTCAATTGTGCATGTCTTCTTACACAATTCGATTTTTTTGTTTTGTTTTTGGAAACCTTACAATTCCTTCTAACTCATTACAGTATTTTTTCATTATGATGATGATGATGATGATGATGTTTATTATTATTATTAGAATTATTATTATTATTATTATTATTATTATTATTATTATTTTGTTGTTGTTTTTCAAATATCTTATTTATTTTCAGAGGATTTTCTTCTCATGTCTATGATTTTCTCGCATGAGAAAAAACTAATCATCAAATTAAATCCTTGTGATTTAGTTAGAGCTGGACATCATGCAAATAAATGTCTTATAAACAACAATAGCCTTTGTTAGGGGTTAGACATTAAATACAGTTTTAATATGGCTCATAATTTATTTTCAGTCATGATTTATAAATTATTTCTACCTATTACCTATAGGTCACCTATTACTAGCATTTAGTCTTTTGGTACAAACAAAAAGCAGAATTGATCAATCAATGAAGAAATGTTTTGTGCTGTGCAGGCTAGCACGAGCTCTCCTTACAAGCAACACAGTACAAATTACACTACTTACACTAATTACACCACTATTTACACTAATTACAGCGTTCTCGTCTTATCAAAGTCTGATTTTCAATTGTCAATTTAACTATTTCCTTGGCTTTTTCTAAAAGTATAAACTGGAACTAATGATCAGAATAAGCTGCTGTATTGTACTTATTAAGTTCCTAAATTCATCATAAAAACAAAATTGTTTTACAACAAAAAACAACATACAACAAAAAAAGTTTTGTATAACCAATCATGTGTCAGTCTAACCTGAGAGCTAATATTCATTACATGATAAATAACTCATGTATATACAGTATGGTATAAATGTACTTAAAGTAATCAGGGAAGAATAAAACCCTATTGCCAAACATGATCACTTAACAGTAAACCCTGAATGTTGCATCTAACACGTCAACCTGACATTATTTAAATGTAAATTTAAACACCACTCCTGCCACTCTGTTATCAAGCATCATTTAAAGCACCGACCCCCTCAATCACACAGACAGGAAGTGAGAGCTGTTTGTTACCATAGTGAACATCACTGGAAAGGACAAAACAGAAGCAGGTGGTGGAGGAGGAGGAGGAGGAGGAGGAGACACACTCACAAACACATGCACGCACCTAAAAAAAGTCCCACAATCAAAAGATCTATCATCCACACGGATCCAGCTGCATGACGTCTAACTCGGGCATTGTTGTAAATTGTGCTCATCTCATGCCTCCCTGGCTTGTCCACCCCTGACGCGGTAAAAGCCAATTTCCAGCAGATGGGCCACATAAACACAATTCGATGAGCAACAAATTGATGTTTGAGTGAACAGGCACGGATGGATTTCTTCAGGTTGGTTAAAATAAAATCGTCCGCCGGGTCACCTGCGTCAAAATCGAATAAGGTGTCAAGGGAAGACGTCTCGAGGCGAAGCGGAATTGATTTTGACATTAGAGAATAAACACTTGTGGGGAAATGCAGTTCTGGGAAAATAATCAATGACAGGGTGGTGTGAGGCGAAGCCAATGTTTCCACCGTTAAGTTGATTATTTTCCATTCAAAGCATGTGCTGTCCATAGAGAAGAGAGACAAATGCATTTTTTGTGTGTCTGCTTAATGATACGCTTAATGCAAAACAAGTCAGATTATAAACACCTGACTTCCTCTCCCCGCCACGATGTTCATAAGACAAAGAAAATAATAGCTTAGAAAATAGTAGCTTGTCATGTTACTGAGAAAGAAAAAAGTCTCTAAGAGTTCCAAAGCAGTCATAGTAGAGACTCCTTCTACAGTAGTTCTACCTTCTCGAATGGCTTGAATGTAAAGCCCAGTGAATATCTCTTGTAGCAAAACACACATTTCAAAACCTAAAAATTTCAGTCGAATATCACTGCTTACTATTTATAGGGACTGCAAAATGTTCACGATAGCGTCAAACTTTCGGGTCATTGTTTAGTATAACTTTAATAATTTTTCTTTCTGTATAATAAACCATAACATTTTGGGAGCTCACCTGAATCACACCTCCTCCTTGGCCCTCTTTTCCTGCTAGAAAATCCTCAGGTAGCTTCACCATTTTTCCCAGCCAGTCGAGCACCACTGTCTCCAGCTCAGTACAGGCCGGACTCGCAGCCTGGGACACAACAGACAACAGATCAGTCAAGGAACGAAAGGAGGAAGTTAGAAAATGATGATAGAGGCATGGATGGATGGATGCAAGTCATGAACATTTTACAGAAAAGACAAATTGACTGAGAAAGAAAGAAAGAAAGCAAGAATGGATAGATAGATGATAGTGGAAACGGTTAATACCCAGGAGAAGCCAACGCAGCCGATTCCCCCTGACAACATGTCTCCTAGCATTGCAGGGAAGGAGCTGCCAACGGGGAAGTAGGCATGGAAGTTTGGGCTGTGCCAGTGGGTGACCTGAAAGAAAAAAGAGAGACATTCCAATGGCACAGTGACGTTCTGATCTATTACAAGATATGAAATATGTTAGCATTTGGAAATAACACTTGAGTCAAATCTTGCCACAGCCTCAGAGCTTCACTGTATTAAATAAAAAAAAACAACTTCTAGTTCTGGAAGAAAACACAAAAACAATTCCCTCTATTGCAAGAATGAATACACATTTTATTTTGTAATTTTTTAATTATTATGTACTTCACTATTCAATGTTTCTTTAGCTGGTAGGATGGATGAATGGATGAATGGATAAGTGGGTGAATGGATGGATCTTTTAATGGGTGGCCGAATTAAAGACAAAACCAAGAGAAGTCATTAGGGTGACATTTTATTTGAGAAAGGAAGGAAAGAAGGAGATAATCAATTCATACATTTCAATCATATCATCTTTCTATCAACTCATCCATACATCTATCCATTAAAAGAAAAAAGAAAGAAAAGCAAATAGGTGGTGCATGGTTATTAGTACTAACTTAGTTTAGTTCAGTTTCCACTGCTAGAGTCCACGTCAACATGAAACATAAAATCCTAATATGAAATACTTTAAAATGAATGACATGACTCCTTTTTCATTGTTTAAAAGTAATCCCATGTGTGTGAGAGAAAGGCTGCATGGCTCCATACAGAAATTTTCCAACATGAGTCATTAATAAGGTTTAATGTGCACTAATAAAATGTACCTGAAGGGCTCCAGGGGAACAATGAATTTTATATCGTTAACGCTAAATGGAAAGCTATCACTAACACATCTGACTGAATCAGTGTGTAAAATCCCCCAGACTGTTTATTCTCTTCCTGTAAGTTCATATTTGAATGACACTGTAGTTTTGACCATCCTTCACTTTATGTTGTTAATTTAGTGTTTAAATAAGAAATTGACTTGACGTTCTTTATTTTCTCATCATATCAGTACAGCTCTTTATTTAAACCTGAAGTCTATAAAGGTGAAATGTACGTATTGTAATGTAATCTGCTCAAAGAGAGTAGACGCTAAAAGCTAGACAGTTTAGAAAAGCATACAATCTATTTGGCTGTCTATACTGTTACTAATAGCTGAAAAACTATCCCTCTAAGATACGTTATTAAGAAGTGTTATGCGTATTCAGAGTGGCGATGACTTTCTAGACTTCCCCTTCAGATTAGTAAAACTATCTGCAATGCATTCAGTCTTTATGTTATGGTTATACAAAGTTAATAACATTCCGTTTGTAGAAGAGAAATTGATACTAAGCGAGACTTATTGAGTAACCAAAATATACTGTATACAATAAACTGCCAAAAGTATTTGCTCACCTGCTTTCACATGCATATGAACTTGAGTAACATCCGGTTCTTAACCCATAGGGTTTAATATGATGTTGGGCCACCGTTTGCATCTATAACAGCTTCAACTCTTCAGAGAAGGCTTTCCACAAGGTTTAGGAGTGTGTTTATG
>JAQMYG010000033.1:4234567-4258357 GCA_030014215.1 Clariallabes teugelsi
AGACCAAAGAGGAGATTTATGGATGCAGTGAGAGAGGACATGAAGTTAGTTGGTGTGAGAGAAGAGGATGCAGAGGAGAGGGTTAGATGGAGGCAGATGATTCGCTGTGGTGACCCCTGAAAGGGAACAGCCGAAAGACAAAGAATATAATAAACATGATATTTAGATATTACAGATCTGTACCTAAGACCTGCTGCTGCTGTAATACTCATCCCAGGACTTCTCTTGGCACGGTTACTTTTCTAAAGATACTGTATATGATATGTACATTAAAAGAATACATCAGTTAACATAAATATGAACGCAACAACAACAATAATAATAATAATAACAATAATAATAATAATACAAAGTTGTGTACTCCGGAAAGAGAAAGGGAGATGGAGACAGCAAAAGAAGCAGACCGAATTATGAGTCACTGCGACCGGAATGAGCCGAGATTGCCAGGAACAGATCCATAAATGGCTTTTCTCCAGGTTTTGACTCATCCAGAAGTAAGTATGGTAATCCAGAAATGAAACTGTCATAAATCCGTGCAGATTGACATCTTAACCGGAGCAATTTGTGGACAATGGACTTAATGAAGCAGACACTGGAGCTGAATTGGAGAAATCATTGAAGATTTTTACATTTTCTTCCAACAAATAAATAAGGGTTTGCAGATGACGTTCATACATTCAGGTTTCCTCCTGCACTGAGTCCATCCTGTCATTTGATTACAGTGCATTGCACAAATATTTACACAAAGTAGCCCACATTGTGGCAGCACTGTTGCCTTACACCTACATGAGGTTTGCATGTTCTCTCCGTGCGTGGTGGGTTTCCCCCGGGTGCTTTGTTTACCTCCCACAGTCGAAAGACATGCAGATTACTTAATTGGCGTTCTCAAATTGCACGCTCTGCGATGTATTTGCTTCCCGTCCAGGGTGCACCCGCAGAAATACGCCACAATAAGATGCTGTGGTTTTTGAGTTAAGCGATACACTGGAGCCAACCATTAGGATCGCCTGTGGTGATGTCACCAGGAGGAACCTGACATGTCGATTCTAGATAAATGAAAAGCTGTGACTAAGGCTGTGTTTATATTATCACCCTGAAGTTACTCAATTCCGATTTTTCGCCCTAATGTGATAAAAATGTGATTTATATATATTTTTTAACCACCTTCAGAACACACAAATCTGATGTTTTTTTTGCGCCTATCTGATATGAGTCACTCTCATATGTGTTCCTAGATCTGATACATATTTGTTACGCGATCATGTGACTTGAATGTGAACCGGTAGATCAGAATTCATGTGACTTTATATGCATAGAGCGCTTGCTGAGGTATCAGTCAGCGGTTTGCTGGATTTCATAGCAGCGCTAGCAACAGCTGTTAAAACAGCTTAATTGAGGTGTCTGGCTTTCTTCTTTGTTCTGGACCTTAACAAATATAACCAACTACTGTAATTGCTTTCTGTCCTCCAGAGCAAAATCCCGAGTATAATTTTGCTAAAATAGCATCCACTATTTAAAATGAATGAGTGGTCGCTCAAATATGACGCGTTTTTAACCAGATGGCGGGAGCAAAGACGTCATGACAAGCAAATCCGATCTGACCAAAAACATCTAAACTCAACAATGTGGTTTGTAATGTGAACGCAGCCTCAGACTGTGGACTCGTGATCTTGATCATTCTGAAGGGGCAACATTCATTCAAGCTGTTCAAACAGTTCTTCAAAAAGTACCTAAGGCAAGCAAGGTTTTAAAAAAAAATAAAAAATCCGGATCCAAAAAGTTGACTAAAGAACCAGCACCAAATAGGCTGCGTCTATAGAGCAAACCCGTATACAGTATGCTCTGCAGAAACTTGTCTAGAATGAATCATCAAATAAATGTAAAACGTTTTCAGAGAAGTAAAAGATTATAAACAAGAACATCTGCAAAACAAATTCATCTGCAGTATATTGGCGTCCATAATAACATAATAATACTTAAATCTCTGAAACACCAGTTTTGTTTGCAACCAATGGAACCATGCTCACTTATACACTTACACGCACAGTAATACACTTAGTCACCATGGATGCAGATGATGGCAGAGAGATAAGGCCTATTCTACAGAAACCTACATTTCAACAAGAATGGCATGAAACAGCTGCAAACTGCTGTGGGTCATCAAGCTCCGATGAGACAAGAGGCCACTTGGACCTGAGCTCTAACTTCTCCTTGTCCAGATAGTTGTAAATATTTAAACATACACTAAACAGGAATAACATTAACATCATATAACATTATCAATTATATATGAACGTGCCAGGCCACAGTTGCAAATAAGAAACCTGTTCTTAATCTGTCTTGCCTGGTTAAATAAAGGTAAATAAATATATACTAGTAAATTGGTGCCAGGATCATGGGCACACCAGACTATGCCTGTTAGGAACAAAGGCTACCCCGTCTGGTCCGATCCCACAGAAAGCCGATTAAGAACAAATTGACTATGATAGAAAGACATCAGAACACCACAGCCTACTGCAGATCGAAAGTTCATACCAGTTCACCATAATACTCTACATCCATGAGTCCCCCAGATCTGCTCCTTTCCCTAAGGCAAATCTATTTACAGAAATGCTTGGCTACAGTAAATACAGTGAATAGGCTTTTAGCTTAGACCTAAACACTGAGACCCGAGTGTCTGAGTCCCGAACATTAATTGGAGGGCTATTCCATAATTTTTGGGCTCTTAAAGTAAAAGCTCAGCCCCCTGCTTTAGTTTTCATAATACGCGATACTGACAAGCAGCCTGCATCTTTTGATCGAGGCATGGCACAGTGGATCATAAGACACTAGCAGTTCAGTCAGATACTTTTAGTGAGACTTTTAGTGTTTTATAGGTGAATAGTAGGATTTGAAAAACAATGAGAAATTTCAGTGGGAGCCACGATGGATAAGGTAAAGGTGATGTGCTTGTATCTTCTGGTTATAGTGAGGACTCACTGCTGCATTCTGGACTAACTTGAGCTTATTTATGCATCTAGTTGAACATCCAGTCAGTAAGTTACTTAGAGGTGATAAAACCATGAATTAATTTTTAATATATGACAAAATATTTCTTTATCTTGGCCATATTTGTTAGATGAAAGAGAACAGATCTATAATCTATAATCACCCCAAGGTCTTTATATGATGAAACAGAAAGTCCATCCAGAGCAGAAAGCTTTCTTCTAGCTGCAAGTGGTCCTAGTACCAGTACGTCTGTCTTGTCAGGATTAAGCAGAAGGAATTAGAATCCAGTTGCCCATGTCCTTCTGGCTCAAGCTGGCTTTTCTCATCTGGCATTGCTGAGACATAACAGTTTGTCATCAGCATAACAGTAGAATTACAGTATGTTGCCCAGAGGACGTATGTAAAGAGAAAATATCAGTGGGCCTAAAACCGAACCCTGTGGAACACCAAGTTTCACTTGAGAAAAGGCAGAATAGTCACAACTTAAATATACAAACTGACAATGATCAGTCAAATGGTATCTGAACCAGGAGAGGGACATTCCCTTGATTCCTACTACATTTTCTAATCTATGACAGCCAATACTATGATCAATGGTGTCAAAAGCTGCACTAAGTTCAAGTAACACGAGCAAAGAGACGCAACCCTTTTGAGGCCATTTGCAACTTTAACAAACCATGTCTCTGTCCTGTGATGAGGCCTAAATCCTGACTGATACATCATGTATGCTATTTCTATTTACTGTAGATACAGTATGAATATAGCTTCAGCATTACTACCTTTTCTAGGATTTTAGAGATAAAGGGAAAGTTTGATTTCAGCCTGTAGTTTGACAGCTGACAGGTATCAAAGTCAGGTTTCTTTAAAAGTTGTTTAATAACTACTAATTTAAAACATTTTGAAATATGCCCACTGCTGAGTGAAAAGTTAACTATTTTAAACAGGGGCTCCATTTTTCAGTGTGATAAAATTGTGAACCTGTGTACATGTTGTAATCAACGTAGATTCCTTAAAAAAAAAAAAAAAAACGTGCCTACTTAATTGTCCGTGCATGATGTAAAAAGGAAACTAATGTAATATGCTGGAATAAGTGCTATTTTATATGTTTTAGGAAACCATAATGTTAAGCATTACACCCTGCTCGGGGCTTAAAACACAGACACCCTATTCAGCTGGGTCAAATTACTGGCCTGCATCAAGCAAAGAAAACATTAACATTACTGGAACTGGGATAAGAACGTTCAACCACATTATTAAAACCTGGAGGTAAAGTCACCTGAAGTGTCAACTTTGCGCAAGAAATGTGGTCATAAAAGTGGAAGTATGGAAGATCACTTAAACACTTGTATTGTAAAGAACCGATCGCATAAGTCAGAGCTATGTTTAATCGTGAAGGCAAACCTGAATTTGTAATGCATTACTATCATCTTTTAACGCAAATTAATCATATGACCAAGTTTGACCCTATTGGCTTCCCATGATTGCCGCACGGTTACCCAGCTGTGTGTGATAATGGCGCGTTTAATGCATAAATGATTGAGGAAACATCACCAGATGTGCTGAATGCCAATTTTCATTATAAAAAGCTTCTACGTGAACATTTAGATAAAACCAAGAAAAAAAGTGTGCTCGAGCTATCTTCAAGGGGAACTCTTTTTACAAGAATACGGTAAAATGTAAGATGTGGGAGTGGTGGCTTGTTTGATCTGAGGATCCAGGTTCAAGCCCCTCCCCATACTACCCAGCCACTTCATGCAGTGCCGGTCCCATTTGAAACATTTTAATTTAACATTTAAATTTAACATTCCACTGTGTACAGTGGAACCTTGAATTGCGAGCATAATTCGTTCCAGAAGCATGCTTGAAAACCAAAACACTCGTAAAAAGCAAAGTGAATTTCCCCATTAAAAATAATGGAAACACTGAAGATTTGTTCAGTTATATATTTATATAAAAATAATTAATACAAAATATAAAGTAAAAATAAAACAAATTAACCGGCACCTTACCTTTGAAAAGAATCCCGACAGAGCAGTTTTTCCGTTAGTTTAATGCATGCACAGACACACACACACACACTAACGGAAACACTGCCCTGTCGGGAAACATCTTTAACAAGGAACCTCTCTAATGAGCCGCGCACACACACACACACTAAACGTAATCTCTGATAGAGAGAGACTCTGAATCTATAAGAAGGAACCTCGCTAATGACACTTGATTTTGCTTTACACGCACACACACACACATGGTCACAATGTTATAATAAACAGTACACGCGCTCGGATGTTAACTATACGAGACTGAGCATAGGAAACGATTACCCACAATCCCACAGCGCGCGCAAGAGAAGAACTATTGACTCAGTGAACACATGACACTCGACAGACAAAGCACATGCGTACTACTCGTATATCAAGTCCTTGAATATTTAGGTTAAAATTTATTTAAACATTTTTCCAGCATGGATTAGGTTTTCTTCCCTTCAAATATAAATGAGATTTGTGAATGAGAGGTGACTGAGATTTGTTTAATCCTAAAGAGAATTTTAGCACGAATAGGCTGGATTTTAACTGATTATCCTGATTAATCTTATTGCCTTGTGTATTATACTAATTAGACATATGAAAGCATTATCTGTTTCTATAAAACCACAAAATCTGTACAACAGCGTTTAAACAATTACAAAAAGTTTATTGATTTAAAGGTTGATTGCTTTATTGATTTATATCTAAATTTCTGTTTAATCTTTCAAAAAATATTGCACACTTCATGTACAAAAGTAGAACTTAAAAAGAAAAAACATGTTCATACCAACAATGTGGCATGTAAACAAAAATGAATCGTAGATGCAATTTCTAATTATGAACAGGTACAAAATATACAACTCTCTGGTCCAAAAACCTTCATCCATAAGAGCTTACAGATTTTAAAGTCAGACCTGTCTGCACCTTCTGTAGGTCCGTCATGCAGTCCACTTTATATATATTAATGACATATTAAATATATTTATAAGGTATAGATTTAGTTTTTTTCATTTCCCCGTCTAATGGCATAAATAAAATCTTACCAAGTAGCAGCATGGTGAGTAAAGGTTATGAAATGAATTATTTCTGAAATTAAATTTCTAAACAAATGTTTGCTACAGTATGTTCATTTAAACATTTTAAATCAATGCTTTTAAAATTTTTATGTATAGCTACGGTGCTTTAAGAAAAAGAAAAATAATGGTCATTATGACTAATCAAATAATTAGCACAGACTACCTGCGATTAGTATGAGATCACAATAACAATTATTGATATCAATTAAAATGTATTTCAAAATACTGATAGATAATTAGAAAGTGTAAAGATTTATGTGTGAACAACGTACAGTGTGTTGTCCTTAACAACAGAACATGTTTTTATTACCTTTACATTAAAACAAAGATTCCTAATTACGATGATTGGCACAGAAAGAAAGCAGCATGAGACCGACAACTATAAATAACTGTATTCTGCAACTTTAGCAAATGTGTTAGTATACAATGTGAAATTTGGCTATGAGAATCTCTAAGATCAAATCTGAACAAAATCTGAAAACATCTAGGGCTCTTGTGGGGGTGACGCAGATGCCTGGATGGTGCCTAGTCTTCCATTCACTTTAACAGTTTTTGTTGTTACTGGAACCTGAAATAATAATAAAAAATAAATAAATTACAAAAAACACAAAATTTGCAGGTAAAACCCTGGAATTTATAACATAATCTAAGAAGTACACTTTTGTTTAATTGTTATCTTTGTGAATTCGGTTAGCTCATTTCTTCCATTTATGCCAACAATTAGTAGTAGTCAAAGGTAAACCAGTAACTGCACTTTTTTAACAAGTTTTTAACAACATTAATTCCTAATAAATTTTTAAAACAGCAATCATTGATCAGTGGTGTTTCATTCCCTAAATAAATTATACCCAACACGAATCTTTCATCATTTGCCAGCTATACAAGCGCTGGTTCCTTCAAACTACGTCCTTACTTTCCGAAGTCGTTCTGCCCCGGCGCCTGAACGGATGGCCTCCAGCATTGCCTCTCTGGCAGACTCTGGGTTTCCCCCTGCAGGCAGCACCACAGTCCGCTTAGCCGAGGACAAAGTAGGAGGAGGTGGTGGTGGAGGAGGTGTAAAGGCTGGTGGTGGTGGGGCAAAGGTTGGTGGTGGTGGCGGTGTAAAGGTTGGATGTGGTTGTGGAGGTATGAACGCGGGAGGAAAATGGGGACGCGTGTGTCTCTGGTCCGACCGGTTCTCCTCAGTTTTCCTGAACTGCTCCAGCTCAGCGGCGGCTGACGAGTTTGTCTAAAAGTCGCAGTGAAGAGGTTGAAATTGTCTACTGAAACGAAAACAAAAAGATCTGATTCCTAGATTGACCGTAAAGTCATTAAGGTTACCTTCTTAAGTCTCGTCGAATTACTATCAGCTCGGATGGCTGACAGGAGAGCAGAACGTTCGTTTTCGGGCTCCACGTATGATGGCTTCTTCAGCATGCTGGTCCTGGAAGAGTCCGATACCTGGACGAAAATACGGACAGTCATGTAAACCTTTTTTTTTTTTTTTGCGACACCATGTGACATAAACCAAGTGTACATTAGCAACAATTCTTCATCATTGCAACAAATAAAACAAAGCTAGCTAACACATCATTTTAATTCAGCGAGCACAAGAATCGTTGGTTTTTGGTATCACTACGTAACCTAAACATAAACAGAGCTAATTAGGTCAGGATTGAGGGTTAAGGTCAGGACTCTGTGCAGGCCAGTCAAGTTCTTCCACACCAAACTCACTTCTCCATGTCTTTATGGACCTTGCTTTGTGGACTGGTGCGCAGTAATATCATGAGCCCTGACCTCAACCTGATAGGACACCTTAAACCCTAGGGATTAAGAATTGAATGTTACTCAAGTTCAAATGCCTGTGAAGGCAGGCAATTGAATACTTATATATACCAATAATGTGTCATCTAAACAAAATGAATCACAGATGCAATTTCTAATTCTGGACAAAATGAATTTGCTTGCACCACCAGAATGCTGTGCTGCCTGCCCAACGTGTGAATAGTTTACAGTGCACCGCCTGCAGGATTTTACAGAAATATTTTACAAGCTCAAAATGCAAACACAGAGAAATGTAAAAACAAACAAACAAAAAATTGTCAGCATGGCGATATATGGATCGCCACACAGAAGAATCATGATAAATCACTGAATAGATTTTTCCCATATTTCTAAAATATAATATGCTGTACTACCACTGACTGATTAATAATAGGTATGACACTCAGTTCGGTATTAGTACCAACAAGATTCGCACGTAGTCTAACAAACACACAAACGAACAAAAAAGTACTCATGTATCATTACATCGTATAATTGTTATTTTTGAAGGTTAGTCTCTTATGGCAAGGAACTAATAATGAGGATTATGTGTTGAAAATTATAAATTAACATTTTAACAAAGTTAATTACTAAGTATATATGTGATGTATTTATTGCAAGCAAGCTTATCTTGGAATGAAAATTTCCTGTTTGGGATACTTCACCTTTCTGAGACGTTCCATTCCACCTCCTGACTGAATCGCCTCCATGAGCGAACTGTGAAGAGACATCTCCTTCTCTACCGACTTCAGCGCCACAGGCTTAAACTTTTTAACCGGCCCAAATGGACTTGGCTGGATACCAAGACTGTGTAACTCTGGTTTCTTTGCTACTGCTGGACGAAGAGTGTTTACTGTACTGTTCAGAGGCAAAGAGTTTCCTGTGTTTTTTTTCACTGACATGTTCTCTTTAGAAGAAAACAGAGTGGGTTCAGACCGTGTAGAAATGCCTGCTTGCTGTTGAGGCTTGCTGCTTACTCGGCTGGAATTCATAGGTTTAACGCTAGATACATTTGTACCAATGATTTGTGGTTCTCTAGAGATTTCCTGCTTCTCTGGAGTATAACTTTGGTAGGGGTTGGCGGCAGCAAGAAAAGGCACAGAGTTTACAGATGCATCCGAAGCCTTACGATTTGACACTGCTTGCACAGGTTTTAGGTCATTCTTAAAGGCTTGGCTGGTTACCTGCTTTTGACCAGCACCAGTGGACTCTGGAAGCTCCTGAACACCATCTACATTGCTTGAGGAAATCCCTGTGTACTTAGTAATAGCTGAAGCCACATAATGACTTGAAGTTCTTTTGGAAGGCTTGAGGAAAGTAAGATTCTTCCTTTGCTCTGTGAAAAACATATTTTCGGCAGGATCCGAAACAGCAAGCTTTTTCATAACTGCAGATGCGAGGTTGGTGCTTGGCCCGTTGACCTGTTTCGGTGGTTCCGTAATGCTTGATTTCTCTGGATGTTGTGACATCGCTGCTACAGGTAACGGTTTGGGTGTTTCAACCTCTTCAGTCTTTACAGAAGCTCTTTTATAGGCACTAGCTGATGGATCCTCCTTCCTAGCTGAACTCCAGAAGGCCTTAGCTTTGTCCAGGAGTGGAGAATCCCGGTCATCACCTATCTCGTCAAGGAGATCAGATGTGTCCTGAACCTCTCTCTGTGTAACCATGTTACCCAACTCATCGATTTTTATGGCACCCATACGCAAGGAGCCTACAGACTTGACTTGATTTTGAGACCCGGCTGGTTTAGCAGGGACGATGGTAAACGTCTTCAAGCCGAACTTAGATACTGGGTTCTCGCTGATCATGTTTTGTGATTTGACAGACGAGGCTCTGTTGAATTCTCTGCTTCCATTGCTATGGCACTGTACTGTTGGTGGAGGTCGAAGTCTACTTTCAGGAACATTCTGTGCACTACTGGTAAAAGTAGACACTGGAAGACTTTGAGATGTCAGCTTCTGTTTATCTGGTTCATCTCTACGCTTAATCCCTGGGCTTATAGCGACCTTCTCTGATTGCTCCTTCTTGTCACCTGACTGAATCCGATCCACTTGTGATGGACTGATTAATTTCTTTGACATGTGAGCGTTGTTGTTTTTGTTCTGCAGATCTACGGCTAGCTTGTTTAAGCCATCTTCTGGTTCACAGTTCTTCTTAGTGCGCTGTAGTGCCGCCTCAAAAACATTCAAGCTAGCTGAATTGTCATCAATGACTTCATCAATTGCTGTAACTGGAACATCTACATCAACCACAGACACAGGGATCTCATCGTCCATGCGCACAGGTTCCTCATATGAGTGATTGATTTCTAATTGAGAGGAAAGAGAGTTGAAGTGGATATTAGTTCTTCAGTAAAAGTTAGGGAATTAATGCTACAGTAGATTTTAGAATAGGATTAATGCTAGACAGGAGGAGGATTTCTTTTAGATTGTAATATAAACTTTAAACAAATTTTACATGTACCATCTGCTAAGTCAGCATCTAAATCAGCCAAGGTTAAGTGGATCTGGGCAGTGATTGCTGTGTCTTCCTCATAGCCGTTGTTTCTGTTGACTGATTGGTCCCCAGGTCGCATGTTTCCGCTGTTTGCACAGAGAACACCATAGTTACTGAATGAGAGCAATCGCTTCAACATGTTCACTAACATTTAGCTATTGTTCAGGGATTTATCTTCTCTTAACGAGACCAGAAAATCAACTAATGAGCTGCAGATTCAACCTGTCCAAAATCAATCCAGAACCTCACTAGATTCACTAGTGTGAGGTAAAAAAAAAAAAAAGACATTAATTAAATGCTGACAATTTCTTTTTTGCCCTCAGTCAAAAAGACATACCTTTCACCACCTACTGGATATACAACCTTTTTAATTTGCCTGAGCTAGAAAAATAGCTCTTTCCTGGAAGACTGAAATAGCTGATTCCTGGAAGACTTTCTTGGACGTACACAGAAACGAAGTTTTAAGTGACTCTGCAAGCACAGGCAGCTCCTGTTCCTGCTCCTAGAGTCATTAGAGCTTCTGGCTCTGCAAAAAGCTAGACTTTGCTGAAGCAGTATGCAAAACAAGCCAGGTTGTGCTTTCTCCACTCAACGTGGGAGCGCTCCAGCTTGTCCCAATGGCGGGGACAAGGACCCAAGCAGGAGTGTTTGCAAACAAGCCCACAGATAAGGGATGAATTTTTTTTTTGGTCACAACCATGATTCCAGATTCCTAATTTAGGACGTTTCTTTATAGTTTTAAGAATTACCTGTGGCGCGAGCCCCATGTGGCACAGCCCTCATCGCTGTCGCAGTCTTCCTGAGGTTGGGTAGGGCTCAGAGAGGAATCAGGACCTAGGGAAACAGTGTCCTCAGGGGAAGTAGTTGGAGAGTCAGCCATGCCCTCAGACGGTGCGTAACCTTGATCGGCAAAGCTTTCGCTGCTGCACATGGACACTGTCTCGGCTTCCTGCTCTGCTGTGTGCAGCCAGACTACAGTCAGGCCGTCCAGCAGGGACAAAATGGACACCGGTTAGCATTAGGATAACCTTTTAGTCTATTCTTTTTAGTAACATCATTAAACCATTGCATTTTAGTGGGTTTAGTAGTTTTCTACTGTGCACGCCCCAGAACCCAGTGGATTCAAGGTGTCACACAAGATCAATCTATAAGCCAGGACCCATCATATTCTCATATTATAAATTATATCCAGTGTATGAGGTCTGTCTAAAAAACGTTGAGCCATTGTTAATATTACGAGAACGGTTTTGTGACCGTTGATGTAACCAGGCAACCAAGGAGAGACTGGAATGTGGACACGTGAACACAGCATTTGGAAGGCCTGGAACATCAAGAACACTTGAGAATGGTGAACGTGTACGGAGTGTGATCAACAAAGATCGTCAACTGACAGTGTGAGAACTAGAAGCTGATCCCGAGATTCAGAAAACTACTGCGTCTGAGGCATTATTGTCCTAAGTACAATGTTGTTACATGTTGAACTAAGAAGGTCAATATATACAATGACAGTAAATGAAAAACCCATCACGGCAGCAGTGCGATGCATTAAAGCATGCAGATACAAGTAACGAGCATTAGGAGCTTTTCTGGGAAAAGGTGTGATCTCATCGAGTTTAACGGTCGAACATGACGGTTTGGTAACAACGCTGCTGGTCTAATGAACCTGCAGGTCAGAATTTTGAAATATTGAGGATGTTTTGTGATAAAGCTGGAGTGCACTTGCTGTTGTGACTATACACATCAATTCTAAACCCGGTGAACCTTGGCTTTTTTAACCTCAGCCAAATGGTCTGAAATTAATGGAAGGCAGCCAAACTAAACAAGTTGTAGGATTACGAGCTCTCTCTGCTTGCGCATGATTGCACCAACATTACCTGATTCCTTTCACTTGTTCCTTTTAGCACTGCATTTTTTTTCTCTCTTTCAGAAATCCCGCCCCATATCTCACTCATCCTGTCCTGACAAACAGCCTCTCGTTCCTGCTGCTTTCTGCTTCCAATTTCAGAACACACACGGTCATGAAAAACCCCTAAAATATCAAAATTCTTTAGGAAGCTAGAAGTGAGATGAAAGATAAATCTGCTATACTATTCATGACATAAAAGATGAAACTATTTGAACCAACCACTGGGTAACCTTGGGTCATGTGGTGTGTGTGTGTGTGTGTGTGTGTGTGTGTGGGGATGTGCTGTAAACTCCAGTTCCTGGATGTATCATGAGTCACATGCTGTTTCCCAACCGTTTCCCAGCAGAGCTCTTAAAACATGGCAGCTGCGACCACAGATCTCTCTCTCTCTCTCTCTCTCTCTCTCACACACACATACACAATTAATGACACAGCACTTGCCAGACACATGATCGCAGACTCATACATACAATCTCTTATGCGCTCAAACCTTGATCTTGAACCACAACTGGACAGCGGTTCTAACTCACTACATTTCCACATCGCAGCAAAACACTTGCTCGTGCAAGTTTAGTAAAATGTGTAAGCGGACACGGTGCCGGTGCCTCAGAACACCACCGCAGAGTTAGAGTCACACCAAGGCAAATAACAAGCACTTGACTGTACCACCACAGTTTGGTATTAAATTTTATATTAGGTCAAATTTCAGTTCTTTTCTGTTAGTAGCTCTGACCGCGGTGCTGCTGTTAGTGGAGGATTTCTGACTGGTGGCTTGTTTCCCACACTGTAGTACCTGATACACTCGAACACACCGGGTCAGGCTCGCTGCTGTGCTCAGGACGGTCTGTTGGCGTTCGTAGATGGGGGTCTGGCACATTCTGTAGACCAACTGATGCACTGCATTGATCAATTATCATATACATACATATTTTTTCTTTTTTATTAATAAGGTCAAAGAGTTCATACTTTATAAGATGGTTGGTAGCTTTAACATAGTGAACCTCATGTAAGCAACAAATCTACACTATTTATTTATTTATAAACTGTAAAAGGGAATTATTTTCTTGGGGATCATCCAAATGAAGACAGGTTCCTTCCTCTTGAGGTTTCTTTCAGCCTCCTTATCTCAGGGAATGTTTCCACGCCACCATCACCTCCTGCTTGCTCATTACGGACAAACTGCTACAGCTGTACACATTTTTAAAAAATTGTAAAGCTAGAATTTTTATTTCTATAAAGCTGCTTTGGGACAACGTCCACTCTTAAAAGTGCTCGAAAAAGTCAAATGGAATTGAATACGGCACTGCGATTCAACGAGTCCGCCTCACTCTCGGGCCAAGTGCGTAACTACAGAAAGTCCCCAACTTATGAACATTACGAATTTCTGCAGATACGAATGGGCCGCGGGAAAATTGCCAAAGTAGCTCATGTGTATTGTACAAAAAATAGACACTGCAGTGCACCAGATACCGATATTTACAATTGAATATAAACACCGTGTAGCGTTTGTCCCTCCCTCCCTCCCCCCCTTGGTTGAATATAAACAAGGTCAGCTGACCGCGCTGTATCACCGGGAGTCTCCTCTGGATTTAAAGGTGCAGTTTTGCAAGAGTACAGTATAATGCGGAACTAAAACAACAAACGTTTGACAGAACTTGTTCTTACTGTACTGCATTCTTACCTAGTCTAAAAAAAAAAAGAAAAACTAAAGGAACAAAGCATTGGACGTTAAATTACCCTGACTAGACTGTAAAGAATCGCGAGTCCGATTTGCCCGGGGTTGCTACAGTCATACGTAGCTGGAAGCAGATAGAGACAGCAGAATGTGCTATATTGAAGACGCTTTCACTCTCAGTCATGGGCACGTTTGAGCTCAAGTAAGCGGAATGTTTTGGATAGAGCTTTCCTCCGAGTGTGTTACGCCCTAATTGCGTGTAAACAACCATCGTGATCATTTGCTTATTATTAGTAAAAGAAACGTCTTCAATTCCAAATAAAAACTGTGTCCAAATTTATTTCGTTTAATGCAAATTTGAAAACACTAACCATGACACAGTTGAAAATTTCACACTATTATGGCTGAACTCATATCTGAATCTCCTTTTGATTGAACCCCAATGTTGGACGAGTGCACGCCTGCTCTTGCACAACATGGAACTGGTTGCACAGACCTCGTCGAGGCAACGACAGCGCTGTAGTGATAAGAGCGCTCGTATGACAAAGATGTCTCTGTTTTAGGAGGCAGTTTTATCAACATATCAACATTTCGTGACTTTCCGACAGGCACAACAGAACAAGCCGGTCGCAATTCATATAATATCAAACATCCAGGAGGACTCGGGTTAACACCGATGCATTCAGTCTTTTAATAAGCACACGACAGAACAAGCACTTGTTTTGTTTTTTTTCTGTCAAACTGACAATACTGATTTAAAGGAAATGTGATTGAAAAAAACAAACAAAAAACATTACACATCACTCATGCTAGCATAACAAAGGCACGAATTCTTCAAACTCTTCAATCTCTCAATACAAACATCTGGAGGCCATCCTAACTGTAGACATCTGAAATGGCAGACGATTGGTTCGACTGTGTCCCTAAAGAAAGGAGTTCAGGAAATTGAAAAAAAGTGAAAAGATATTTGCTGTCCCAACAGAATACTGTGTTGTGTAATAAAACTGTTTAAAATGCAGCATGTTAGTACTCAAGTCCATTTGTTTTTAATTCCTAAAGCACTAATTGCCTCGTTAGGGTGACCAAAGATAAAAATTGGGTCTTGCACAACTTACAGAAGAAGACAATCTGCAAAATCTAAGCCTAACTGTTATTAAACTTAAAAAAAAAAAAAAATTCTATAAGGAGACATTTTAAGGAAGGAGTCTCAAGTGTCAGCCCTTTAACTGCAGAATGGGGGAAGAATGAAAGAGTGGCTGCTATAACGGAAAACAAACCACCCTCATGTCACTAATAATATAACTATAAATGGATAAAAAGTACAGTGGTTTGTCCGCTAATAAATTACAATCTGTAACTCGTAATAGTTTTTTGGTGGTCATGTCACATCACACAGTCTCTGATTATTTTCCTCAAAACAGGACAATATGTTATATTTTATTCCATGCTTTGAGGAGTTCTCAAACTCTTCTTTTGGAAAAAAACATTCTTTTGGATCGTCCTTACTGTATGTATAAAGGTTTAGCAGTGAAACAACTGATTCAGTTTGGTTTCCTCATCCCAGTTTCCACAGTAAAACCTTATTCTCACAAACCAACCTCACCCCGGGTTATATTATTACACTGCCCGGCCAAAAAATAAATAAATAAAAACAATTCACACACTATAACATTTTATTGACTGCCGTGAGCTTATTACGGTGCACAGTGTGGTGGTGAATACATGTTTTAAACGATTCCTTATGCTCCCAGAACCACTCTTTCACAATTTGATTCCTGGACTTATATATAACCTGGTCATTCAGTACATTCAGGTCGTCGGCTGACTTCATTTTATTGCCACATAACGTTGCTGAGTCTCGACCTGAGCGACTGAAGCGACCCCAGATCATAACACTGTCTCCAGAGGCTTGTACAGTGGACACTATGCATGATGCATCGCTTCATGTGCTTCCCTTCTTACCCTGACCCTGGTCGCTCTGTAATACGGTCAATCTGGACTCATCAGACCACATTAACTTTTTTCATTGCTTCAAATTAATAATGTATTGGATATTTAATGATGCCAATAACATCAATAAATAACAAAAAAAACTTATTTGGCCAGGCAATGTAATTAATGGCTGACTTTGGGTTTTGAAGGTCACAGCATGTCCTTCACATGTAAAGCAATTTAGTCGTCATGCAACAACTAAGCAATGGCAGCATCCTGAATCACATTCCCTTCCCCTCTGGCTACTAACCGTCTTTCTTGAAACTCTTTAACCAGCAAACGGCAAACCAACAAACAAACCTTCATCGCCCCAAAATCCATCACCCAATCACACGCGAGCAAACTGAACCAAACTTTTCCCAAAATCACCTCCACACTCCCAGCTTTGGTAAACAAACATTTCCAGACATTTGTAAAAAAAAAAAAAAAAAATGGTTTGATTAAAAGAAAACATTATATTTGATATAATGATGGAAGGCAAAAAAGTTGGATGGAGGATGAAGGGAGAAGAGAGAAGTGAGGGACTGGAGCAGATGGAAGGGATGTCTGTTCATCGGCGTCCGGAGTGCATCAGGACAGGAGTGCAGCAGTAGACTGCAGAAGGAATGAAAGCAAAAGAGAAAGGAAAGAGGAGAAAGGGGAAAGGAGGGGGGGGGGGACAAAAAAAAAGTGCTTTAGAAGAAATGATATTGGAGAAAAACAGAAAGAAATCATAGCCTGAAAACTGATCTCTAAAAGCCGATGAGAAACTGACTATAGTCGTATAATGTAGCCTGATGCAGTCAGCAATTTATACGAAATATTCAAACTATGCCAAAACCGTGTCCTTTTTTCTCAAAGGTACAGTAAGCATTACTTTTTGAAGAGACATCTTTTTATTAATGACATTTTTTGAACCGAACGTGCTGGTATGCATGTGTGCATGCTCGCTAAAATATATCAGGAAGCACTGAGGGTAGGCTGACCCACTGGCTGACTTTCTGTTTAGCCTTGACATAATTGTGCGCGGGAACGGGGCCAAACCACATGATAAAAGACTTCTGACTGGAACATCTTTGCAGAGTAATAAATGGGGGCAAAGGAACATGCGGTGTTCATAACAGCGACAATCTGACCATCTTGATTCATACACATTTCATACACATTTCCATAATTTTCTTTTGATTCTGTAAAGCTGCTTTGCAACAATGACCATTGTTAAAGGCGCTATACAAATAAAATTTATTTGAATTGAATATTAAGGATCTCAGACTTACGCTCATGTCCGTAGGTCATTATGGGAGGGGAGTCATCTCAGGGACAAGAAGATCATCAGCGTTAACTTTCATTAATCACTTACCGGTTTTGCTCGGCCCCTTCCATGATCTGGATATCTTTAGCAATTGGAATGAAGTGGGAATTAATTCACTAAACCCAGACTAAGACTTTGGATGTTGTTGCACCTGCTGTCACTTGCTTAGGTACTACATTTCGAATGGCACCGTAAAGGGATGAAAGGGAGACTGATTTGATGATGGCTAAGAGTGTGTGAAGCAATAATCTGCATACCTTCTAGTATATGTGCGCACATGAACTTTAACAAAGTCACAAAGGGATATAGTGTAGTATTGGGTCAATGCCTCCAAGATTTTATTGACCGCATTTAGCTTGGATTAAACTGCACAGTTTGAATGATTCGTCATGCAGAAAAACTCGTAAATGTGATAACCTGGTCATTCAGTACATTCAGGTCCTCAACTGACTTCATTCCGTACATAACGTTGCTGAGCCTAGACCTGAGCAACTCAGGCAACCCCAGATCATAACACTGCCTCCGGAGGCTTGTACAGTGGATACTATGCATTATGGGTTCTCAGTTCTTAACCCAGTTCCAATTATTTCAAATCTCCTCAACCGTTTTCGGTACTTGAAAAATTTGACCCTTCTGTGCTGCCTTTTTTTTTGGCTAGGCAGTGCAGTTTAAAATGACAGACAAGCATTACTTGGTTAATTTACCTAGAATTCATCAAGAAGTGCTACACATCAAGATGTGCTACTTTGGGAGATACTGTACTGTCATGTGATACCCAAGACCAAGAAATAGAGCATGATTGGTCTTGTCTTTGGAGAGGAAAGGCAGCCTTCCACTTTCACAATCCATGGTATCTATTACTTGATGCGTACAGTTACTGGTTTCCTTAAAAAACCTCTTCTACTATGCCAGAACATGAGCAAACGTTTGAAAAGATGCAAAAGGATAAAGCAAGTGTTGATGTCCACTGGCGTCCCAGTGTTGACGTTTGGGTAAACAAACAAAACGGCAAGACTGCATCTGATGATCAGATGAGAAAAGGCTGCAGGCAGTTAGCTATCCGATTAGTAGAATGTTAGGTTAGCAGGAAAAACGGGGTCGCAACCATAGTAGGGTCCAAAACGTTGAGCATGTACACAGACCTGTTTTTAGGTTTATAAAAAAAACACTATTTCACTCCTCACCAGTTCACTGTTGCCTTTCAACATGTATTAATGGAAAATTATAACCTTATTTAAGAAATTATCCCTTTAATCTGCAAAATGTAATTTCACCCATACTTTAAATGTAGCGAAACGACAACAAATCTAATAAACGGGTAACCTGCCAACAAATTGTTTTATATATCCAAATGATAAAATAAACAACTGATTAGTTGGATCTAATGGACTCTGAACTTTTGGCCCTGACTATAAAATGCAAATGAGAAAAACAGTGAAAGCTTTATGGGTCTGTATCTTCTGCAAATTGTCCTTTTAGTTGTAGGTTTAGTAAGCTCTCAACAACAAAATCTAACTGTCTATCCTGAAATCATTCGGTTGTAGTTTAAAGACTTGCTTTCATTCTCCCCAAAATAAGTAATTAATCTTTAGATAAATGCTGAAACAAATATGAAACAACTGCCAGAGATGCTCATTCTATATGTCCAAAAGTAGTTAAACAGTTGTCCAACATAGCCTTGTTCTACCATAAGGTTTAAGCACACAGTTGTCTAAAATCTCAATGTATTCTGTAGCTTTAAGAAATTCCACTTTCATGGACCTAAGGGGCCCAAACCTGTTCCAGCATGCTAATGCTTCTGTGCACAAAGTGAGGTCGAGGAAGACATGCTTTGCCAAGGTTGGTGTGGAGGAACTTGAGCGGTCTGCACAAAGCCCTGACATTACTTTCACTGAACACTTTTGGGATGAACTGGCCTATAAACTGCACACGAGGACCCCTTGCCTGACCCCACTAATGGCCTTATGACTGAATACACAATTCCCAGTAGAAATGCTACAAAATTTAGTAGAAGAGGGGAGCATTTACAAACAGCACGGGGAAAGGGTCAAGGATCTGTAATGAGATGAGACCAAATGGCATACTGTATAAGAGGACGTGCCATTCTCAGTGGGAACCAGCCAAATACAGCAGTATGCTTATGGCAATGGCCTTCGGAAAATGACACAGATACCTTGTTCAGAAGAAGGAACTGAATAATAACAATATGTCTATCACATATTAAGTACTACAGTCACTTTATGAGGTCCCAGTATGTATATGCAGGCAGACACTAAAGTATTTCGGTGGTTCTCACCACTGCTGATGGTTAGAAGGGGTGAAATAGAATAGCAAATTTCATAAATCATAACAGCCATATGTCCTGATTATTATAATTTTTTTAAAATCTTTTATAAATGATATGTGCTTCTTGTAAAACCAACCGTGCTTCTTTTAACACCTACTGATCCTGAGAGTACAGCACTGCTAAAGGTGGTTGCGTCATCTCAGCCAGTCTTTATCTGTGATTTGCTGACAGCAGGCAAATCCATCATCTTAATCTCTCCTTCCTTGGAGCTCATACGCGGGCTGCAGCTCGTCCCCGAGGGCAGAGTCATGTCCTCCTGGCGCTGAACCATCATTCTAAATGCTGCTGACTAAGCACGGCTGAGCGCCGATGATGGATGGATGCCAGAACACCTAAACTGCGTCATCGATAGCTTTAACACCTTGTCTTTAGCACGTCAACCTCGCCTTTAACGCAACATACCAACTTTTGCTAACTTGTGTAACGGACATCTAGCAAGCAATGCTTGAAAGGAAATATATAAAGAATAAATATGCATGCTGAATATAATACATCAACGTGGCCTTTACTACAGGCTGTTTAGCCAGTTTACTATATTTCCAAAGCTTTCCTTACAAGTAAACTTGTGGCCAGTGAACCTAACACAGTTGAGTAAATGCTAAAATGATGAATTTGCAGATAAAGACTCCCTGTAGATGCTGCTGTTGTGCTTGGTACATTAAGCAAAACCGCTGCTTGTTTTGTTCAAATGGTTCGTTTCATGTGCTCCTTGTACAGTAGTAAACCACCAGGTTATCTGGTTTCCACTTTACATGGCATTGGCTGTGTTTTTCAGACGGCACAGTAAACCCTGCCAGAACGGCAACTTCAGACCCTGACATGAAGTAAAATCTCACCCAGGTAAAGCTTGCGCCTTTCAGCAGATTGTCCAATCTGCATCTTATCTGAGAATGTCTAAGTTTACAGTGCAACATCCAGTATTTATTCTGACAAACTCTGCTTTGTAAGCTGCAATTCAGTCCTGACCATCAGCTACCAGTCACCAGAGAGGCTTGAAGTCAAATGGCGCTCTCTGCCTTGCACAGAAACTACTCGATTGGGCCTGTCACTCACTTCAGGACAGTCGAATTCGAGTTGCAACCAAGAGTCCTGGCTGTGCACAAAATTGTTGTCCTGTATCTGGTCAATGTTGGATGAAGCACAGCTGGATACAAAACCACAATGTCCCAGAGCGGTACTCTGTGGTGGAGCTGGCCCGTCAGCAAGGTCAAGACACATTGCCCCACGAATGGCCTCAGTGTGCAGTTTATAAATTTCTGCCTCTACTGCTGATCTTTCAGCAATCAGACCACAAAGTCCTGCTTGTGGCACCAAAATGGCCTACAAGGCCTTGGTTTCCAGTGCTCCTCTCCCTTGTGGCCACAATTCCATTGCAGCTTCTTCCCTGAATAGATCTGATGTTCCATTGACAGTTGCCCAGTGTTCATAGAAACGCAAGTAAATATTCAAGTTTTTTTTTTTTTTTTCCCCAATCACATGTTGCAGAAGCTTCGGAAATGCCTACATGAAATGTCAGCAAAACATGCTACAGTTGACTGGTCGTATTTTGAAAGTAGTTCAGAAGTTCAGAAACCAGACAAGCTAGTTAGTCATCTAGACTGTTCATCTAAATAATAAGAGAAACAGGAATTAATATAGGTGTTCCTCCTTCTGTAATGAAATAGATGGTATTGCACTAGGTACATGTTAGTAAAGTCCCTTTTGTATATTGTTATAGCAGGTCTGTTACAGCAGGCAAAAGCAAGGGAATCTTTGTTAATGAAGATATATATACATAGTTTCCAAAATGCAATACCCTTTTTTGGGCATTAACACATAGGGCCATGGGTAATTTCGTAGTTGACGCACAAAGAAGTTTAAATCCTAGTGATGTCAGTCTTGATTCTTGGTCCTTATACTGTACTACCTACCATTGAAAATGTTTTGCCTTCAACTGATTCCTAATAGACAGAGCCCAGGATTACAGGGGCACCAAGCTGGGACATATGTGTGCTGAAATGCTGCATACACCCGAATGGTAATATCATAGAATAAGCAAAAAGCACCATTTTGAATAAGGTTCAATTTGTGGAATGGATGGAATGTGTTTTGTCAAGTTAGTTTGAGAGAGAGCAGGATGATTTAATCCACAGATAACATCTCGATTCCTATCTTTTGCATCATACATTTAGTTAGGAATTTATTAATGAAGTAATTTTACCTATTAAAACCACATGGCTAGAGATATTGATAAGACTCATAGTACTTTAAACACCAACTTATTTCATTTATATACTTTTCGCATTAGCCATGTCGTAACAATCAGCTAATCTTCTTATTACAGAGATATTTATGTACAACTTTATTCTCTACATGACAAAGCGTACTCAACTAGCTGCATGATTTGAGGATCAGTAAATGACCAAACACACAGTAAAATAAATACTATTTGCCCTGCTTCACCCCAAGGTGATATAACAGCTGTATGTTATTGTCCATGCACCTGGGGATTTGTACAGTTGAGTCAGGAAAGTTTTTGGGTGGCGTTTCTGGATCTGTGCCAGTGCTGTCAGTTGCACAATATAGTCTCCTGGCTGACCTCTCTCTCTCTCTCTCTCTATCTATCTATCTCTCTCCCAAAAGACAGGCTTCAACCCGCTGAGAGAAAATTCTGCTGCGAGTCAAGCCTGATGAAGACTGATGAAGGCGTAGCCAAAATATCAACGAGATAAATTTTGGTCTCCCTAAACTGTTGATTTGCAGTATGATTTTCTAAGCAGGTGCTCGAATATTCCATGTTTCCTAAATTTTCTGAGAAATCGTTTTAGGGTTATTATGTTCTGAAAAGCCGCCAATGGTTTTTTATCACTTGAGCTCATCGCGGCAAACTGACCAGATGGAATAGGACATGGTGTAACGAGAACTCGACTCAGAGTATGTCTACAGCCATGGGAATCGTGGAAACTAAGCTGAGAGTAAAATAAGGGGTGGGACACACAGAAACATCAGTGTTTCACTTGTCATTACTTCCACCATCTGTTAAAAACTTGATTAGTGACAAGCCAGTTGCTGAGCATGTGTTATTAATCAGCTATGCAATATACTATATTATATATTGTATAATCACCATACAATATTTAACAGTTGTTCCCTAGTTCTTAGAATATACTGGATCTACTGATGACAAGCTTGATCAGTGGGAATTAGCATTTGAATCAATGTAATGGTTTAACATTAGTGCAGTAATCTGGCTACTAACTACACAACGTGGAGTAGCGGGAGATGTTCACGAGCAGGCTATCAAACAATCAGGATGTGTATGCTAGGGTAAGATGAACTTTGACCTACAAGTACCGCTAAACACGCATAAACGTTGTTTGATTATAGTCTGAAGTTCTGAAATTCCAACCTTTTGTCATACAAGTTGAAATAATAATTTCCAAATACAAACCCATTGCACTATGACGGTTGTTCTCCACTTCCTCCACTTTAAGCTCCAGTGTAGATTCTGGCTCCTCAGGTTCTCGCCTAACAAAGCTACTGCGTATTGGCTGTCGATTCGATCCTGCAACTTGTTCCACCTTGGACGTAGCTAACCCGACGGTTGGCTCGGGCATGGTTTCCTCGGCCAGGCTGCTGGATTCGGCGGCGTCATCGCTGCTGGTGCTGCTGCTGCAGACAGACGCAGCCGGTTCGGAGTCCTCGACGCTGTGACTCAGATCGGACATGGAGTCGTCAGATGCCACTGTAGTGCCGAGTACCTGGACAGCAGCCTCGGCGGGAGCTGGCAAGGAGGTGGTGGGATTTTCAGTGGGTGGAGGAGGCGGGGCTTTCCGTTTCTTTAACTGACTCGGTGAGCTCGGTTTTGTCTAGAAAGAACAAAGAAAGGGACAACGTTTTGAGAACAGGGCACGGCGCACAGTGTTCAGGTGCACTTAGTGATTGAGCGCAGGTACGTCGTGCACATTTTGACAGCTGGGACCTGAAAGCAAACTGAATTGGTATCTGTTACACTAAAACCACTTGAACAAAGTATCAAAGCGATTCACTGTGTAAGAGAAACAGATCTACCTAGCAAAGCTGTAGATATCTTTAAGCAACATGAAAGTCTGAAAGTGATTGCCTGAAAGTAATATGGGTCAGGGGTAGCTCAGTGGTTAAGGCATTGGACTACGGTTCGGAAGATCCCAGGTTCAAACCCCACAACCAC
>JAQMYG010000033.1:4317320-4330623 GCA_030014215.1 Clariallabes teugelsi
GCTCCAGGTAGGCGATCGAGTATGGCTCTCGACACGGGACCTTCACCTCCATCTCCCCTGTCGTAAGCTGTCCCCTAAATACATCGGTCCTTTCCCTATTCTCTCGCAAGTAAACCCAGTCTCTTTCAAATTAAAACTTCCTCAACATATGCGCATTAACCCTGTTTTCCATATCTCCCTTCTCTGGCCAGTGATCCGGGGACCATTGGATGAAGGTATCACAAAACCATCGCTCCCTGGGGCTGTGGAGATCGGGGGTGCCCCTGCGTTCAGGGTAACAAAACTCCTCAATTCACGGAGGAGAGCAGGGGTCCTTCAATATCTCGTAGATTGGGAGGGGTACGGCCCGGAGGAGAGGAGTTGGGTACCAGCCAAAGACATTTTGAGCCAGGAGCTCATAACAGCGTTCCACCGTGCTCGGCCGGATCGCCCCGCTCCACGACCCACGGGTCGCCCCACCCGCCGACAATTCCATCCTGTCGATCGGCCTCTACTCCCTCCACCTGGACGGAGGGGGCGCCCTCGCCTCCCCCAGGAGGCCGGTCCTGGGAGGGGGGGTACTGTAACACCTGTACCACCACAGCCCCGGGAAATAAGATCAGGTTCTCCGGATTACTGAGCCGCAACCTTGTCTCCCCCTAGTGTGTCAACGTCAGAATGTCTCCCTGTAATGTCAAATTAGTTTCACCTGTCTCTCCCCTGTGTGTCAGTATTTAAACCAGTCGAACCTGTAGGTCCCTGTCCGTTCACTGTTGGTATTGTTGTCCAAATGTGCTGCTTGTGACTCACGTCTGTTGTCTTTTGATCTGTGTCTGCTCCTCAGGATTGAGCGGTGTCTGCAGGGACCGGGCCTGCACAAGCAGGAAGATAACCAGCTCCTGTTCTGAGAAGTCTGCAACGTATAGCTCATACTGTTTACTGGTATTTGGACTTTTCGAGTTTCTAAGTTTATTTATTTACCTTTTTCGAGTATTCCCGCCTGCAGACCCGACCTGAGAAAGTGTTTCTGTTGTTTTTTTGTGGAGCTGTCACATATGCACTTCATTACCTGTTTTTCTCATTTTCAAGAAAGAAAATAAAGACTGTTATCTTTCCCTGCATTCTGCGTCCGTCTTATATCACCAGAGAACCATGACAATGTTAGCTGATTTAGTTTCTAAAACTGTGAGTTATTTTAGATCTTGATGAGCCATAAAGTTGAAAAAGTATCTGGTGGAAAAAATAAATGTAGTGTGCTAGAAGTGCCTACCTCAAGTAATCCAGGCCTTTGATCTAGACATTTTAATAATTTTTTTTAGAAAACACTCTAGTGCTTAAAAAAATTTTATACAGGGAATTCACTCTTAAATCTTAGCGAGTAGAACTACTTGGGTGTAGTTTATACTACTGTACTTACAATGTGGCAAAATAACTTTATTTAAAGAAGAGAGTTACATGCAACTTTGCCCCCAGATTATACTGATAGCTCAGATCACATCTTTCCACATTGACATATATTCAAAAAACATGTTATTGTAATATTTAGTATATTTCTTTAATAAAAAAAAAAAAAAACTATTCATATATAATTTCGCACTTATATTTTTAAATTCAATCAAGTCCATCTAGTGTATTTTTAGACTAGGTACTGATACTATCCTGAGTAAATATTATATGTCAGCCAGTAAAAGACTGTGAAACAAACCAAACATTTCGTTCTAGCAGTCATTACTTATTCACTAAATCATTTTCTATATCACTTATCCAGTACAGGTCCAGGAGGCCTGGAGCATCTCCTAGAAAACTTGGGGCACTTGGCAAGGGGTCACCTTGGATGGGGTATACATGCAAGGTATACATGGGGGAGAACATGCAAACTCCATGCACACAGACCCGAGGCAAGACTTAAACTATTGACCCTGGAGGTGCGAGGCCACCGTGCCACCAAGCAAATATTATTCTTAGTTTGTTCTTAAGAGTGCCTGCTCCAACATGTATCTAAAAGTTAAAAGGAAATCATTAACCTGAATTCTATCGAAATTTAGCCACAGATCCACCTGCAGTATGAAAAGTAAACCTGCAGCAAACTCGTACTTACTTGTTATCTTAAAAAAATCTATGTGCTCAAACAGAAACCTATTCAAACTATGTAGCAGAAACAAGTACAAATGAATTACAAAAGCAGAAAAAGATTTAGACCATATGATTCGAACAGTAAGCACCAAAATCAAAACATACCTTTTTTTTTTGCATTATTCTATTTACAAATAATTGATATAAAAAAATGGTAAACAGATACAGTCTTGAATGGTCTGCTGTCACGATCCCATCATGGTTTTATAGTATCTTTAGGATTCCAGTGCTGATTAAAGTCTAATCCTACGTCTTTATAACACACATTGTTGGGTTGCAGATGACTACAAATCTGACACTTTGGTTTTAAAATCACTAATAAAAATGTCACACTTTCTAAATCAGAATCAGGTTTATTGACAAGTAGGTTTTCACAAATAAGGAATTTGTCTTAGCAATGTGTTGCAAGCTGAAAAATATGAAAAAAAAATACTACAAAAGAAAAATAATTAAAATAAAAAAGTTTAATTTTTGCTGACAATGTGCATATATTAAGTTAAAAAAATACTACAGTGTGCAAAAAATAGGCAAGCTGAGGTAGTGCAGAATGTATATTAATGTATCGCTTTGTGTACGTGCAAATAAGTTTAAAGAGGCGGACAGTGGGGGTCTCGAACCTTCAGGACAGCTGCATTGGAAAAAAATATTCTTGAGTAAAGTTTTCTTTTTTCTGGTTCTGATAAATTGCTGCCACTTACCAGGGGGTGGTTTTTCAAAAAGCTTATGTCTGGGATGGGAGGGACGGGCCACAATCTTTCCCACATGTTTTAGTGTCCTGGATACGGTCACTTCCTGGAGCAATGGGACACTGAAGCCGATCCCTCTCAAGGAATCTCAGCTCCAGTTTGTGTTTATGAAGGTTCATGTTCTTCCCGAGCTTGATGGGTTTCCTCCAGGTAGTCTGTTTCTCTTCTAAGCTCTGTCCTATGCTAAGGACATGTATTGTTGGCTGATTTTTATTTCTAAATGTCCTGCTGAAGTTTTCAATTAGGTGAGTGCTTTTGCCCTGTAATGGGTTAGCACCTCATCCAGGGTGTTGTCTGCTTTGTGCTCTGAGCTGATAGATCACTGCCCCATATATACTATATACAGATGGTAGACAAGCGCTATTATCCTTTTTTTGTGCGTTTGCTGGCTTTTACCACTGAGTGGCGCTATACAACTATAGATACAACTATAGACTGAGACTTCAGGCCTTAGTTCATTCTCTCAAGGATTAATGAGCTGTAGTTCGTCTAGAGCCGCACGTAGTTGCAGATAAAATCAAGTGAAACATTGTAATTAAACAAATTCATAATCACAGTACTAAAATTACAGTACCAAAATTGCCTTTGACACATCAGATTTCAATGGAAAAAATTAATTCTAGATATCTATATAGATAAGGACTGGGTAATGTGTTAGGAACAGAAGGATGCCACATCGTTTTCTGGAAATGAATATTATCCACCTACAGAGAGATGAACTTGAAAACACCCCAAGAATCATAAAACAATTATGCAGGTTAGTCCATTTTACTGAAATTTCATTGCAGCAACTAAAAATTGTACAATACTCAATAATTTGTAATTTGTTCTAATGGATTTAGTTCAGGCGGGCAAGGGGGCAAGACAATTGTATCAATTCCTTCATCCTCCAGAAACTGCTTGCATACTCTCGCCACATCAGGCCGAGCACCAGGAAACCCAGGACTCACTACAACAGTTTAGGGTCTGACATTGGTTCCAAGCATTTCATATATACTTAATGTCAGTCATGGTGCCGTTGTCTAGCCTGTAGAAGTCTGTGCATTCCTCCATGGATATGCCTCCCCAGACCCACCTCATGCTGAATGATGTTATAGGCAGCATAATGTTCTCCATGGCTTCTCCAGACCCTTACATGTTACATGTGCTCAGGATGAACCTGCGCTCCTCTGTGAACAGCACAGGGTTCCAGTGGCAGGCCTGGTAATTCTGGTGTGCTGTGCTAAATGCCCATCAATCTCTACGGTGAAGGCAATAAGCACAGAACGGTCCTGCTGATGGGTTAAGGACCGTCTACAGCGCTGTCCATCTGTCCTAGAGTAACTCTGTATCCTGAAAATTCCTCCATGCCCTTGAGACCCCCCCATAAATGCAAAATAAGGGAAAGATAGTCAAGATGAGGAGGAAAAAAATGTTAGTGTCCTCCATCTGTAAAACCATTCCTGTTTTGGGGGTCATCTCATTGTTGCCCCTCTAGTGCATCTGTTGTTAATTTCCTTAACACAAAAGCAGCTCTAAGTGATGAACAACCACCCCAGCTACTTAACTGACCAGGGCTGCGTTTTCCAAAAGCATCGTATCGTAAGCTTAAGAAGTTCGTAAAAATGTCTAATGTCTCCACCCCCAGGTATGTGCTTATTTAAAATTTTCTCATATTAGCAAATGCACAACAGGTGAAGATAATTAGGCTAATTTTTTCAAAAATAAATGTAAGAGCTTATTTATTTAGTTACTTATTTATTTATTTTGATGTGAGATACGCAATTGTTGATAATTATTTAAGTAGAGTTATTTATCAATTTCTTTAAGGTTTCATATAAATATCGAAAATGATGCTGATGTCATTTCCGTCAAATACTTTGTTTTATGACTGTTAGACTTTGTTTTATGCGAGATTGGAGCAAGAACGACATTTCCAGTTAATTTATGTTTTTAAACTTGCTCAAGAAGAAATTACAGGACTTTTTATGTTATTCGAGTTGAATATACATTCACACAAGTAGAAGAAGAAATGGAAATCAAAACTTAGATGGATTGCTATAACAGCATGTGCAACAATGACGAGCCATTCTACAGCGTGACATTTCAGCACGTGAACAACAGATAGCGAGTCGTAGGTAGCACTTAAAGCAGGGCTATTAAGTGCATTTTTGGGAAACGCTCTTAAGTGCTAAGATCAATCAAACGCAGCCCAGATTAATATCCCAGAAATTTAACTGTCTTGAGGCTATACTCTGATTTTTCGTTTAATTTTATATACATATGACACATGAGCTGAAAAAGAGAAGAGAGTGAAGAGGAGAGAGCAAAAGAGAAGAAATAACAGTTAGGTATGGTCACAGTTATGTAAAGTATAATGTGAATGTATATTTAGAGCAGATTGCAAGCACGGACTCTGGCAGGACTGACTATGACAGCATAAAAGGGAGAACCAGAAGGAAACACAGACATGAGGGCTCCCTGAGATTTAAAGCAACAACCACTTCACCATCAACAAACCTGAGTGATCAATGAGAGTGAGGAAGACAGCATCTAAACATACCAGTTCACTGTAATACTCTACGTCCATGAGTCCCCCAGATCTGCTCCTTTACCTAAGGCAAATCTGTTTACAAAAATACTTGGCTAAATAAATAGGTTTTTAGCCTAGACTTAAACACTGAGATTGTGTCTTGACTGAGTCCTGAACATTAATTCCAAGGTTATTCCATAACTTTGGGGCTTTGCAGGAAAAAGCTTTGCCCCCGACTGTCGTTTTCATTGACTCTGAGCTCTGAGGTCGAGTAACACAAGCATAGTGATGCAACTCTGATTAGAGGCCAAAAGGAGGTCATTCACTATTTTAACACATGCTGTCTCTGTGATGAGGCCTAAATCAGGACTGATACAGTTTGTGTATGCCACTTCTAAGTTGATATGGAGATAAATCTCTCTCTGTTCTATTCTTCCGTGGGCGATTCTCTCTTAATCAAGTTTGTTCGTTTTTTGAGTGTATATAAAAGTTCTATTTGATTAAACTCCATGTAAATATTTTAATGTCACTATAAATATTTCCACTGTATTTTCCTCTTTGTATAATACTTTGTGAATACTATTTGCCTAGCTGCTTCCAGTTATAATTGTTTTGAATATGAATCTTTCCTGTTTACTTTAGTGATGGGTCGTTCATGAACGATTCGTTCTTTTTGAACGAATCTTTAATGTGACTCAGAAGAACGAGTAGTCTCAGAGACTGATTCATTCATTTTCTACTGAGCGTGCATGCGCAAATCATCGCAAAACCTAGGTAACAGAATTGAGCGATTCTTTCTCAATGACTCGTCTACTCCGAGTCGTTCGTTCTTTTGTCACGTGACTCCCAAAGATGCTATGCAGTGCAGTACACAGGAAACATAATTGAGCGATTCTTTCTAAATGACTCTTCTACTTCCAGTCATTCGTTCTTTTGTCACGTGACTCCCATAGACGCTATGCAATGCAGTACACAGGAAACAGAATTGAACGGTTCACAACAAATCTTCAAGTCCCGAGTCATTCGTTCATTTTTCACGTGACTCCCATAGACGCTATGCAGTGCAATAGAAAGAACGAACGACTCCGACTGGATGATATGAGAGGTGAGCTACTCATTCTGTTTATTATAATATGTCCTTAGCTGCATTGTAATATTTTCATTACTGGAACTATAGCCAACATTTGTGTATGTAGACGTATTGGGGGTCTGTTTATTAAAAATGCAACATTTTAGTTGATTTCTTATCAAAAGAACGAATTGAACTAAATGACTCAAAAAAAGATTTGTCCATTTTGACTAACGAGATTCAAAGAACTGAGTCACTAAAATTATTCAAACTTGCCATCACTAGTTTACTTACTGCTTCTTCTGTATTTCTCTACATATCTTCCTCCTCCCTCGTCTGCCAATATTTTATACCATATTTTTACTTCCTTTTCATTTATTCATTTCCTTTTCACTATGTTGCCTAAAAAAAAGAAATGCAGAAGAAGAAGTGCGCAGGAGAGGCCAGGAGAAACAGAGAAGTACACAGAGGAAAAAAATGAGGAAATGAGAAAAGACAAAGAAGTCTAAATGAATGTGATCGATGAAGATGGGGTACAACTGAAGCAGAGCAAGCGACAGAAGCATGGGCTGATGGTGAGACAAATGCTCCTGCTGTAGTTCCATGTTATGATTTTATTCTCTGTTCAATACATTCCAGTTAAGAAACACACCATTTCATTAACTAAAATTATGTTTTTACATTTAATGATAGATGTGAAAAAAATACAATCGTTACTCAATACATGTGTGCCATAAGTGAAATACATATACAGTCATATTCGAAAACCTTTTTGCGTGTAAAAACATATACAAAAGTATCTGATTGTAGCTGACTGTCTTAGAATTAGGCAAACACAACATCAGACGAACAACAACATATATTTTATTCACCGTGCCATTATTTATACTGCAATAACTTTTATAATAAAGTAATTCTATAACATTTATCAGTTTCTCACATCGTTTTTGGCCGTTCTTCATTACAACATTGATTGAGGTTTTTGGGCATTCACCTATGCACAGCACAATTGGGTTGAGTTCTAGACTTTGACTAGACCATTCCAAAATCTTGATCTTTGATTTTTCAGCCATTCTGATGTAGATTTGCTGGTGTGCTTTGGCTGATTGTCCTGTTGCCACTGAGTCTGTGATGTAACTTTTGATTTTGTTTTTCTCTGAGCATTGCACCATCTTTCCTTGGGGTAAATGTGCTGGGACGTCCACACCTGAGAAGACTGGCAACTGTCTTGAATACTTTTCACTTGTGAATAATCTTTCTCACTGGAGAACAATGAACTCCAAATTGTTTGGAAATGTTTCTTTTGTAACTTTTTCTATATTGATGTGCTGCAACAGTTGCTTATCTAAGACTATTACAACTATGTCTTTCTCAGTTGACATTGTGTTAACACACACCCGAATGCTTCAGAACAGCAAAATATCGAAACTTTTATTGAGATCGGCACACCTGCTGATGCTCAATTAACCAAGCGCTGTTTATTAGCAGCACCTGGCTGCAACTTACCCTCTTAAACCAGCCTCAGCTAGACAGACCTTCTTCTCAAACATTATAAACAAGTAATTTAAACAACACACCCACTCTTTTTGCTACTGTTGAGAAACTGACAAACCCACCAAGTCAGATTTCCATTGAAATGCTCTCTGACAGCAAATGCAATGAGTGTGCTTCCTTCTTTTCTGAGAAAATCAGTAATATTAGAAGGGCTATTAATACATCAAGTTATGCAGAGGTCAGAAAAACTCAAACACAACCTCAAAAAACAGTTACTATGTCTGTCTTCCAAGCAATTTATAGCAAAATCTTGGGAGAAATAGTACAGCACCTCAAATAATCAATTATCTGCGACCTTGACACACTTCCCACATCTTTTCTCAAAAATGTGTTTAACTGTCTAGAAGCAGACACATCACTTCTCTCTGGGACTTTTCCAAACTCTCTGAAAACCGCAGTTGTAAAGCCACTTCTGAAAAAGAGCAATCTTGATAATACGATATTGAATAACTACAGACCAATATCAAATCTTCCTTTTATAGGTAATATTATTGAAAAGGTTGTTTTTAATCAGTTAAAACAGGATATGACCTCACCAAGATATCGTATATAGAGGGAGAATAGAAGAGGACCCAGTGCTGAACCCAAGTGGAAAGTCTATGTGAAGCAGACATCGATCCCCTCCATATCACCTCAGGAAGCAAACCACTGCCATGCTGTGACACATCTTCTAAGGCTCACAAAAATAGGTGAGAGAATCTTGTGCTTCACTGTATCGAATGCTCTGATCGGAAATATCTAACCGATCTATTAACATGTAGCTTCTGACCGACAAATGGAAATCTCTGTGGAATGTGCCACTTTGAATCCAGATTGGTGAGGATCATTGAGGTTGTTCTGCAAGAGATAAAGCAACATTTTATTGTAGACAGTGTGTTCGAGCGAAAAAGGGGATCCTATCCTGGCCGATCCTATCGATTACTAATATCAGCTGTATGGGAGCAACACTTACCTTCTTAAACGCACCAGGAACATGAGCAGATAATTATGAAAACATGAGATACCCGTGTGAGTTGAGTTGAGTTGAGTGTGTTCTTTGTGATTTCCCTGGGCATTTTTTAACAAGGGTTTTTTTCCGCATTTTTTTTTTTGTCCTACAATGTTTGATGTTTGGGTACGACATGCTGATATGATCACATAGCTGCATCCCAAATAACAAACAATTTCATTTCCACGGAATAGATCTGATAGCTGTAATATTATACTTTGTTTCCACAACTTTAAGAGAAATCACTGAAAATGTACAGTAGTCATAGTTATCTTACTTAAACACTGGTTTGAAATCCTCCATGCATATTAGTCATATTTCCTATTTAAAAACCAAAATAGCACTTTTTTGCAGTGTATGCAAGTGTTAGCTGAAGTTGATAAAAGCTCACTGTTCTGTGAGAAAAAAGCTCCACCTCAAAAAGAAAAAAGAAAAAAACATAGCTCAGCCTTTTGACTTATAACAATGTACACAGCCTCATTTCACAATCACTCCTGGACTGAGGAAACATGGCTACGATCCAACCCAACATGACAACAAGTAGGTGCATCGTTTCATTTCACAGTTGCTTGGCAGCAATTACTGATCATTACTACAATTAATAAACTTTCCTAACCATTTTACTTTTACCAAACAGTAGTTTTCTGCCTCTTTGATGTGATTTTCAGAGTGAATTTTTAAGATTGGCTGACTGTCTACACACCTCCAAAACCAGAGTTAATAAAACTAGTTTTCATAAATAAGGAATATGTTAATTCTTAATGATTTCATACTAACAATGTAATACACGCACTAATCCTTAATACTGTACTGTACATCACAAAAAACAAACATATGCATTAACAGACTGTGTCAAATGTTTACATATGCATAAATAATAGTACAAGCCAAGTATTAATCATCTTAACTCATCCTATTAAATAATACCATGGCTTAATTAATAGCATTAAGAGAAACATTTAAGAACAAAATATATTTAAACCCTAACATTTAGTCTATTTAAGTAAACTGTGAGGATTCGTGCTACAAAGGCAGGACAGCCAAGCAGCTGATTTTGGACAAGATGATTAAAATGGACTCACTTTATTGTTGTGATCTTAAAGAAATGGTTGTGGTGATGAGTTCAGTGGAGGTTAATCTATGCTATTCTATTCCATTCAGTTCCCTCTGGCATTCTAGATTTACCTAAACTGTTTATGCTTTTATGTATGTATGTATGTATGTATGTATGTATGTATGTATGTATGTATGTATGTACAGTATGTAGAGAGAAATACATACTCGTATGTACAGTATGTGCAAGTCAACAGTTGCTGAATAGCTAAATTAATAAGATAAATGAATGATAGCTGAGTGAGATATGATTTCTGTCTTTAATTTAATGTAAGAAGTCAGATTTCTGAGTTTAATTTCAGATTTATGAGAATCCCTCAGTAAAATTGCTTAGCTGTCATTTTCTTCAGTACATTTAATAGATGAGAAGCAGAACTACCAACAGGTTCATCTCTTTGTACCTGTTGTACAGCCATGTTACAAAACATGTATTACCTATTTTTGTATAATGTAAATTGCATGCAACAAGTAAATAAGAGCACAGTGTTTTTGATTTTTGTTTGTTTATTTATTTTTTAATAAACATTCAAGGACTAAGATGATTACTAAAATACTGATTATTTACAATATTGTTGACAATGATTTCTTTTTTAAACAGCTGAAGACTACTTTGACTACTACAACATATTTTCACATGATGGCAAATTCCAGATCTGCACCAACACCAACATAATGGACTTTAGCAGAGTTTTTCTCCCTATATTATACAGCATCGTCTTCATTGTGGGATTCATTGGTAACGGCCTGGTGCTGTGTGTCCTGGTGAAGTATCACAAATCATCCAACATGTCAGATCTGTGCCTCTTCAACCTGGCACTTTCAGACCTCCTCTTCCTATTCTCATTGCCTTTCTGGGCTCATTACGCATCCATCACTGAGTGGACCTTTGGGAGCTTTATGTGCCATGCAGTGACAGCGCTCTATATGCTGGGATTCTATGGAAGTATCTTCTTCATGATCCTCATGACTGTGGACCGTTATGTTGTCATTGTCCACCCCTATATGTCTCTCTTCACCAAGTATCGTTCTCTTGAAACTAGCATGGCTATTGCTTTGTTTATATGGGCGCTCAGCTTGGCAGCCTCTTTGCCAACCATCATTTTCTCACAAGTGAAGAATGATTCAGATGTTTGTACATGCAGGGTGGAATATCCACAAGGGACAGCATGGAAGGCATTTTCTTACATCGAGTTAAATGTACTCAGGTTAATAATTCCCCTGTCAGTGATGGTGTTCTGTTACTCACGCATCATTCCAGTCTTAATGGCCATGACATCTCAGAAGAAACATAGAGTTGTCCGACTCATGTTGGTTTTGGTTATTGTTTTTTTCCTCTTCTGGACTCCTTACAATATTGTCATCTTCCTGATGTTCCTGCACCACTTGGGCTACATGCAAAGCTGTCAGTGGAATCAGGACCTGAACATGGCTATGCAGTGGGTGGAAATCATAGCGTTCAGTCACTGCTGCCTGAACCCCATAATCTACGCCTTTGTGGGGCAGAAATTCAGGAAATTATTCCTAAAGATCCTAAAAGAGTGGTTTCCACTTTGTTTTGGTCAGTGTACACCCTTTGTAAGTGACTTCTCAGAGAGGGCGAGCTCTACATCCTCACGCTCCTCTATAATTTCCTTCCCTAATGTTGTGTAAAAACAAAAGTGGGCTAGAGTTCATAAGTTGAAATGTGGGTTAAGCAGACATAATTGAATCATTAGCCATTATCACACATAAAATGTTCATATATTTATACTTTGGCTAGATTCTTTTTTCCTAGAAAAGGATGTTCAGTATTTTTGGTTTGTTATATATTATATGTATTATATGCATATTATATGCATGGAATTTATAATTATGTCATAGTATTTTTAAAATCTCATTAAGATCTAATACTGTATTTGTCACACTATTCTCACTGTGACATTACAGTATGTAGAAGCTACATTTTCCTGTTTTTCAGAACAGATTTGACAGCTGAAAAACCTCATGTAGGATTTATTCTCTTTTTAGTACAACCACAAAGACAATAAAAAAGTGATAAAATATTAAGCCATTTGTTCTGTTCTGGTTTCTTTCTATACTACAAGAAAGTATAATATTTAAATAATCAGATAACTTGAAATTATGAATAAATACATTCAAGTCATGAGATACTGTATTAGATGTAGGTCACAGTTTAATGTATTGAAATTATGAGATAGTATTTTGAGATCCATGACATTATATATTAATCAACAAAAATGTCAATTCAACCCATCAGTTTAAATAATCTTTAGAGGGCAAAGAAGTATCAAGCCTTTAATTAATTATTTGGCAGGAAGTGGTGAAAAGTGTCATGTTTCGGGTGGTGTGCGGGTGTGTGTCGGTGTCTGCGTGATCGTGGCATCACTGCAGGAGGCGAGTTGGCGGTTCAAAAATAATCCTTTTATTGAAAGTTTCACAAAAACACAAAACAAAAACCTAGCTCTCCTCGAGCCTTACTTTTAAACACTTCCTTATTTTCCCTAAACTAAGCATAAACGGAAACTCAACACAAAACGACATAAACAAATGCTAGACGCCTGACTGAGCTTCAGTCAGGCTATTTATAACTCTCTTAATTAGTTACCTCGGTTCAGGTACCGGCCCACGTCACCTGACCGAGGTGCATCTTGGGAACTGAAGTCAGAAAAACCTAAACCAAACTACAAAACATAAACAAACTAAAGGGGTGCCTGGCGCCCTCTAGGGGTTAACCCTTACAAAAAGTCAATTTACTTTGGTTATATGCTTAAGGTCACATGGGCTAATGATTCAGGCATCTGTTTAGGCATGATTCCTAGGCTCAAACATAGAAATGTAATGTGACTTGCAATAATATAAGTAATCATGCCATGTTTTGTGGCCAAAAACACGGAATTCAATTAATTTATCTGTTTTATTCATTTTTATAATAGAATACATTAATCTTTTCAAAATCAAATTCACCTTCATCAACACCACTGCCCTGTAAACAGAAGAACACTGATCACTATCAACTATACACCATAAAACTGATGACAGGATCATTGGCACCCAAAGCTCACCCATGCCCACGGGGTCCAAAGGCCATCCCATCTGGTCCGAGCCCACAGAGAAGTCAATGCCGTACAATTAACTGAAAAAGGTCAATGCTGGCCATCATCAAAAGGTGATTGAAAGGCCATGATTAAAATTATCATAAATGCAGGTGT
>JAQMYG010000033.1:4513606-4525279 GCA_030014215.1 Clariallabes teugelsi
CTCACAAACGCAGGGGTGGTTTCACAGCTATAATATGCATGTTCCAGCCAAAAAAAAATGTTTTTTTTTTTTTTTTTTTTGCCATTTCACAGTTGTCAAATTATTGTGCTGTATAAAGCAAATAAAACAACTTAGGAGATTTAAAATGACTGGAACTAGGTTAAAAATCCTTCAACACATCATTGAAACTGTCCTAGAAGGATAGTTAGCTGACTAGCTGACTACAGTAGTAAGCTGACTGAACCGTCAGCTTTGTGGAAGAAATGTGGCCAGGAAATAATCATGTCTGGAGATCACTTAAACACTGGATGAATTTACATGATAAACAAATCGATAGTGAAAACCAGAGCTATGTTTAATAGAAAAGGTAAAATATTTCCATACACACACAATAAGTGTGATAAGAATTGGGACAGGATTGGAACTAAGCAACTGTATGGCCATAGGAAAATAAATCATTAAAACTCATTAAAAAAAACTGATGGACTTGTAGTAATCTGATGATTAGCAATTGGCACTATTCCAGAGTGATGGACAAATCAGGGTAAGAATATCAAGTCTCTGAAGGCAGTGTGGAGACTTTTTCAATTGCTCCATTCTTTAGGCTCTCTAGCAAAGTGAAATTCTTTTTTCCTGATTAATCTAACTAGCAGGTGTTTTTGTTTCCAAAAGGACATACAATTCAATATATTAAAACTGATTTTAACATTCCTGTTCTAAACTTTGCTAAGAAATTTTTTTTTAAAAGGTTTTCAATCTCACAAATTGGGCATATTAAAAGTGACCCACAGTGATGCACATACCCATACACTATATAGTTTGTGGACACCTGACCATCATACCCATACATGTCTCTATCGTCTGGGAAAGCTTTCGACAAGACATGGGAACAACCATGTGGTGATGTAGCTGTAGTGATGTTATCTCCCAGTTCTCTTGCTTAGACCCCATCTTGGCCTCAACTTTGCTATGAAAATCATAAACGTGAATTATAAAACGTGAAAGTAAAATGTTCTGTAGAATTTTAGTTGAAAAAAGTTCACTTACAAAGAATTGCCTGAAAATGAAAACGATTTAAAGACTCTTGCTATGCAGCACCCTAGATACAGCTTTAAAACGGGAGGAGTCCTTTAAGCAAGGCTTATGATACAGCATGACCGAAGCTGAAAATTAGCGGACATCTGCATTCTTTTGTTCTCACAAACACATGGGTGGTTTCACAGCTATAGTATGCATGTTCCAACCAAAAAAAAATGCCTACCCATACATGTCTCTATCATCTGGAAAAGCTTTCGACAAGACATGGGAACAACCATGTGATGATGTAGCTGCGCAACATTGAGGAGTTAAATATGGGGCATAAGGCTATGTTAGAACATGACACTGTGTATTAGAGGCTTTTAGGAAGTTTCTTAAGGACAGTCCTGAAATAATTCACTAAGTTTCAGAATGAAGTTTAACAAAAGAATAATGCAAATTATGCAGCCAGGTGTGGTTTTACCAAACCCACACCAACCATGGGTCAACCATGCATCTGTTGGGACTAGTAAAACCTTTGTTAAAAATTAAAGTCTCATTATCTTACAGTACATGTGAACTATGAGTTGGAGAGATGTTGTTGGATGTCCTAAAGAATTAGTATGATATCCAATTTTACATTGAGCTGAACATCACATTCAATGCTCATTTCGCTTTCAATAATGGTATCCATTCAATATTCAATATTCAATAATGTGTGTGAAGGGAAACAGGCATGTAATATCCATCTTAAAGGCCTCAATGTTGAAGAAGCACAACGCTGTTAGACTCATGTTGCACTTGCCTTGTCATCTTTTTGTGCTTTTTGCATCAGTTTTTTGGTGCTTTTTGTGTTTGAAAATGCAACACATTTGACTAGTCTGTACAGAATTATTTAACATTTAAAAATGAAGACTATTTGCAATATGTGTGGATACTTTATTAAAGGGAACCCTGATATTGAAGACTGACACTTTCATCAAATGATAAATTTAAATATAAAAACAAAAGTGGCTAGGTCATTAAGCTGATAAAACGTTTCTCTATTGCTACTTATTGTTTACATTCTCATCACTAAAAAAACATTGTGAAATGTGTTGCATACTGAGTCAGAACAGGATAGAGAAGTTCCCCCTATCTTTCAAAGCATGTGTTTATAGCTCATGCACATTTACAGTTACAATAGTTACACAATCAATAAGTTGGTACCATACATTTAAGCACATTATGATTCACACAAGTCAAACAAATTTCTTCTTAATCAGCAAGAAAACTAAATTACACAGCGTAACTATCTAATATTTAAAAACCAGTGCACCATTTGAGTCAGTGTTGTGTTACTTAATGGTCAGGACCTTACTTTCTAAAAAAAAAAAAAGGAAAAGAGTTTTGCATTATTTCATGAGTATTTCATGTTGAGGTTCTTATGAAAAGGAGATATTTTGTTTAGTTTTAAGAGAAGTGGTAATATTTGGTGAGCTGCATGAATTCATATTTGATATTTCGTCATTGGAAAGAAGATCCTCCTCAGGAAATTGCAGCTCAGTGTGTTATTGTGTCAAAATCTGATGGCCATAGAGTTATTTAACAGTCGAGTTTGGAACTAATAAGACATGGCGATGATGTTCTCCAACAATATGACAACCTCCGATGCGGAAAGTAAGTATAACGTGCCTTATCCCATTGCATATTTGGTCAATCTTAACTTAAAGGTCATTATTGCAATTGCAAAGCTTTCTCATTATTAGGTTTAATATAAATGACACCACGTTTTTTTTCAAACTTAAATATGGTTAAATTTTTTATAACAATATAAACTTTGAGATCTAGGGGAGTGTTCAAGTCAAACCTGGACTTGTGATGAAATTTCTGATGAATGAACGCATAAAACTGATTGACAATTACAGAAGACTTCAAGCACAGTACGATGATGAGACTCTTGGCAGCAGTAAAATATTTGACCGGTGCAAACTTTTTAAAGAAAATCGTACGTCCTTGAATGACAATCCCAGCCAAGGTGGCTCTGAGCCGACTGCGCCACTGTTTCTGTGACTGAGAGTAGAATGCCTGATCTTTGAAAATCGTATGATAACTTGTCACCAACTTGCAGAGGAGACGCAGTGAGGGAACTGTACACACAATCATTCGCCAACAACCCTTGCACATTACAGAAACTCGGCTGTGAATCATTGCCACATGCTCCGTACATTATTGACGTTGCTCCAAGCCATTTCCACATGATTGGGCCATTAAAGGAGTTCCTTGGTGGCCAGCGTTTCAGACCGAGCATGACTCTGGCGTACTGAGAATAGGGTCCACATTGATATGATACAAGCACTAGTCAAACACTGGGATATGTTATTCTGTTTTTTAAAATTCCCAATTTACTTGAACAAACTCATACCCCCTGTACTGATGCAAAACTTCACAAATAGATAGTCCAGGAATGAAACGGAGAGCTCCTGATGTTGAATCCAGTAGCTTACCAAAACAATGCATACATGTAGCTACACATGCATCCTGTGTAATAATACAGCACATTACTGATTTAGTGTTTCCAAAGGACATATTTTTCCATTATCATTAGAATTATCATTATTTTTTTGTTGATTGTTTGTTTTTTTGCTTAAACAGGTGATGACTACGAGTCCTACATTGACCCCAAATTCCTGCCCTGCAATACCAACAATTTAGAGGATTTCATCCAAGTCTTTATCCCTACCCTCTACAGCCTCGTCTTTATTGTAGGGTTCATTGGCAACGGCCTGGTGCTCTGTGTTCTGATCAAATACCACAACAGATCAAATGTGACAGATGTCTGCCTCTTCAACCTGGCCCTTTCTGATCTCCTCTTCCTTATGTCTTTGCCTTTCTGGGCTCACTATGCCTCCCTTACCGAGTGGATCTTTGGGAGCTTCATGTGCCGTGCAGTGACAGCACTCTATATGCTGGGCTTCTACGGAAGTATCTTCTTCATGATTCTCATGACTGTAGACCGCTATGTTGTGATTGTACATGCCAATACCTCTCTCTTCTCTAAATATTGGTCTGTCAGAGCTAGCATAGCAATAGGCTTGTTTATGTGGGCACTTAGCTTGGGAGCCTCTCTGCCAACCATCATTTTCTCTCAAGTGAATAATGACTCATATAAATGGAAATGCCAGGTGATATATCCAAATGGGACACAATGGGAGCCATTCTCGTACATTGAGCTAAACATCCTTGGCTTGATTATCCCTCTCTCAGTGATGGTGTTTTGCTACTCGCAAATTATCCCCATCTTATTGACCATAAAGTCTCAGAAGAAACACAAAGCTGTCAGGCTCATCATGGTTTTGGTCACTGTTTTCTTCTTCTTCTGGACGCCCTACAACATTGTCATCTTCCTGAAGTTCCTGCATCACATAGGCTACATGCAAAGCTGTCAGTGGAATCAGGACCTGCATATGGCTATGCAGTGGGTGGAAACCATAGCGTACAGCCACTGCTGCCTCAACCCCATAATCTACGCCTTTGTGGGGCAGAAATTCAGACGTTTAGTCCTCAGGACTCTGAAAGAGTGGTTTCCTGTTTGCTTTGGTCACTGCACAACCATTGTCAGTGAACTGTCAGAGAGAAGGAGCTCTGTGTACTCACGCTCATCAGAGACAACCAGCACAAAGATCATTTAGCCACAGGATGCTGATGGAAACAATCATTTATCAGAGGAAATCAAAGAGCTGCAGATTTGCTTAGTAAAGCACACAATTGTTACTGCAGTGCATTTAATCTTCTAAAATTATGTTCTAGCACTTATTTACTTTGGCTTTGTTTTTCAGTTGCTGAGCAGATTCTGTTTTACTATTTAAAAAAAAATAATTTTACTACATTTTTATTGTTACACAGATTATGCTTGTTTTACATGTGCACCTCAATTAATACATTTAGCATGTATGGACATTCAATAATAATTGCGTTACACGATACATCTAACTAATAAGCAATGGAGTGCACCATTTGACACAATATTAAATATTGCCTTTAAAGAGGTCACAAATAACCCTGTCAGGACTTTACGTGCTGTTTGCCACTGTTCCATGGGTTTTTTTTATTAAACATTTATTAAATGAGGATATTTTCTGTTAGTTGTTGAAGACATGCCTGGTAAAATTAGAAGTTCCTGTGGGCAACCACAAGTTTTTTAAACTGCTGAATGTGCACTTGTGTTTCCTGCTGGATCACAGAAACTTTAAAATATAAGACCATCCTCTGTATATTGTAATAATGAGGATACATTTTGTTGAGTTTTTAAGGGGATGTGGTAAGATATTTCATCAATAGAAAAAAGAGCAAACTCAGGAAATTGTAGCTCAGTCTGTTATCAGATAGAAGTCTAATGCACATACAGTAGCACACTATTTGGTAGTGAGATTTTGAACTACTGAGAGATGGCTATGACAAACTTCAACAATATGACAAACTCAGTCAATGCAAGTAAGTGCGCTATAAGTTTTCTTATTCTATTTGCATAACTGTTAAAGCTGGTAGGTCATAATTAATAAACTGTTTCTATCATTACTTGATGATCTGGAACTGCATCTGGTTTCTTGAACGCTCTACCAGACACTTTTTTTCTCTAACTGAACTGTGATTTCAAAACCATCTCAAATAAAAACTAACCTGTTTAAGGACTTTCATTTTCTTTAAAACATTTTATGCATTTTTATATATATTTTGATGAGCTGCAGTTTAGAATAGATCACTTGCATTAAGTTTGGTGGGAGGTAAATGCCAAACTCTGCAAATTTGTAATCTCCAGGGATGAAACTGACAACCCTGGTTTAAAGTAGATTACCAGGTCATATGATTTCTCTAGTTACCTAAAGAGGACATTACTGGATCTGAGGAATTTCCTTTTCAGTATTACCAAAGCAGCACAAACAAACTTACAACTGAAGCCTTGATGCTCTTATAAGAATAAAAAAATTAACAATGCAACATAACAAGGGCAATGTTTTTGTTTTAAACAGCCGATGACTACGCCTTGTATTCGGACATTCCACCTGGTGGCATGTCACCATGCATCAACAGCAATGTAAAGTCATTCAGCCAGGTCTTTCTTCCTACTCTCTACAGTATTGTCATAATTGTGGGACTCATTGGCAACAGCTTGGTTCTGTGTGTCCTGGTCAAGTACCACAAAAGGTCAAATGTGACAGATGTGTCCCTCTTCAACCTGGCACTTTCAGACCTCCTCTTCCTTTTCTCATTGCTTTTCTGGGCTCATTACTCTGCCAAATCTGAGTGGATCTTTGGAAGCTTCATGTGCCATGCTGTGACAACACTCTACATGCTGGGATTTTATGGAAGTATCTTCTTCATGATTCTCATGACTGCAGACCGCTATGCTGTCATCGTCCATGCCCATACCTCCCTCTTTTCCAAACACCGGTCTGCCAGAACTGGCACAGCGCTGAGTTTGTTTATGTGGACACTTAGCTTGGGAGCCTCTCTACCAACTATAATTTTTTCCAAAGTAATAAAAGAATCAAATATATCGACATGCAAGGTGGTGTATCCCCCAAATACATCATGGAGGCAATTCTCGTACATTGAGTTAAACATCCTTGGCTTGATCATCCCCCTCTCAGTCATGATGTTCTGCTACTCACGTATAATCCCCATCTTAATGGCCATGAAGTCTCAGAAGAAACACAAAGCTGTTAGGCTCATCCTAAACTTGATCATTGTTTTCTTCCTCTTTTGGACGCCCTACAACATTGTCATCTTCCTGAAGTTCCTGCAGCACTTGGGTTACATGCAAAGCTGTAAGTGGGACGATGACCTGAGCATGGCTATGCAGTGGGTGGAAACCTTAGCGTTCAGTCATTGCTGCCTCAACCCCATAATCTATGCCTTTGTGGGGCAGAAATTCAGAAATTTGGTTCTCAAGATTCTGAAAGAGTGGTTTCCTCTTTGTTTTGGTCACTGCACAGTTATTATTAGGGAGTTCTCAGAGAGGAGGAGCTCTATGCACTCTCGCTCATCAGAGATATCATCTACAAACTTTGTTTAGCCACAAGATTGAGGATTTAACAGAGGAAATAAAAAACTGTACATTTGAGCAATAAAGGACAACATTACTGCTTCAGTTCTTTTAATTTTCTAAAAATATGTCATTAATGATATTTACATGAGCTGTTTTTTTCCCATTTGTTGGGGTGATTTATTTTATTTTATTTTTGACATTTGTAACTATAATTTTACTGCTTTTTGTTTTGGATTATGCAAAGCATCTGCACATTTGGATTGGCAGCTGAATGGTAAATAAATCTTAGAGGGACTACATTCATCAATAATAACTAAAATAATAAAAAAAATTCACTATTTGAGTGTGTATTAAGCATTAGTTGATAAGAGGTCACGAATAACACTGTCTGGACCTTGTCATTTACTTTTATTTTTTCTTGAATAAAAATGTTTGACATCATTGTATAAGTATTTACAGTAATTAAACATGTACCAACTAAGAAATAGTAGTTTCTTAAATCAGCCTGGCACAGTAAAAGTTTCTGGTATCAACCTCAAACTTTTAAACTACTGTGTGTGTGTGTGTGTGTGTGTGTGTGTGTGTGTGTGTGTGTGTGTGTGTGTGTGTGCAGTATCCAGTACTGTAATGCTGTAAAGTCAAAATTCTCATTAAAAATACATCCTGCTTATTTTTTAATGGATGTGATAATATTGGGTGAGGCTGCTTAATGTATATTCAATATTTCATCAATAAGAGCAAAGATCCGCCTCAGGAAATTGCAGCTCAGTCTGTTATCAGATTGAGGTCTAAAGCACATAGCTTTACTTGTTGAGCAGCTTTTGAACTAGTGAGACATGGCTATGACGAACTCCAACAACATGACAAACTTCAACAACATGACAAACTCCAACAACATAACAATCTTCAACAACATGACAAACTCCAACAACATGACATACTTCAACAACATGACAAACTCCAACAATAAAGGTAAGTACAGTATATGTTACCATATCCCATTCACGTAATTGTTAAACCTAGCAATATTACTAGATAATGATTTCTAGTAATATTTCATATTATTTTTTAAGGTTCATTGATTATGTGGAAATTCATTTGATTTCTTGAATGTTATAAGCAGGCAATTTGTTTCTCTATTCTAAATGTGGGTTAATTTTAAAATAAACCCTTCTCAAATAAAAACTAACCTGTTTTGGATTTTTGGATTTCTAATGTACATTTTAAGGCTCTTAGCTTATGGTGGCTTGCAGTCTCTTTTTTTTTTTTTTGACTACAACCATACCTGATACAACCTGTATAAAACTGTACAAATTGGTCACTTGCATCAAGTATTGGGAAGTTGATGGTCAGATTCCACAGAATTGTGATCTCCCTAGTCTAGAGTAGATTACCAGAACAGTTGATAATATTATATTAGAGGATGCTACAGCACATTACTAAATTTTCCACAGAATCATTAACCAAAGTTAAATGCCATTTGAACAGAGCAACATGATTTCTGCTCTTATGCATATTGTATCGCATGATAACAAAGGCTTTTTTTTTCTAAAACAGATGGATATGACGATTACTATAATTTACTCATAGAAGATAATGACTACCAGGTCTGCGACAACAACAATGTAAAGGAGTTTAGCCGAGTCTTCCTTCCTACCCTGTACATCATCGTCTTCATTGTAGGATTCATTGGCAACAGTTTGGTTCTGTGTGTCCTGGTCAAGTACCACAAAAGGACAAGTGTGACAGATGTGTCCCTCTTTAACCTGGCTCTTTCAGACCTCCTCTTCCTTTTCTCATTGCCTTTCTGGGCTCACTACTCTGCCAAATCTGATTGGATCTTTGGGAGCTTCATGTGCCATGCAATGACAGCACTATACATGCTGGGATTCTATGGAAGTATCTTCTTCATGATCCTCATGACTGCAGACCGCTATGCTGTCATCGTCCATGCCCATACCTCCCTCTTCTCCAAGCACCGGTCTGTCAAGGCTGGAATAGCATTGGGTTTGTTTATGTGGACACTTAGCTTGGGAGCCTCTCTACCAAACATCATTTTCTCCCATGTGAAGCATGAGTCGAATGTATCACATTGCAAGGTGGAATATCCACAAGGAACAGCTTGGTTGCCTTTCTCATACATTAAGCTGAACATCCTTGGCTTAGTTATTCCTCTCTCAGTGATGATGTTCTGCTACTCACGTATCATCCCCATCTTATTGGTCATGAAGTCTCAGAAGAAACACAAAGCTGTTAGGCTCATCCTGATCTTGATCATTGTTTTCTTCCTCTTCTGGACGCCCTACAACATCGTTATCTTCCTGAAATTCCTGCATCACTTGGGTTACGTGCAAAGCTGTGCGTGGCAAAAGGACCTGAGCATGGCTATGCAGTGGGTGGAAACCATAGCGTTCAGTCACTGCTGCCTCAACCCCATAATCTACGCCTTTGTGGGGCAGAAATTCAGGAATTTGGTCCTCAAGTCTCTGAAAGAGTGGTTTCCTGTTTGCTTTGGTCACTGCACAATCATCATTAGTGAGTTCTCAGAGAGGAGGAGCTCTATGTATTCTCGCTCATCAGAGATATCCACTACAAAGATCGTCTAGCCACAGAATGCTGCTGGAAACAGAGGGCTTATCAGAGGAAATCAAAATGTTGCAGTAAAGCAGAACATTACTGGTGCAGCGCTTTTGATTTTTCTAAAAGTATGTCAGTGCTTTTATTTGGTTTCTCTTTTTTCTGTGTGCTACTTTAAAATGGTTTACTATATTTTAAGGTTAGTTATGCACAGCTCAGTTTTTTTTTTTTTTCTCTCAATTTTATTTTCAAACTAATTCTACATGGACTGCATCAGAAATGATATAAAATGCAATGTCTTTATTGAACATTATTGAAATTATTGTTTAAAATGTAAATAAATTTTAATCATTTCCACAATGCGCGTTATTGTATTATTCACTTATTTATCCAAGAATCTGTTTTCTTTACCTTGCTTACAGTTCATGTATTCTCACAAGACTTTTAGGAAGTTTGCCCTTTTAAGAACTTTCAGAAGTGTCTGTGTGAAAGTATGCACAACATGAAACATGGTAGAGAAGCCATTTGCACTTGACACAAATTCTCTGAATGGTTTACACAATGGGCAATACAAAGACACACATAGAATTTAAAATTTTATACCACAGAGATCTGGCTTACCGCATGCAAAGTTACAGAATGATATTTCACTGATTATAGAAATAATTTTGTCATGTGCTGGCTCCTTGGTTAAATCATTGAGCTACTAATAGGAAGAGGAGATCGAGCTGCCATACCAGATGGGACACCAAGAAAGCCTTAAATATTTCAAAGTATTTTGTTTCAGTTGGTCTTTGGATTAAAAAAATAACCAACTTAAACAATGCGTAAGCAATACCATCCCGTTTATTACACGCTGATTTTGCTGACTATAACAGTAATATGTTTATTTCCTAAATAATAATTACAAATGTTCTCAATTGCTTGAACCTATCTATTTAGAAGTTCTTTTTTTTTTTTTTTAAAGTTCACAAAACTTTTCATTAACCTGAAAGTCACTTACCAAATTGACCCATTTTATAAAATTTGTAAAATTCTCAAACTCTCGCAAAACATTCCAAAAATGAAAGAGAAGCAAATATTTCCAACCGAACATCACAAAATGGGTTTCAATAAATCAAGTCAATCTACAGCAAAATGCAACTATCGATACGGTACATGTGGGTTAGTTTCCCAGCTCGTCAAACATCTCAGGTAGATAGACTTTGGGTCGGACCACAACAGGAAGCAGCTACCACGCATATCTGTTTGGGCAGGCTGATTTATGCTTTTGTGTCAAGTCTATACAGAGCTTACAGCATGTTAAGCATTTATACATGTGTGCTGGTGTGTTTGTGTTGTTCTGCAATTACACAAACTGTTAGTTGGTGGTGGGGTTTCTATGCCACTGTGCAGTGTCTTCTCCATGCTCTAGTGAGTTTATCTAAAAAAGCAGATGGCCTGAATTTCACTATACGGTCACCAAAAAAAAACAAGCAGTTCTGTACTACTCTCTGCGCTTGCAACCAATGAGATGAAAAGACGGTGACTCCCCACGACATCAGCGTTTTCAGGTAAGTTTTCACTTGAGGTAAATAGCAAGAAAATAACTATTTTAATCAATCTGTGACAGTTAAAGTTTGCTAGTAAGGCGCAGGTAAGGAGCACAGATTCCAGCTCATTACCAACTTTTGTAAGCTAGATTAGGTACACCAATAAAAATAAATTTTTAACATTTTTAAAGTTTACATTCATAATCTGTTAAAAAAGTTAAACAGTCACCACCATTTAGATCATTTCATCATTTATGAAGTTTTTTATAGGCAGCAGAATTTTCAGCCACGGTCTTCTCCTCCTCTTTAAAGCCAATTGAACCATCCTCTTCTTCTTTGTCTTTCGGCTGTTCCCTTTCAGGGGTCGCCACAGCGGATCATCTGCCTCCATCTAGCCCTATCCTCTGCATCCTCTTCTCTCACTCCAACGAACTTCATGTCTTCTCTCACTGCATCCATAAATCTCCTCTTTGGTCTTCCTTTAGACCTCCTGCCTGGCAGTTCCAACCTCAGCATCCT
>JAQMYG010000033.1:4550399-4561917 GCA_030014215.1 Clariallabes teugelsi
TGCTCAACAATCTGATTGCTATAGTCTATACTTTTTAAAAATCTATTTTCTGTTTTATTTGCATATATTCTTCATCACTTCTTATTGCAACCTTATTTTTTTATCATTTTTGAATAATGTTAATTGGAATTTCCCATCACAGTCAGTTACACACAAGTTAAGAAGCCTGTGCATTTAGTTGTGAGCCCACATTTTAAAGTGAAAAATAAATTAGTTTTGAATCTAGAGCTGTAGATTAACAGCCCACTTCCTTGCTGTGAGCAAGCTTCTGATTTTTATCAGAGACATGATTTGTATACAGTTCTGAGAAGGCAGAGGCGGTGCTCTCATTCTAAACTGAATTTTATCAGCCTCACTATCTGCATCCTCACGGACCAATCACAGGCTTTGATAACAATCAAGTATTCAAATTCATGCTGTAGCAAATAAGACTTCAAATGGGACATTGCGATTTCTTACATTTAAAATGGCAATTTAAATTAATCGAGTTAATGAAAGTCATATAAAAAAAAAGATTAAAAAAAAAAAAAAGGTTCTAAACTCTTTCACATAGTTGCGAAACATTGTAAGAAAAAAATTGAGAAAATTCTCAGGAGATGGAGATATTTTACACAAGCATCATTGTGGCAGGAAATCTGATTAGTTTTGAAAGAGCTCTTATCTTAAAGGAATTATGTAACATCAGCAGGTCTGCAAACGTTTTTTTTTTTTTTTTAACCTATGTTGCCTACTTTGTTTACACATATAGAACATTTAGACTCTGTCAGCAATACATGTAGCGATAAAGTTTTAAGATTTTCTATAATAGGCTCAAGAATATTTTGTTCCTTAATTCTTCATCCAGACTCTTCCGGCTTTCAGACGCATAAACAACAACCACACCTCAACCACTTCCACCTCTGTCTTCCTTTTACATTCTGATGCACTGAATAAATGCAAGACTTTAAAGTACCTGAAAACAACTCATTTGCACATGACCTAAATTTGCACAGCCCCCTGCCTCATGTGAATATAAGCAAATTACAGCAAGTTTTGTATATCTTCCTTAACTGGAATAATTAATTATCTTTGACAGTTTTTCATTTCCTCTTTTTATGCCATGTTTTTATAACTTGTCCCAGAGCTGCATAATTTGTAAACCCTTATTTATTTATTTATTTATTTGTTATTATTATCCTTTATCTTCTCCATTAACAGGACAAACTGACTATACATTTCATTCTACAGCAGTGTAGAATTGTGTGGCGGTATGGTGGCTTGGTGGTTAGCATTATTGTCTTGTGTATCTAAGCTTGAGGGTTTAAATCTCGCATCCGGTCTCTGTGTGTGGAGATTCATGTTCTCCCCATGCTTTGGGGGTTTCCTCTGGGTACTCCGGTTTCCTCCCACAGTCGAAAGACGTAAGTTGTAGGATGATTGATGTTTCAAAATTGCCCCTAGTGTGTGATTGAAAGTGTGTGGCTGCTGGTCTAAGTATATTAGATCCTAGCATGCCAAAGTATACTTAAGTGTACTTGCAGCCAGACTATTTAATTGTACAAAAGCCCAATTTTAAATGTATTAAGTATACGTTTGTGTGCTAAAGTGAAACAACTAAGCATTACTTAGTACACTTAAAATATATGGCTGTGTGTATACTAATGTACATACCTGACAGTAATTAATAAAATGAAAGTATATATTTAATGTATTATAAGTACATTACAGCATAATTTTTTTTTATTTTTTTTTACTGTTTTACAAATACATGAATAATATACTATGAATTTATTCTTATTGCAGCAGTAGCATGCTGTTATACTTCTGGCCAATTCCAAGTACTAAAAAAGTACACTTTGTGGTTAATAAGAATATACTTAATTATATACAGTAATATAGTGCACACAGTCTTCTATAATAGTGTATTGCAAATTTGAGTTTAGGACCTTTTACAAATACTGAATGCATTTTCTACACTATAACATGTTTTTGAAACACATTACATCAGTTATTATGAGGCAGATTTTATTCATGAGTTCAAAAGATTTAATTTGCACAAGGTTACAAAAAAAAACAGTACTATAGTTTACGTGAAATTGTCTCACAAACACAAACAAAAATTTGTCTGAACAAAGACAGACATTAGTATTAAAATATACAGGTACAGTATAGTGTTAATTTCGTCAGCTACTGTATTTATATTTTAGTCTTAGTCCCCTGATAAATGTCCCTGTTAGTTTTTATCATATTTAGTCAATCTATTTCTATTTTTGTTTAGTCAGGTTTTAGTCGAGTTAATGTCTGGACATTTTAGTCTAGTTTTAGTCTAAGGAAACTTTAAATATTCTAATGTAGTTTTAGTCAATGAAAACGTAACATTTTAGCAGTAAGATTATTATTAATTAACCCTACAGTCAATCTAGTCTAGCCAAAACCATTTTCTAAGGTTTTTCAAAAAAGTTCCATATTTTTAAAACTACAATACAATAGGAGCAGTATAGACAATATTTTGGACCAATTTTGAAACTTTTTATATATTTATTTCTTTTTATGAATTTACCCACATGGACTGTTGTAGGGATGGCTCATATGGGTCACAATCATTTGCTAACCTATTAGCCTAATGTGTTTGGCAACGGTTTAACTATAAAATAAAATTAAATAAAATACCTTTGTTTTGTGGTGCGGCATGGAGAGCCTCACCACGAGATGTAATATTGTTTATAAGAGCCCTAATGCAGGGCTTCAGAGGGGGTCAATGAAACAGGAGGTTATGAGAGTGCTTATGATACGCACGGGAAGACCTTCCCGTTTGGAGATAGCGTGGGGTTATTAAATGTGAACTAAACTGAAAACACAAAATAAACAGAGATCCGCCGTCCATGCGTAACAGGGCAGGACTCTGGAAACTAAAAATAAAAAAAACTATATCCTCTAGGAACTTTCTATGCACTTTGTCTTTTTCTTCTCTTTGGCCCTGATACCTTACCAGTGCTACGTAATGATCGCACCAAGTGCGGCGGTATCAAGACTCTTAAATATACATGCCGTGTGCGGTGTATCCAGGCTGATTGCCTTGCGGCAGTGTTGCCTGGCAACTGCGGGTATAAAAGGCTGCGCCTCTGCCTGTTCAGAGTATTTATGCGTGGTTCTGCCCCTCGTGAGACCTGCGTCGTTACAACCTCGCGACATAATTATGTTCACGTGTGATAACATAATTACCACAAAAAAGCTGTAAAACTGCTGTAAAATAAACGCCTTTATGCGTCTCTTCAGGTTTGTGGTATTTTTCCCAGCAAGTGTGTGCCCACCTGTTTCCCCTCTGATATTACTACACCTTGGCTTTTTTCTCCAGTTCAATATGAAGAAAATGTCCCTAAATATCAGCCAGAGTAAGACTGCTGTGATAACGAAGAGTTAAAGATGACTGAGCTTGTAACATCCTGTCACGTCGCATGCAAACTACTTCTGATATGCTGCGCGCCGTGATGCGAGAAACACTGCAGCTCATGCCATAATAAATGAACACCGTATCACAGCGGATTGTGACAAAAATTAAATGTTGACGAAACTAAAGACAGATGTTTTATTAGTTTCAATTTTTTCAACCACATTTTAGTCTCACCTTTTTTCGTCAACAATATTGCACACTGATTTCGTCACTGTTCATTGATATCCATGACGCCTCATCATCTCGTCTTAGTCATAGGAAAACTATTTTTTATATGTTATATTCTATATAACATAGATTTATTTTTTTTTATAAGATTTGAAAATATTTGTAATACACTAAAGTGTATTTTTTACTTTATTAGACTAGGGAGTCCCCAATATTGTGACCCGTGTTCTCTCTAGGCCCATGACAACCCTACACAGAATAAGTAGTCTATAGAATATTCACTCAATTCTAAATAAATTCAGTCAACAGAATTAACTTACCAAAACAAGCAACTCATAAAAAAATATGTTTTGGGTAAAAATGTTAAAAGGTGTTTACCAGCATATTTTAGTTGCTACATTAAACATTAACTCCACTGACAGATAAAGTTAGTAACATAGATTATCTTGTTACAAGGAGGAGGAAAACATGAGGTTGAAAGTACACATTTACTTATTGAAGTTGATGTTGGAAGCAGGAGAAATGGTTAAGCCTAATAAGTGAGACAAATGAACTAGCTATTGGAGGTCTTAGTCTGTAACAAAAGTGGTCCAAGAAAGAGCACCTGGTCAAACAGTGATGGGTAAGCAAGACTCATTGATATGCGTGAGCAGCAAATCCATGTGGTCCTACAATCAGGTATAAAACTTAATGTCCCACTTTTAATGTGATGTGTTTCTAATCTGATTATAGTGGGTCTTAGTATTAAAATGTTGTTGTCTGAGGTTATATTTTTCTTTCACCATGCCTCATTTATTTAACAAAAAAGATGCCAAAAAACTCCAATACAAATTATCCCCATCAGCCAAGTGCTGCTAATCATCACCCCTTCATTAATTGATCATCAGCAGATGTGCAGACCTCTATAAAAGCAGATGTTTAAGTAGTTCAGGTGTGTGTTAACACAATGCCAAGAGGGTAAGACATAAGCAATGCATTTAAGATAGTTGCCAATTTTCCCGTGAGTAGATGTGTCAGAACATTAACCCCAAGGTCGGACCAAGCAATCCTCAGAGAAATACACTAGAGCTACATCCCAGACACTACAGGCCTCACAAGCATGTTAAATGTCTGTGACAGCACAATTTGAAGAAGGCTGAACAAAAATGGTTTGCTTGAAAGAGTTGCTCTTCTGTCTAAAAAGAATATGGAAGCACAGCTCACAAAACTGCAAAATACAAGGCTTCTAGAATAATGTCTTATGGACAGATGAGACTAAAGTGGAGTTGTCTGGCCTTAATGGCCAGTGCCGAATTCGGCAAGAAACCAAACAGAGGCGCTATCGATCTCATTCAATTGTCTTTAAAGCACTGAAATTAAATTTGAACTTGTTTCATTGGTATTTTTATAGAAATTGGTAATTATATGTCACTGGTTAAAGTTTTAGTAGTAATATATTACATATCTAATAATAAAGTATTATAATATGGTAATATTGAAAAATATTAGTTTAAACAGATATTATTGCAATTTTGTAATTAAATGTAATTGCAATCATTTCCAATTAATCAAAAAACTGTGATTAATTAGGCTAGTAATTTATTTATTTATTTATTTTTATTTATTTATTTTATTCTCAGCCGTTACACACACACACACACACACACACACACACACACACACACACACACACACACACACACGTAATTTAAAATAATAAGCAGAGCAAAACACTGATATCTTTATACTTTTAAACTGGGCATCTTAGTAATATTTCAAGGTGAATTAGCCTATAGGCTGTATATTGACCTGGGGTGAGACCATTATACTGTGCCATACTATTTATTTTTTATGATGGATGCAGATAATTAACATTTGAGTGCCTGCTATTGCTCACATAGGTTCTGAAACTTTGAGATTTGGGGCATATCGCAGCAGAATACCCTGAGTGTGACACAAAGCGTTGTTACTGCCCTCCACTGGATTATATTTATATAACAGACTTGAGATAAGTCTTGAGGGTAAATACTGTAAAGTCACATTTAAACATTTCTCCCAATTTAAAAACAAGTCTCATTGTTGTCTTTTTAACAGCTTATCTATAGTACTTTTTTGCATTATGAAAGTGTATTTTAGGCAACAGCTTAGGAGGGTATTTCTAAAAAAAAAAAAAGATGGAAGTAACAACCAGCCAAAGTAAGCAGAATAGGGCAACAAGTTTATTGGGCCTTTCAGGGTTTGAGAAAGAATACAGCAGGAAGTGTAAAGGTTGAGCTACTACAGGAAGTGTACAAACTTCTGCTGCTCCTTCTTGAAAGGACGATGTGATACACATGTAAAACCCTAACCCAATATTAATCTTTATCTTGATTTAATGGCAAGTTTATATACATTTAGTATTATTCTAGTATTATACTTAGTCTATTTTTATTTAAGTAGCATATGCATGCTAATATTGATCAGTTCTATAATGTTCAGGTCCTACTTGAGACTGACTCTGAAGCAGGTCGAGCCAGGCATGGCACCGGCACCACCTTACGAGCTCGAGACAGACGTAGATACAGCCCAGCATGCAGGCTTCACCAAAAAAGGGTGCTCTGCCCCTTCACCAAGGTGGTTGTTGTTCCATGTCTGAGGATTACTCTCCTCCAAAAGATTTGCTGAGGTCTTTGCTCTGTCGTCTAGCTCCATTGAGGTCATCCCTGTCAATCCTGGTCCTGCTCTGTATAACTTCGCCAAGAATGTCACGTGATCTCAAGGTTCACTAAGGCTGTGGATACTTTATCAACAGGCTTCACAGACGATGTTTCCTCGTTTTCTTCTGAACGTCATCTTTTTCTCATGGGTTTGCCTTATATCTGCTTAGCCCTGCTCTTCCTGTGACAAAATATGGTAGCTCAGTCAGTCATGACACAAAGGTCCAAAACCTTTTTTCAGATAACAGTAAAATTAATATATTGCACATGTGAAAGATTTATGATTAGAACTTAGCATTTATATATTTCAATGATCATTAGTGCTGTATCTGCCAATTTGATGCAATCACAAGTTGTTCTTCTGGTGTCTCACAATATGCATTTTCATGTTTAAAAATCTCAAATTAACACAAAGCAGTGATCATTCAGGCCAGGCCAGGATGGGCGGGTTAGGCAATCAGTCAGTCAATCATACCAAAAATGCTTCTAAAGTAAACAATGGGTGTAAATGCTGCCATGTTTGGTGCCATGCTGTCCTCTTGTTTATACACTCATTAGGCTACATTGGCTCATCATAGAAGGAGCTCTAAATATGTTCATTAAACTTTTTCCCCGTTCTAATGGCAAATGTTATGCATGTATACATAGTAGCTAAATAAGATACATGATCCAAAATGCTTCTACCTTTGGTATACACTATATGGACAAAAGTATTTGGCCAAACCTGCAATGACATTGTATCCAAATACATTTACTTCAATACTTGCAGCTATAACAGCTTCCACTGTTCATCAAAGCCTGTCCACAAAATCATGGAGTGTTTCTGTGGGAATTAGATATGAGGGCAGACATTGATGTTGGATGAGAAGGTCTGGCTCGCAATCTCCGTTCCAGTTAATCCCAAAGGTGCTCAATGGGGTTGAGGTCAGGGATCTGCGCAGGCACGTCATGTTCTTCCACAATGAGCCTTGTCTTTATAGTCCTTGCTTTGTGCACTGGGGTACAGTCATGTGGCCACAAAGTTGTAAGCGTAGCATTGTCCAGGATGCCTGATTGATTGAAACACCTGAATTCAATAATTAACAGGTTTGGCTAAATACTTTGTCTATATAGTGTATTTAGCAAAGTAATATACAGTGGAACCTTGGATTGAGAGTAACTCGGTCTGGAAGCGTTTTGCAAGACAAGCTAAATTTTTAAATAAATTTTAACTTAATAAACGAATGAGGTCTTGATATACAAGTAGTACGCATGCGCTTTGTCTGCTGAGCGTCACGTGATTACAACTGAGCCAATGGTTCTTCTCTCTTGCTCTGCTGGATTATAGGTAATCATCTCCCACGCTCAGTCTCAGTACACGTGCGTCACTCGTATAGTCAACATCCATGCACGCGTCTACTATTTATTATAACATTGTGACCATGTGTGTGTGCGCATAAAGCAAAAGCAAGTGTCATTAGAGAGGTTCCTTGTTAAAGATCTAGAGTCTCTTTCAGCAGTGATTCCATTAGTGTGTGTGTGTGCATGTGTGTGCACGCATACTGTATGAGTGTAATAGTCTCTTATTTGGGAGGAGGGAGAGGGGCTACTGTGTAAGACAGGAACACTGTTTTACTCTAACGGAAACACTGCTCTGTCAGGATTCTTTTCAAAGGTTAAGTGCAGGTTAATTTGTTTTATTTGTACTTTTTATACAAATATTTTTGAGTTGTGGAATGAATTATCAGAGTTTGCATTATTTCTTTTGGGGAAATTATCTTTAATATACAAGTGCAATAATATACTAGCATGCTTCTGGAATTAATTATGCATGCAATCCAAGGTTTAACTGTATCGCAATATCTTGTTCATGATTTCAGTATATACTTTATGTTTATGTATAACTGCTTTGAAATATGAAGCATAAAGTACTTTCAATTCTGCTTTCTCCTTTGCTTGATTTAGCTCAATAATTTGACCCTTCTTAAATGCCATCTTCTTCTTCTTTATGTATTTTTGTGATTGGGGACCATGTAAGTTCTGCTTAAAATCTGTTTACAGGTTACCATGCAGAAATATTACTCCTAGAAAAAGCTTGTCTCGGATTCCTTGGAAAGAAGAACTGAAAATGTTTTTTTTTAAATAACTCAAGGACCACAGAAAAACACTGTAAGGAAGTTGAGAAGTTTACAGTTCCGCCTATTTTAAACAACGTCGAATGATTATGATGTGCAAATGCCTTTTTATAAAGCAAAAAAAAAAGGATATTTTTAGCAAATGGACAGGATTCCAGAAATGAATCTGGAGGAAGGTAACATTTTGACTTATTTTTATGAATTTGAATACTGTATTTAGTTGCATATTTTACCACTGTGCGAAACATTTCTAAATTGTTGTCAGAGTGCAGACAATTTGATTTAAGTTATTTTAGTTGATTTACTTACTTATACAGTAATATGAAAGTATAATATGAAAAGCATGAACTGAAACTCGATGCTCAGTAAATGCATCTTTGTGGTTTACATTCAGTATAAAATAAATATCACGGTGTCAGGAGGCAAATGGTGGCATTCGCAGGCACGCTTTTCATTGTGATCTCACTCAACATAATGTCAATTAAATAGCGTTCAACATCTGGTTTATAGTGACGATAAAGTTTCCTGAAAACATTGGAATTTTAGGTAAATGCACTGTTAATCCCATTCTTCCCTTTAGATAGAATGACAACCCTGTTCAATAGAAAATTATATATTAGATTTTATGAGCCCAACAAGAAGAGCCACTGGGGTGGACATCGGTACTTAAACCACTACCCCTTCTGGACATTGAGGGTGGTTATGAACAACTGATACAAATAACTCATCCGATTGACAGTGTCTATGGACAGGATTAGGTATGGTTTCTGGACATCTTAGACCCTTATCCAGAGCTAATTGTCCCCAGACCTGGAGGTAGATCCTGGCCCCACCACAATTCTGCTACTCTGTAAGTTCTGACCTGTCAACTTTTGTCTCTTTTTTGGACTGGATTACTCTATGGCTCTGAAACTTTGTCTGCAAAGATTAATCAATTTATAATGTTGATCTTAATTTATTGGACTGTGCTTATCACTGTCTTTCCAAACTTTCTGTGCTTACAAAAAAAAAAAAAAGTACACATGTACTGTACCAAGGGCAGCATCAGTTTTGGGGGACGTTACTTTTTAAACTAACTACTGTAATTCCGTTACAAAATTACTGGCATTGAAAAGTAATCAGTTACATTACAGCATTACCTTCTGATAAAAGTAACTAGTTGGAGTACTTTTCCATTGCAGAAAATGAAAACTCCTTTGTGATTCCTCATGCATGTTGTTTTAGTCAAGACCTTTATAATTATTTTACCATCATTAAGTTTGGCCCATAATCTGTTATCTACTAATGGCAGGAATAACAGAGAGGGGCGGGTTATCTAGGGCGGGACTTGTAGGACTTTCTCATACACACACACACACACACACACACACACACACACACACACTAACGGAATCACTGCTGTCTGGCTCACGGATTAAATAAATTGTCTGAATAACGATTACATTTTTGAAACATGTTGCACCCGAACACTGGAAAGCATATCAGACTTTATACTCAGTTGGTAACTGTAATGTATGTATGAAGTGAGTTCATAGAAAAGGACATACATTTATATCATTTTATATTAATGAACAATGGGTATAAAGTAGCTTCATATGTGTGTGTGTGTGTGTGTTTGTGTGCATGTGTGTGGAAATGTTAGAAAATTAACCACAAAAAAAAAAATAATTATAGATACATGGGGGGACTTGAAATTTCTTGTGAGTGAAGGAGTGAAACTGACGAGACTCTCAACCACATTAAACTGCAGTTGTTCCCATGAACATACAGGGAACAGAACGCCTGAACGCATGTGTCTGTGGGAACTGTACACACAATCATTCACCAGCACCACTTATACATTGCAGAAACTAAGCTAGGAGTTATTGCCTTATCCCTCATACAGTCTTGACCTTGCTCCAAGGCATTTCAACATGTTTGGACAAATAAAACTTGTCCCCATGGTCAAGACCTTGCTATCTCCCTGGACAATCAGATCACTCCTTCAGCCACTGCCCACAATCTTAGGGTAACTCTGGACATTCATCTGTCATTTCCCCCACACACTGCTAACCTTACTCAATCTTGTCGAAGAATCCGCCCCTTTCTTTCTTCACAGTTTACTCAGGTGCTTGTTCAGTTCCTTGTTATTTCAAGACTGGACTACGGCAACTCGCTCCTAGCAGGTCTGCCTCTGTGCACCTTTCGTCCTCTGCAGCTGATCCAGGATGCAGCTGGACATCTCGTTTTCAACTTTCCCAAGTTCTCCCACACCACCCCATTTCTCTGCTCCCTGCACTGGCGTCCTGTAGCTGCCCACATCAATTCTAAAATCCTGATGCCCGCCTTCAAAGATGAAAAAAACGGCCCAGCACCCACATACCTCTCAGCTCTAATCACACCCCACACCACACTCACCATGTTCCGTCCATCCTCAAGCACAGCTCAGCTGGTCCCACCATCTCTCAAAGATCAAGGAAGCTGTGCATCTAGAGTGTTAGAATAAACTTCCTCTAGATAAACAACAACTTAAGACTTCTTCAGTACTTTGATTGATTTCTCCCCATGTAACGTGAGGTTTTACTGTGTTATACAGAACCTTATGTCATGCTGAACAATCAAAAGTCCCGGTTTGACTTGGACACTTCTTGCATATAGATATATATAAGTTTTAAATATATGAAGTGTATATTTTATCAGATGAACCAGGCCTGAAACCAGCCTTTGACAACTAGGAAAAGAGGAAACCAAGAAACCACAGCTCAGAACTGAAGTATAACAAGACAAACAGAGGCATGTATACAGACCCGCTAAGCCTGAAGAGGAACAATGTGTATTTCCGTGGGGGAAGGGGTGGCGATGATTGGGTAGGTGGGGTGTTTATGGTAAAAACGACGTACTTGTGTGAAAAAAAAAAGCCGCAGCTAGGAAAGTTTACAAGAAGAAAAGTTTTGCGAACATTACAAAATCTATCAATGAATCACTAGTTTAGGTGACTTCCTATAATAAATAAAATTGCATCATTGATGATACATTGATGTAACTTGGATACTTTTATTGTTCCATCTTATTTTATCCCTGATTTTATGAATTTGTTAATCAATTAAGTGCTTGGAGTAATTTTACAAGAATTCCCTGTTAATGTTTTTTTT
>JAQMYG010000033.1:4562017-4572805 GCA_030014215.1 Clariallabes teugelsi
TCCCTGATTTTATGAATTTGTTAATCAATTAAGTGCTTGGAGTAATTTTACAAGAATTCCCTGTTAATGTTTTTTTTATGATGTTACGTGCTGAAAAATGCACTTATATCATTTTGTTTTATCCCTAGTCATTCGAAAAACATACATTTTATTCAGCCTTCAGCAACTACAGTAGGAGCGAGGGTTTTTGAGTACAAAGCTAAAAAAAAAAAAAAATTCGAGACAGCGTTCACCAACTGACCCACATTTCTGACTAAATAACGTCACGTCGCACTATATGAGAAGGCAGGTTTTTCCCGAGCACCATCATAACCCTAAAAAGTAGGTGTACAAGCCATAAGACTTCTAATATATTGGTTTCTTTGGTTGGCGTTTCTGGATTTCTTGTGATTGTGGTTAAGAAAAGCTTGCAAGCCCATCGATCCACAGTCTGTTTACTTGTGATGTGACAGCTAGATGTAAACAAGATGTGTAGAAGACCAACACTACGTACTTACAATCACTTTCTGAATGTAAAATTCAGCTACTTGAAACCTTACTGCATCCTGTTACAATTTGGAATTTTTACAACTTACAATTTTACAGCTGAAATGGACTTACCTGGAATAATACGTTTAAGAAAATGTTTACTACAACAACAAAATAATAATAATAATAAAAATCAAATTTTTATTAAATTCAGATTTTTATTATCATGTGATTTTAAAACAAAATAAAAATACAATCTTGGAAGTTTGTTGGAGAACATTTCCAAACACAAACATATCCATACTGCTTATACGGTGTGTAGGATCACAGGGAGCCTGAAGCCTTTCCTAGAAGATTAAGGCCACAATGCAAAATTAATACCCTGAATGCGGTGCTAAGGCACAAGCATAAACTCACACAGTCACACTATGGGCAGAGGTTGGTAGTGACGAGTTACATTTACTCCGTTACATTTACTTGAGTAACTTTTTGGAGAAAAAAAAATTACTTCTATGAGTAGTTTTACTGCACCATACTTTTTACTTTTACTTGAGTGGATTTGTGAAAGAAAATAAAAAACGCTACTTACTCCGCTACATTCGACTACACTCGAGTCGTTACTTTTCTAACCATTTATTCTACACATGCAAGCTGGTGGATCTACCACCAATCAGACGCAGCAACAATAATCACATGACTCCATTTGACCAATCAGCGGCATAGTGGAAAAAAATCTTTAGCCAGTGATCTTTAAATTCATCCTACCTGTGAATCTGTCGTACATACGCTTACTGCGCATGCGCGAACAAAAGTTTCCGCATTTTTATCAAATTATGCGGAACTCACATAAATCCATGTTGCAAATAGTGAGATCTTGCGGTTAGTGTACAATGTTGCGGTGAGTATAGAATGCTTTTTTGTGATTATATGCTTTAATTGGACATATAATGTTACAGTAACAGTCTATGAATAAATAAGTATATTTCAGTACAGAATTAATTGCCAACACACATGTTGAACATTTCTATGAATCCCAAAAAATATGATTCATCCCTGGCATCATATACAAAGCATGTTTCACTTGCAAAAGAACAGCTTCATACTGCGGTGTCTTCTCTATCTGCCAGTATCGGTTTTGGCATATATATATATATATATAATCCTAATATATAATTATAATAATAATAAAAATATCGGACATTGCGATTGAAACAGTTATTTGAGTAGTCTTTTCACCGAATACTTTTTTACTCGTACTTGAGTAATATTCTGGATGACTACTTTTTACTTCTACTTGAGTAATATTATTTCGAAGTAGAGCTACTGTTTTGGATACTCCACCCACCTCTGACTATGGGGAATTTAGAAATGCCGATCAGATGTGGGAGGTATAACCAGAGTACCTGGGGAAACCCACCAAACGCAGGGAGAATGCGTAAGCTCCACGTGCACAGACCGAAGGCGAGTTTCAAACCCCCAACCCTGGAGGTGTGAGGTGTTGGTGTTAACCACAGTGTCAAATTTTAAATTATTTTTTATGATCTACCCACCTACTGTACCAATTCTCATTCAATGTACATATTATGTAGGTTTGTGTACATTTGTGGTATATCATTTTAATTAAATCCCTTTTAACTCATTTGAGTCCCAATTAACCATCATATGCTTCCTTCTTTCTCCTGATTCCCTTGAGTTATTCATCCAGACGTCTATAAAACTTTCCCCTCTTTGGTTTCTGTAGAGCGTGCGAACGGCTCATGCTCTTTGGTGTACGTGATACTTGTTTACGCAGGCCGTTAGGCTCAGGACTTATATATCTCTTCGAGAAGTAAATAAACCAGAGAACATTCTGTCACCTTCCAAATCAACAGGTAGCAGCAGGTGGGTTAAAGAGACCTAAACAAATTTTAGCCTTATCAGTTTTGAGGCTCATCTACTGTCTATCAGTAAGTATATCAGATTTATTTTTTTCTATTTTCCATTCTTTTCATATTTTGTGTTTTTTGTGAAATCACAGATGATTTTAAGGAAAAATACACAATATTGAGTCATAGTACCAATTTCAGCCTGATTTTTTGGCATATCCATAAGCCATAATTGTTGAAATAAATAAGAAGGCACATTTTAAATACAGTCAAGGGTGTTGTAATGGCATACAAAGTTGGATTATTTCCTAAATCATCCTTTATGCCAGAAAAAATGCGTTTGGCAACAAAACTAAAAGGATAATGCAAGGGTGAAGGCTTTTTAGTTGATCATGTCTGGCATTCAGTAAAAACATGGTATGCACCCAGTAGAGCATTAGGAACTTGCAAACATTTGAACTCACAAATGCAGCTGTGTATCTGAGCTAATATTACCACCAAATGCCCTGTCGTGACCTTGATCAGTGTCTGAGCGTCAGGGAAACATCCTTTGTGCACGTGACTACATTTGATGAAACCACTGATAGTCTGGTCTGATAATGCATCAATGGTGTCGATCTTACACCTTTCAGTCAGTTACACTACACTCGGGTTTCAAGTGAGAAGCATACTGATGTGTAAGGGAAGCATGTTTACACTTCATGCAAGCGTTTCACTAACAAAAAGACATCCTGAACTTGAATGCATTGCATGCTTAAAACAAAAAAAACAAAATTGCAAAAAAACATTAGCCACTACCTTAGTTTCAATATGTCAAGAGCCAATCGTAAGCTTGCTCTGAGCAAACTTAATTAAGTGCAGCTTCTTTTGTGCACTTCTGCACAGAGCCCCCATACTCTTTACAAAACGGAAGTGTCAAAACCAGAGACCTCAAACATCTGTTATTTTATTTTACTTTTGGCTTTGAGACCCAAAGGCCAAGTCCATCAATTTAATATTTTTGTAAGTATTCTCTGAAATTATTTTGCCCATTGCTTATTATTTGCATGATTTATTTTATAACTATAATAATTTTGTTGCATGCGATCATTTTGTCTTTTGTGGGTCTTCATAGGTAAGACTTTAGTACTGTACTTCTTTTTTTATGTATAGAAAGTACAATTTTGCAGGTTATTGACTCATTTCATGAACTGGCATTTGCCCTATTTCTGGTAGCAAATGTTATAGAAACCCGTGGTGTGCACAGGTGCTTTACTTGGCTTTACAATCATTTAACGTCTTTTTGCATTTTTCTTTATTTCTACTTCAGCAAAATTGTTTAGAGTTTAATTGAAAGGCAGAGATGGCACACAATAGCAGCATTCCTTGGACACTCACGACACACAGGTGAGAACTTTTAACACATAATAGCTGTTCGAATACAATTGTAAAACACTTTGTGTTTGTTTTAAATTAGTGTACAGTCATGATTTTATTTATTTATTTTATTTTATTTTATTTTATTTTATTTTTATTTTTTGCACTACAGTGTTTTATTAAATCTCAGTGTCATTGAAGGGGTTAAGAGTCATAATAATCTCAAGGTGAGACCTGCAATATCTTAAACCTGTTAATATTCCTTCATCATGACATGTTTATTATGTATGTAACCAGCACTATTGTACCTATTAATGGAACATTAAGGAATGGACATGAGCGGGTTTCAGGATCTGCATCATGACACAAGACATTTAGGAAAGTACAAAGAGCTTGTATTGGTGTCCATACATAAAGTGTTGAGTTAAAATAATTTATCTGATAGTATCATATTAATTAATCGTGCCTGTGTAGCAGAATTCGTTTTTAGCTTCTACAGTTGTAGCTGATGTTGAAGGCTCGTGTCATTTCAGGTTACTTAAAAGATGTGGTCACAGTTTACAGAACCTGATTAGATCATTTGCTATATAAAGTCAGTAAGTCTGTCTCTGCTTCCCTTGTTCATTTATCTTATGATGTAATGTCACGAGTCTACTGCAAAGTTACCACAGATACAATTATAGGGAGGATAATTGCAGCATTTGTGTTCTTGCTTTAATGTGACCAGTGGTGCAGGTGGCATAATAAAATGTGGTACTGTATGGGGAAATTTATAAGCAATTTCTATAATGAACAAGACTACGAATTCATTTCAATGATAAGTAAGAAATACAAAATGTTTTCTAGTAAAATAATCCAAGATCAAAGACAGAATGCTGTTATGCTGCCTGACACGAGGTCTCCTGAACTCCTCTGTCATTCCTCATATTTAACAGCACTTAACCTGCAATTGCATTTGTTTATTTACCAATAAAGACATTAAAAGGGTTCATTGTCTAAAGCACCGATGGTTAATCTGGCTGTAATTTAAACAATAGGATTATACTGTAATAATGCCCTACATGCACCATATGACTAAATGGTTGTAAACTCCCGACCACTCGACCCATACAGTAAGTTCTCCGGCACATGGATTAAATGTAATTATGAAAAAAAGACATCTTTATTACTAAATTCAATTAAATTTTATTTATATAGCGCTTTTAACAATGGTCATTGTTTCAATAAAATTAAATAATAATCACCCAAAAATTGTTATCATTTAAGAGGAATAAATTCAATTCAAATTAATGAAATATTTGTATAGTGTGTGTGTGTGTGTGTGTGTGTGTGTGTCATAAAGCAGCTTAACAGAATAAAAGAAAAATGGAAATAAATTAGAAAAATATAATAAAATATGTATAAATTATAATTATCAGAGTTTTTTGCTCATCAGCTTTGAGAAAATAACTCCATTTAGTGTCGGGTCAGATGACATGTTCTTTTTCTTACTAAACACGACACTAGATGTCTAATTACAGTCTTTAATTTTTTTTAAACCCCCTCTACTACATGCATCTACACAAGAAGATCTATTCACCACGTTGCACACTTGCTATGCATACAGTATTCACACATTCTGCTCTGCCTCTGTTTTGTTTTCTCACTGTACAGATTTTTTTTTATCTTAACATATGACATGTGTATATATTCAGCATAGGTTTAGTTAAGCAGATTTTCTTTTTATTCTTGTTTTATGTCTGTTTTCTAACAGTTTGAACCTCATTACTAAGGCAAATTCTTTTGAATGTTTAAATGTACTCTTCAATAAACCTGAATCTGATTTTAAATGCAGTTATAGTATTGGAGTTCATAGAACAAAACAAGAAAAGAAAAGAAAAAAAGAAAAGAGCTGTGGCTTATGGGGAAAGTTGCCAGGTTTTATCAAAATTTCCACCCTGTCTAAGCTTAATTTGAAACATGCCTTTCAATTTATACCAAAATTTATTGTAAAAAAATAAAAATAAACAAGTAGACACAACATGTGTGTGTGTGTGTGTGTGTGTGTGTGTGTGTGTGTGTGTGAGTGAGAGTGTGTGTGTGTGTGCGTACAGTATGTGTGTGTGTCCTTTATCTCCGTTATGTGATAGGACTGAAATGAGCAATAATGCGCATGATTTGCTGTATCTGTACTATGCAGCTATTGCAATACAGAACCAGGAAACCCTGTACTCAGAGAATATTGTATGCTATTCCTTTTTTCATTAGTGGTTTCTTTATGGCAGCACAGTGGTTTAGTGGTTAGATCTGTCATCACACATCTCCAGGCCTAGGGGTTTAAATTTCATCTCTGGTTTATATTTGGAGTATGCATGTTCTCCCTGTGCTAGGTGGGTTTCTTTTAGGTTCTCCAGGTTCTTTCTCCATTTCTCCTTGAGTTAATGACCTCATAAAACTGTGAAATTGGAGGTGTTAGCATACCTGGTGTCTTGTTAAGAGAATGAGTTTAGAGATGTGGAATAGAGCTACTTTGACTGATTAAAAACCACTAGAGTCTAGTTGCTCTGCACTAGAAGAGAACGCTAATGTGAGCCATGCCTTATTAGGGAATCTAATGAGGTAAAGAAACAACACTGAGTGACAGCCAAAGATTTGAAGGCATCATTGAAACTGGCTAACATTCTGTGTTCATGAGTCTACATTATGTAAAACATTGAACAAGTACAGTGTCCATGGTAGGACACTACAAAGGAGGATTACTAAAAAGAACATTGCTGCACACCTGCAGTTTTCAAAACAGCACATTGACACTCCACAGTGTATTGCAGTATTGGCAAAATGTTTTTGGGCTGATGAACTATTTGGAAGTAAAACACAGCACTACATCTGGTGTATAAAGGGAACTGCATATCATCATGAAAACAACATCCTAACTGTAAAGTATGCTGGAGGAAACATCATGATTTGGGCCTGTTTTGCTGCATCAGGGTGTGGCAAGCTTGCAGTCATTGAGGGCAAGATGAATTCCCAAACATATCAAACATTCTTTAGGATAATGCAAGAAGGTCCGTATGTCAGCTGAAACGCTGTAGAATTTGGGTGACGCAACAGGACAGTGGAGCAAGTTCACAACAGAATGGCTTCAGAAAAACAAAATCCACCTTTTGGTGTGGCCAAGTCAGTGTAAAGACCTCAACCCAATAAAGATGCAATGGAATGATTGAGAGCCATACATATGAGACATCCAAAGAATATGACAGAGTTAAAACAGTTTTGAGAGGAAGAATCGGCTAAAATTCCTCATGAATGATGTGCAGGTCTGAGCCAGGGGGGGGGGGGGGGGGGATGTTCAAAAGGTTCACAGGTACTTTTTCTTGCCTTTTTCTTGCCTTACATATATACAGTATGTGTGTGTGGACATTAACATATTAACTTTTAATCATCCATAAAAAAAAAACCTTAATTGGACAACACATTGCTTTGAATTATAATTTGCTTGCTTACTCAGCCAGTTACAGTTTATTAATCAATTAATGAATTAAACAATGATAGCATCTGTTAATCAAACTTTTTTTATGGCATAGTAGTAGGGTTAATAACGACGACAACAACAACCTTTTGGTACAGATCACAGAAAACATACATTTTGAGGACAAAACAGATATATTCCACCCACAACCTATAGGGCCTTTTCTATAAATATACCCACAGTAGGTAAACAATCACACATTTATAACTATGAAACTCAACTATAAGATATAAAAATAATTAAATGTTATTTTATGTAAACAACAAAGCTTATTTAATTTGTTCTTTTCAATGTTTTCAGCACCAGCCCAGCCTATGACTACTCTGATTATTTTGGCTATAATGGTAGTTTTGGTGAATCAGATCCCTGCTATTACCAAACCCATTCAAACCAGTTTCTCCCAGTGCTCTACTCTCTGTTCTTCGTGGTGGGCTTCCCTGGCAACATGTTGGTGCTGTGGGTGATCCTGGGAGGTGCTCAGATAAAAAGCATGACTGATGTGTCTCTACTGAACCTGGCCATCGCTGACCTTCTACTAATCTTCACTCTCCCCTTCCTGGCTCACTATGCCAGAGATACCTGGGTTTTTGGTAACGTCATATGCACTCTGGTCCTCGGTGTGTACTACATTGGATTTTATGCTGGTATTTTCTTTATTGTGCTGATGAGCATCGACAGATACTTGGCTATCGTTCATGCTGTGTTCGCCTTGAGAATCCGAACAAAGGCTTTTGGGATTTTTGCTAGTGTGCTCATCTGGATTATGGCTGTTGCAGCATCGTTTCCTGAGCTACTGTATCTTGGAACTGAAAAGAATGGTACAATTTGCACTGCTTATCCAAATGATGGAATTCACAAGCATGTGAGAAGCATAGGTTTCATTAAAATGAATGTTTTGGGCATGCTGATTCCACTGATTATTGTGGGATTTTGTTACACCACAGTTCTACGGAGGCTTCTGATGCTTCGTACATCCAAGAAACTGGCCATTCGTCTTGTTGTTGTGGTCATGGTGGTGTTTTTCTGCTGCTGGATACCCTACAACATTGCAGCATTCCTCAAAGCACTGGAACTGTGGCAAAAGCTGCCTTCAGATTGTGAAGTTGGCACGAAGATGCAGCTGATGCTACAAGTCACCGAAGCCATAGCGTACTCGCACAGCTGCCTTAATCCCTTCCTCTACGTGTTTGTGGGAGAAAAGTTTAAGAGGCACCTCGCCAGGCTCCTCCGTCAAACACCATGTGTCCAAGTGCAATGTGTGAAGAGCTACATGACCCAGGCAGCAGGCTCAGTGTATTCACAGACCACAAGTGTGGATGAACGCTCAGTTGGTGTCTGAATGGTAGAGGTACAGTATGAATGGTGATACTGACTAGGAACATATGGGTATTAAATCTATTGCCACTGTCTGAAAGTTTTATATAAGTACAATATGACTTACTGAAATTTAATTATGGAATCATGCAGGCATAAACTTCTATCTATTCACATAGATCTATAATTACAAAATAATTAATATGCAACAAAGGGGCATCCTTTAACAACCCCACAAACACAAATGTCACATTGCTTTTCTACAGTTTTCGAAGGATTTTGTTTCTTCAGGGTCCACTCCAAACAATAGTTTTTACTGGTTTCAGTCAAATTTTGCCAAGCAAGAAACACTTTCTTTACGCCCTATGTTTTATTTCTATTGCAAAATAACTGCCTGTAGTCCAGCTATCACGCATACTGAATGAGTGGAATGTTGGCATCCTATAATTCAACGACTGAAGTTTATCCTAGTCCGAGTGCGGTTGTGCCAGGATATCCCCATGGATATTTCTCATGGAATGCCCCTGCCTTGTTCAGGCAGAAATTACTGGGTCATTGGACCTGACACTGGACCTAACTGTTGCATGAAAAAAAGTGCACTGCGCATCAAAATCAAGAGTTTTCTTTTGTTTTGGCTTGCAGCCAATGAAGGTACATTTGAGGTACACTTGGAGGCAATGTTAATTTTTTTTTCACTGTTGGTTTTTAGTTTAAGTACTGTTCGCACATTTTGTCATTGCTTTTGTGTTAAATCTTAAGTATATGTTTAAGTGCCAAACTAAATAGAAATCAAAGGTTTTGCTAGTTAATTATTCATCTTGCACAAATACAGTATATGTACAGTAGTCATATCTTTGAAACAGTGCTAAACACACTGATACATCTAAGCGTGTCGACCAGACCCTGTAATAATTTGTGCAGTCTTTTTTTTTTTAAATTTAAAGTTACATTTGAGGTTGTGAAAAAAATCAGTTCCTGTTATCATTTATATTACAACATAGATGGACAGTCATTTCCTCCCAAGCCCACTTTTGTGTCTGTCTTGAAGTCTATATGCATACTTTTATGAACAAGTATTTATTTTGTTAAATGAAAAACATGTTTTAATAAGGGTTATTTTTTACATGTGAATTATATAAACCATTCAAGACCGTTCAAATGAGCAAGTATAATAGAAATTATAACATATTTTATAATTTATAAATATGTTATAATTTATATTATACTAATTTCTATTATACTTACTCACGTATATACTTACTTATATATATAGGGACGTTTGAATCAAAACAGGAAATTTTGGTAAATGAAGTCATAAACCCTGAATGGGCCAAACATTTTAAAGAGGGCAGTACTTTCTGGTCAAGGTGCCTCAGATCACTTTAATTGTTTGCGTGAACCTTCAGCAAGTGATTTCTTTGAACTTGACGCCAAGAGAAGCATCTGTCTGTTGGAACTTTGTATCATTCAAGAACACCACTTGCCCACTGCAGGAACTTGGCTGAGCATTATTGCCATATCCCCTGTACAGTTCCTACCACCACCCAAGCAATAATTACATGTTTGGGCCATTAAAGGAGTTCCTGGGAGGCCGCATTTCAGACATGAAGCAGGTTGTCTGATCATGGTTCTTTCATACTAAAAAAAAAACTGTCTATCTTGATAGGATCCAAGCATTAGTGAAATGCTGGGATAAGTGTAGGAGGGTATTACATTACATATATAGGTAGCTTCTACTCTTATAATGTGTTCTGTTATTCTGCACAATTTTTTTTTTGTATTCTTGAAATGATATATTTGTTTGGCAAATAAAGCTTGGCTGATGATATATCATGATTCTTATCTCATTTCATTTCACCTCATCCATAATTATCCTTTAGAATTTAGAATTAATTTTTTTATCAATATGGCAAAATAATCAATACCTTGGAAAGCTAAGACTTTTCACCCTGCAGAAAAGCCAATTCACTCTAGTAAAGTGCTTTGGCCCTACAAATACAGGCCTGGAGAGAGAGAGAGAGAGAGAGAGAGAGAGAGAGAGAGAGAGAGATGAATTTGAAGACATAGAAAATACTGTTTTTAGATTTTTAAGCATTTGTATATCAGTCTCATTAAAACATTTTTTAGTCTCCACAGAGAAGGGTAGGGAGGGTGAATGCTGCGCAACAGAGAGATAGCGATCGGGCCTATACTATATGTAAATCATTACAACACTGATTACTGAACGTTTACGTACCCCGGCCATCCACGTGCAACAGAGATTCACCACATTCAAAC
>JAQMYG010000033.1:4769510-4785030 GCA_030014215.1 Clariallabes teugelsi
ACAAGTTATCTGTCGATTTTCAAACGTAACTAGTTCCACTTGTTGAATGTTTATGGAGATAGCGCTGTGGGGTCCGAGCCACCCTGACCAGATTTGTCACTTTAAAACAGTTGACATTGCGGGTAACGTCTCATCATTGTACTTTGCTTGAAGTGTTCTGTAAATGTTCATCAGTTTCGTGATTTCATTGAATGAAATTTCATCACAAGTTCTGGTTTGACTTGAATGCCCCTAATAATATTTACTTTTAGCTTGAATTTCACTTCCACTGCTTTAACTAAACTGTCTAACAAGTTGCTATAGTGATTAGAATCAATGATAGTCTGACTAAGCATTATCAGCAAAAACATGCTAACTTTTATATATATATATAATTTTTTTTATATAAAAAAATATTAAATGTTAAAAATATATAAAAAAATATTTTTAAAAGATTTTTCTACATAGATGACCATGATCGAATGCCAAACTGAAATAACTGAATGCTGAAACGATCCGTTTTGATTGATATTGTGCACTCTACAGGCAGGATGATTTATAACTGTAAATAATTTAAACGTGATGGGAAGAATGAGGTTTTCCCTTGTAAGTAAAATTAGAAAGGATTGCAAACTTATATAATATAATATATAATAATAAAGTAAAATTACTGCAGTATTTTCCATCCATAGCTGGTGACACCCCCTCACCACTTCCTTCCTTTCTTTACACTAACTCCTACATGAGGGTGTTTAGTGGAAGGCCAGAGTGTCTGGTGCTGAGCAGAAGCGCCCTGAGAAAGCATTAGATTTGCAGCTTCGTGTGCCTCCTGGTGGTATGTAAATGTACAACAGACACACAAACATTACACAGTGACATTTGTCTCCTCTTAAAATCCCCTTAACACTCATATGTGGAAACTTGAACCGTCATTTCAAACTTAAGCACCTTTCAGCTAAATGCACAAATTAGTCACACAAACATTATGCATCTGATTCTTAGAAAGTTAGTTTCTCGCTATAAAGTGGGACGTCTAGTCTGGGGAATGACGTAATGAAATTGTATTATTGCACGCATCGTTTCTATACTGTAGCTTCACACGATAAGGAAAAAGTAGTAGACGATACGATCAATACATTTAACCTCACGAAATCACAGGAAGCCTGTATAGTATAGTAAATCTCTGTGTAATAGATTGGCTGTAAGATAACAATGCAACAGAAATATGACGCTTAATATTGAGAGATTAAAAACAAAAACAAACCGCACACATCAAACCGGACTTCATTTGTTAAGCTGCTGTAAATTGTTCAGAATGTGTCTTCAGCCGCATTTACACAGGAAATGTATTATTTGCTAAATAAATAAATGTATTTATTTATTTGATTTTATCCCGAGGGTCTACAAGTTTTATATATATATATATAGTATATTATTTTTTAATATAAAATGTATTTAAAATTTATATTCATTTATTACAAATTTATATTAACTCTCTGCTAAAAAAATTAAAAAGTATTGTGCTAGAAAGCAAGGAAATAATATAAAAAGTATATAAATAAATACATTCTGTACATACATAGTGAAGCAAATCATTTAATAAACGTACAGTTTTCTAGGAAAAAATGCCAAATTTCATCAAATGTTTATATACAAAAGCTTTATCCTTTACACCATGTTCATTATTTTTGCATTTATTGAGCTTTAAGGGGACTTACTAAATGCAAATGCTATAAACTCACGTGATAAACTAAGACAATTAATCAACATACACATCTGCATGGAAAAAAAGACCTAAACCTTTACAAATCTGCCAATTTTTAAGTTTCTAATACAGCTCTTATAAATACCATTTTATAAAGCTCCACATATGCAATCTAAGATGAGTTGTTTAACAAAGTAAAATGTAAAATTATTAATTTCATATATATGGAATGAGTCTCAGCCTCTATGAGCATCTTCACATGCGGTAATCTAGCCGTAATTGGGGCAAAATACTTTTTAACTGTAACCTTGTCAGGCTACTCATGATGTAAAGTAGCTACACAACAATGAAATAGCTGACTGAGGAAAATCAACTACAATCTTTTTTTAATATTTTTTAATGTGCAGCCGCTTTATTGTGCAGAATTGGCACTAATGAAAGCTTATTGTGAGCGTATACTTTTTAACATATGCTTCCTCTAACACACAGTAACCTCGAATGACTTCAGCAGGTTAGACGTACGTATATGGTGTCTGACATTGTGTATTTTTAAACTTGGAATAAATCAGGAAGTTAAATATTTTAGTAACTAGTCAACGTGAAACCAGAACATGACATTTAACAAGGAGAAGAGACTTTCAAACTTCAATGTAGTTTTAGACTTTTTAAATTTAACTGAAAACAGGATCCTTTACCAGATACGTTTCACATTTTTTCTCGAATAAATACCACCTTTCAACCAGAGTCTAATTCTATATTATAGAAACCATGCCATAGTAAATGGAAAGGGTTCTATAAAGAGGAAGTTATATAAAGTGTGTTATTCTGCCTAAACTACATCATGTATTTATGTTAATACTGTAGTTAGCTATAGGTAGAAGGTTAGACGAGGTTAGTTCCTGGTACGCTTGTTATAGATCGATGGAGTCATTTTTTCACCAGCCCCCACCTCTCTCTCTCTCTCTCTCTCTCTCAAAAGACTTTCCTGTGCTAGAAAGTAGATCAGAAATGTTAAACCAATGAGCCCTCTGAGAAAAACACATATTATTACATATAATATTAATATGTTTTTATTAACTTTTTTTTTTTTATATATATATAAACAACTATTTGTTTTTAAGACCCTGTTTAATGTTAATAGTGACACGTCGGCGTAGTGGTTAACACTTTTGCCTCGAGCACCGGGGTTGAGGAATAGACTCTCACCTCTGGTCTTTGTGTGTACGAGTTTGTTGTGAACATGCCTGGTGGTTTCTCACATAGTCCTGCAGTGTAGGTGTTTTCAAATGACCTGAAGTGTACAGTTTGTTCTTGTGCACTTCAATGAGTTAGCACGCCATCCAGGGTGTCATCTCACCTTGTGCCGAAAGTGTGCTTGGAATATGCTCCAAGCGACCCTCACGGGGTGAGCAATATAGAAAATGGATGGATGTTTATGGCTAGATCATGTTCCTATGGTAACAGCTCATCTAAGACCCTGTGTGTGTTACTGTTACTATGGGGAAAATTATATATTAGACCAAGCACATTACCCCGGATACCATATTAACCGATTTTTCATGTTATGGAGGAACCTGAACTACTGTACAAAAATTTGACAAGAATTAAAATGTCAAATTTAGTTTAAAATTCAATAAACATATAAGTTGAACTACAGCCAGGAATAGTCTGAGGTGCTGTTACAGAATATAAATTGATCTAAACATCGATACGGTAAAATACGATACAATGCAGATTACAGCTTTTTTAACCCTCAGTGAGGAAAGTAAGAGCAACAAAATACTGTAGAAGGACCTGCGTAGGAAGAAAAAAAGAAACAATAAGAGGAACCAAAAGCCAAGGGTGAAGTATGTGTCTGTCCATTGACGCTATAATCATGAGAAATATGTTTACGTCAATCAGTCTAGACAAGATAGACATCTTGCAGCGAGGGACTTTTGTAACTCGATACAATAAAAAATTGCTGATTATTTTATGAATATAGGCAATTTAGAATATTTAGTACATACTTATATTTTAGCTCTAATAAAGAATGGAGTTTTTGAATTTACTTTGAACTTAAATCTTATAGCGTTAAGAGAAAATAAAATTTTTACTAATGAAATTAATCTTATACTGTAGATTCTATTGAGTTTATAATGTTCTTTGACATGATCACTGAAGGATGACGAGCTCCCCCTGCTGACTCATTTCAAGATTATTTCAAGAACGCTTGCACCTCATCTTTATCATGAAAGAGTTTCTCCACGTTACACTAACTGTGCTCACCCGTAAAGCTGCACTGAGAAATCCAGAGTTATAATTCTATTAAACCTCATTTTTATTCTACATGATGGTCAGTCATGCAAACGTGCAGCAAGTTCCTCAAGGACGTCTCATGTACAAACCCAATGCTTGGATTTTTTTTTCTTCTTCTTAGGAATAGCCCAATGAGATCAATACGGTTTTGTAATGAGTACTGCACACCTGTGTATTCAAAGAAAGACGTAAATTTGAATTGAATGGTGGAAAAGGGTTGAGAATCTCCCTTGAGGATTTAGATTATTAAAGATAGCTGTGGGTGCATGCAAAGCAGCACACACACACACACACACACACACACACATGAGAGAGAGAGAGAGAGAGAGAGAGAGACTTGCGGTATGTTAAATTTTCACACCTGAACAAAGATAGAGGTTGTGGAATATTTTTATTTCACACTATCAGACAAACAAGTCCTAGCTGCACGCAAACATTGCATCTTTTAATTCACACAAAACCTTTCTCTTTTGGGTGAGGGGAGGATGTCTATAATAAATGTAACAAAAGTCTTGTAACAAATTTTTTTTGCTGATTTCTAATGTTTTTATTATTATAATTTAAGCAATACATTAAATTTAATGCTGGGAAAATTTATTAATTATAAATTTAATTATAGTAGCAAATACTGTACAAATAATGAAATAAAAATGTAAAGACAAATACAGACAAATAAAATAGTCTGAAAGGAAAAATGACAAAGAATTAAAATCGCACTTTAAATGACTGGCATTTTAGATGATGAAAATTCATGAAACCTTTAAAAGATTATTTTGTTTACATTAGTGAGACAACGCTCCTGTAACTTTGAAGCATACTTGACGTTCCTCAACAACTTGCTGATGAAGTATCACCAATTTTATTTACTTTGTGAGTGTATCATGTCTTCTAAGCACGCTTAACAACTTCCCTGAACTTTAAAAACTCGTGACCAAGTTGTTACTTGCGGTAGAGCGTAGACATGGTTTAACTGCGAAAAAGGTGTAAAAAAAAAAAAAAAAAAAAAACTACAACTGCCCCACACTACAGCTGAGTGATGTGCTTTTAACCTCTAATCTCATTGGTCAGTACCACTGAAAATGAATAGAACCCAATGAGACACTTTCTCTTCTATGATTTTCAAGAACTACATCTAATCTTCACCTCACACTGTAATCATGAACGTGTTTAGAGAGTTGTAATGCCATTATATTGTCTCCCCCCCCCCCCCAGACTTTACATAGATATTTATGAATGTAATCATTGAGATATGAACGGTAGAGTGACTCATCTGAGAATCTAAACTAGGTATAAACCCGACATCAGATAAACTTTTGCATTTGCATAGGCCGTTTGGATTGAAATGATGTGTGTGTGTGTTAGAATGAACTCATGTTACACATTCTAGGATTTTCTTTTTCTCATTTTGAGTTAAATAAAGAAAGTCTTCAAAATTCACCTTTAAGTATTTGTTTTTAAACTTAATGTTATCCTTGTTGATTACAATATTAAAAAAAATACTAAAATAAAATTGAATAAAAATACAATTTTTGCATTTAAAGTTACATATTTCCACTAATAACTCATTAAACAAATCATTACATCATAGATTTATATATTCATCATTATCTGCACTGCACTTTGCAACAGACGGTTCCCCTTTTATAATACACACACTTTCCTATAAGCGTGCAGATAAGATCAGATCTGTTATTTTCAGGTCTTATCTCCAGATCTGCAGATGAACCGACTGCGTGCATTTTTCACACCTTTTACACCTTCTTACTCATCCTGGGCAGGTTGCTCACTGCATGAAGGTGCCTCAGCACAGATTTGAAAGGAGGCCTGAGAAATATACAAAACATCAACTCCGAGTGTTAAACAAAATGCTCATTTAAGTTCTTTTATTTTTTTATTTTGTAGCTATAAATCTACTTCTTGTAAAGTACTATACTAAAATCTATATTAAGAAAAAAATATATATATATTGGCTTTGAGTAACTACTCGCCTTAGAATCTGACAGAAAGAAAGTTTAACAATACATACGCTATCGTTTATGAGGTATTTAATTGAACACATTTACTTTTTCCTTATTTGAGTGGGTAAACTAATAAAACACACCTAACTTCGTATACAAATATACTGAAATAATAAAATGTACCATTTAAGAATTTATAAGACTGTAATTCTGTAATGTTTGTGAGACTGTGACTAAACACTTTAAGGGGCTCGTACTTTTATTTTTTTTCTTTCTTTCGTTTTCGTAGATTGGTAAACTGGAGCAACAGTACACTCTTGTGGGACGTTTTATGTATTGACCAAAATTCTGCCATGTTATGTTTAATCTCAGTATGCAGTAAATACAGCTGTTCTGTGAAGCCCTCAGAGGTTTATTAGAGAACAAACAGCATCTTGAAACCCAAGGAAGGTCAGGAATAAAGTTGTGGAGACGTTTACAGCAGAGTTATGTTGGAAAAAAATATCCCAAGCTTTGAACATCTCACAGAGCACAAGGGACAGATATTCGTCGGTGCAGTCCACACATCAGGCCTTTGTGGCGAGAAGAAAGCCATTGTTAAATGGAAGCCATAAGAAGGCCACATGGTTTGTCTCAAACTGCAAACTGTCAGTTTTTAAGTTGACGACCATGTCTTGGTAGGTTTGCAGTTGTGCCATACTCTTATGAATACTTTTGCAAGGCACTGTAGGTCTCAAGAGGTTAATCCTTGCATGAAATTGCAATAAAAGAATAGTTTAAAAGTCAGGACAGAAGTGAGTCATTACTACAACAAAGTTAGCATGGACGATCATCAGTTTTATTTAACCTCAGATGATGAGACTGTGACGGATAATAAAGGTGTGAACTTTTTTAGCATTGTAAATGTTTTTTTTTTTTAGGTTGTAAAAGGTAGGTGGGGTTTCTTTCTATCTATAAATCTCTATCTATCCATCATCCAAACATTCATCCATCCATTCCAGGTTGCCACAAAATTAACAAAAAAAAGAAATAAAAAATGAAACTAAACTTCAGAAAACTCAAAATTGTTACATTAAAAAGAAAAAGCAATAGCAAGAAGGCCATATTAGTCATTTACATTGTTGGAAACATCATTCAACCCTGGACTTCAAGACAAAAAGAAAACAGGAGACCAAAATTACCAATATTTTTTTTTATCTTGTTAATCTCAATAAAATATATACAAGCACAGAATGTGCAAAGGTATGGTTTATGTACATAAAAATTTACACACAAACGTGAGAGCCAAAAGCATCTGAAATGGAATATTAACCGCATGTATAAAACATGACTTAGCTACGTGGGTCTTTTACAGTCGTTCGAAACTGTACAGCTATACACAATGATGAAATAAATTAGAAAAAAGAAAACACAACCAAAAAAAAAAAAAAAAAAAAGACCTTGTGTTGACCCATGCTTACTGGCACAGCTTAAAAATTCACGACAAACCCGACTGAGAACAGCAACTAAACAACATTAAAACAACTATAATTACAGATTAGCCCTGACGGGTTTTACAGTCTTGAAGTAGAAAGGTGGACATCCTTTATCCATGCAAATATACATCTTAATGTTTTATACAAAGATCAAATATTAAAATGCTTCGGAGGATGAGTTGAAATGATGTAGCACTACTTTAATCATCTTAGCACTTTACAAAATACACAACAAGACAATAAATAAAGATTAATCTACATAAATGCCTGCATCGTCATCGTTATAGTTTATCATTACGGTGAAACCAAGTGTACTGTAGGTGTGTAAAAGGTTAACTTTGGTATAAGAACAACGAGAATTCGTAACATTCAAACATAAACCAAGTGCGACACAGATTAAAAACTGCTTAGCTTCCACAAAATAATACTGAACACAGGGAACTTAGCAAGAAACAGCCACGAGCACATCGGAAGTTAATTTATAGTGGCTTATACACATAATCAAAGTCAGCAGATTTTACACCAATTATCGTAAATCTCCAACATTGCACATAGACAGTTCCACCAAAATACGAGTGCACATTTACACTGGGTACGTTGGAAGTCAAAGGTGTGCTCCAGTCAATGGAAAACATCTGAAATCAAATAGAATGCTGCATTTCCTTTTTTAAAAAATTAAAATTAATAAGAATAAAATGAACACTGCCTTGTCAAGTTCAAATTCTCTTCAAAAAGTCAAAGTCAAAATAAATGTGAAAAGCAGACAGACTTGATACTAAACCACAAACCACACGAGGAAGTATTTTTCTGTTGAAGTATTTGTGATGTATTTAGCAATTCGCTGGTTGGAGCCCAAAAATAATTGATAACTGTAATGTTTGCATGTTTATCACCATGATTTAGTTTTTAAGCAACTTTTAAATAGAAGTAGAGAAGACGGCAAACTTTGGATACTGTACAGCGATCCATAATGCAACACAGGTATACAACCAGACGCGGCTAGTCAGCGACGTACTGTTCGAGTTGACAAGTGTGCTGCGATTGAAGAAAGGTGAAATTGCTGAGAAGTCATCAACGAGGCACGGTTAAAACCATGCTGAAATGTCCGACGCCAACAGTTTGATAGACAGTAATAGAAATTTAAAAAGGAAAAGTACAGATTTGTTGCTGTGACATGCGGTATTTCTGAAAGAAAAAAAAAATCCTTGTTCGATGTGCTTTAGGATTCCGTAGCTACAACATTTTTGAGATGAACGGGAAGTCACTGTTTGATTTCTTTCGCTTTATATAGTCTTGAATGTTTTTTTTGTTTGTTTCCTTGTATTCCAAAACTCCAAAGATCTCCTTTGCTGTGTTTCTATACATATTTTATACAAAAATGCTTTCCTGAATACACCTGTACAGTACTGCAACAACCTGATTCAAAATACTGTCAGAAACAAAAGGCTTGCCCTTTACTGGCTCATAGAAGAAAAATCTCAAAAACGACAGCAACAACAACAACAAAAAGTCTCGCTTGTGCTTCTGTGCATTTTCTGTACAAAGACGATATGATGTATAATGAGGATTTGTTTTCCAAATTCCAAGTTCCAAGGGTTTTCAAGGGTTGTAAGTAGTCGTTCGGGTTTTATCAGCAGCAGCAGCGTACAAACAACGTGCCATTTTAGTGTGGAACGTGGCTTTAAAAAAAAAAAAGAGAGAGAGATTTTGCTCACATTCTTCCTTTTGAGCTTTTTTGGAATTTTCCCCGGAAAATGTCAGAAGTCTCCGATCTCAAGGCAACACTGTGTTTGCTGGAATCGACTCGGTAACATCCGTGATAGTTCTGACAGAGCATGAGGTGGTTGCTGGATTTCCGAGTTCGTCCATCAGACCTCCAACTTTGGACTCTCGATCCGATGAGATGATTGCTGGAGCTTATTCGCTGGCTCATACAGACTGAACTCTCAGAGTTATGTCTTGCTCCTTTGATTCCTCCACACGGAAGGGTGTTTCCAAGCCCCAGGCTTGCTTATTGCCTTAGGCTCCTTTACACCAGTCTGAGAAAACCAGTTGCTCTACAGAAGAGGATCAAGTCTTTAGAGAGAAACCTGCATTCTCTATCATGCTTTACCCAGCAGACGACTTCTTAAAAATGTCCTCAGGTTATCCATTGGCCTCAAGTCGCTCTGGTGCTTGCGCCTCTCAATGAAGGCCACAAGTCGCGCCGTGTCTAGACGGACCAAACCGGAGGCAGCACGAGGAAAGAGCCAAGGCTCCCCCTGCAGGCAGGCCTGAGCCGAGGGTCGCCTGACCGCTTCGGGGTGTAACAGCAAACACACAAAATCACGCGCCGCTCTGCTCACACCTCCAAAATAGTCTTCGGGAAAGCTGAAGTCCAGACGGCAGATGTTGAGGCACGTCTCCTCGGCGCTCTCATCTAAGAACGGAGAGGCGCCACTGAGCAACACGTACGCCAGAACACCCAGGCTCCAGAGATCAGAAGTCAAAGACACTGGCTCGCCCAGCACCACTTCAGGTGCGCAGAACTCAGGGCTGCCCACTAGAGGGTGGATGTACGGGGAAGAGGAAAGAATCATGGCATCGCCGAAGTCCGTCAGCTTGACAATGGAATGAGCAGATGCCTGCTCCACCACTACATTCTCAGGCTGTGGAAGAAAGAAAGAAAAAACAGAAAGGATATTACATGACTGTCTATTTTTCATAAACTTCTATTTTATGAAAAATGCATCCCAGATGCATTTTTACCCCCCATGAATTTGTAGTTTTACAACCTTAAATACATTTAATTGCTATACCTTATAAATGTCGTAAAAGAAGTGTATCAAGTCCTTACCTTCAGGTCGAGATGAGCTATTCTGCAGGTATGTAAGTAATGTAAAGCTTCTAATAAGTCCCGCAGATAGAGCGCCACCTTTTCCTCAGTCAGGTTCCCCCAGCTCACAATGTAGTCGAGGAGGCGACCCTGATCGGCCCTGCAGAACAAAAAATACTAATAAACATCGAATTTTTTCATTTTTATTTTAAGTTAAGAATTACGCTGCATGTTCTAAAATTTACTCTGCCTTCAAAATCTTATATGCCAAGTACATCGACGTTTATAACCATTTTCTGCATTTATCTATCCACTATGGCCTTCCTCACTGAGACAAAAAGATTATCGAATCAACTACATTAGTGCCAAACCCGATCGATCTGGGGTGCTTACATTTCCAGCACGAGCACGTAGCTGGTGTTGCTTTCGAAAGTATCGAGCAAGCCCACCACGTTGGGATGCTGCAGGCAGCGAAGCACATTCAACTCTCTCATCACCTGCTCACGACGCATCAGCTTTTTGTTCACCAGCTTCGCCACCACGGAGCGCCGGGAACCTTGTTGCTCGCACCATTTAGCCACAGAGAACCTGCCTCTGTAGGAAACAGTAACGAAAAAGTTAAACGAGGAAGAGGACTTAATCTAAGCAAAATTGTATATATTTTAGTTTTTGCCAATTTGCCTCAAGGGGGACCCTTATTAGGCAAAAAACACTTCAAATAATGCATTTTTTAATACCTCAAACTCCATGTTTTTCCTCTTCTGAATGCACCCTTCTGAATGTCGTAAAATTACATTCAGATGGGTCTCCAGTACAAATGAAATGGAAAAAAGACATTTGTTGCTGTTTGTTCTTTTTCTAATTATTATTATTTTTTAATTAGCCAGGGTTCAAACCCCAGCCACTGGATGCAGTGCCGGTCCCAAGCCCAGATAAAATGGGATGGTTGCGGCAGGAAGGGCATCCGGTGTAAAACCTGTGCCAAATTAGTATGCGCGGACTGGATGGTCTGCTCTGGCAACCCCTTGCCGGTAGCAGCCGAAAGACCAACAACGAAATCAACCACCGTTAGAATCTCCCTCTGATGTGACCTCATTGGAGAACCCCTCCCCCGCTTTCTTGCTCAGCTCTGCTTAGTATTTTGAAGGGGCGTGTCTCAGTGGTAGCTCATTTACATAAACACTGAAAAGGTGCATTCGGAAAAGGAGGTAAACAAGGAGTTTGATTTTTTTTTTTTAATGCGTTATCTGTGAGGTATTTCAGCTGAGCATTAACACACACACAGAATGTTGACCGGAGGGCCTACCACGGTCATACAAATGGGAGTAAATACAATGGTCCCTGTTTGGACTGTAAAGGTTGCTAGACAGATGGATGAATTAACACACACACACAGTTTGGGGGAGCTCTGAGAACCTGTGGTAATTTGGTAAAGAAATAGTAAAATACAGGACCTTTAATCAACATGCAATTTGCTGCAACATCCAGAAGTGCATGTATACACTTTAAAAAAAGATTCCCCTCACCTCCCAAGCTCCATCACTTCTGTGTAGAGCGACTCGAAATTCTCCTTCCAGATGACTCCATCACCATAGGTACCTGTGCAAAGAAACAGTTAGGCATTAGGCATGACTGAACCTCAACCCTACTGGTAGTGCTTAACCCTCAGTGGTGCACCTTCATGCTTTGACTGTATGTATGTATAAAAATTTACAAGACTATATAAAATTTAAAAAGGGCAGTGCCTTCAGAAGTACGGTACTGTATATATTCATAGAGAGGAGTATATTCAACTTCAAAAAGACAGCTTAAAAACCAAATGCACAAAATAAATATGTAAGTAAGTATGAAAATAAATAAATAAAATCATGTGCTGGGGAAGGTTTCAGGAGTGAAATAGACAGTAACGTTTATTTTACATTACTGATCATGATCTTGAATAAATGGTTAAACTGAATTCAACAGAAACCCTTTTTCTTCTTCCCTCTGCTTCCTCTGTGGTTAACGTGTTCTATAATCAGACCTGTGGGTTTTTTAGGCTTTCCATGACTTAAATGTCAAAAAGCGATGTGAAACCGAACTCAGAACTGGGATACATTTTTTTGGCATTTATTTTCATAACGTTCTGTTTAACACACATCAAGGTAAGACACATTTGGTTATGCTTTCTATTTTTCCTGCCATACTGCGCGAAGAGGAAGCACACCCCCATCTGCAGGCCTTCTGACTTCTGGTTACCTTCATCCTGTGACAAAACTTTTCATTCTGATGCTGGTGGTCTTACACAAGATGATCAATAAGCAATAAACAATCAGTCCTCATGTCAACATCGGGGCATTACTGATCACGCTTTGTTTAAATCAAATTCTTCAGACTTCAGCAGCGTCGGTATCTGATCACTGCTGTTACTGTGCTATTCTTAACTTTTTTACACTTACACCCTTCGTAAGTGTGAAAAACACACTGTTGTCTGCAGTTATAGCAAAACCACTAGTAACTAGGTGAAATAGCCGTACTCGAAGCCGAGTTACTGTTACCATGGTAAATATTTTTTTTTAGCAACAGCATGTAAATGTTTTTTTTTTTTCCCTTTTCAAATCATTAATTAGACAGTTCTAATATTTTCCCCATCACCAGCTTCTTCTTTTTCTATTTTGGGCAAGAAACCACAAAGCCCTTGATCTTGATGGCACAGATGTAGTGTGATTACTAGGAGATAACCTTGTGTAAATGTGAAAAAATAAAACACCTTTTCACAAAACACGTCAACATGTCAAACACTGGGCCCAATCAAACATTTTATTTGGTTTAAATGGGTGCCAATACTTTTAGCAAGTGCACAACTTCTACATTCATCATCTGTTGTTGAATATTAAAAAAAAGTAACCATGGCAATAAGCAGGCCCAAACGCTTGCAAACATTTCTTATATTGTCGTCACAGTTGCCATGGTTACATGCGACATGACGGGTGAAAATCTGGGGCGTGTGTTCATGCTGAGAGTCGGCCCGACACGCACCTTGCACCCTGAGCCCGGCGGACGAGCTGACCATCCCGACGTCGTTAGCAGCGGTGCAGGTGTAGGTCCCGCCGTCCTCTACAGTCACGGGTGAAATGCGCAGGGTCACCTCGCCCGTCTCGCTGTGAGGACACACAGAAGGGGAACTGAAAAAAGAAACGCTATAAAAATAATATCATGTGAACAGCACGATTTATTGTAGTTCATCTTTTGGGGTTGAGTGATTCACGCTGTCTGGCGCTCCTTTAATTCCTTCTTCAGCACTAAAAACAAACATGGAATAGAAATGCGGTAACTACGTGACCAAATTCTTGCTCCTGTCCACAGAGTAGGGAAGTAACACCACCCGTGGATCATGATAGAGAATGATCCGAGTGTGAGTATGAAGCGTGCGGTGCTTGTTTTATTAACAAGAACATCCAGTGGTCCAATAAATGTCTGACGGTTAAAAGCCACCTATTAACTTGTTTAGATTTTGGGAAACAGAAACAGATAAAAAAATAATAAAGAAAAATAATAAAGAAAACACACTTCTCTATTTGGGACCAGCAATAAATTGGGCTCTGACGACATCTAGTGGTAAAGGTCTGTAATTACAAAAAATACATGCTTTTTTTTTTTGTTTAACATTTAGCAGAAATAACCAGGTGACAAACCTGAAAGATGAAAGGTGACAAAATGATAAAAGGTGACAAAAAGATAAAAAATATATATATATATTTCTTGTACAAAATCAATCACTGCACAAGTTAAGGTCTTGACATGTGTGTTAGCGGGTGTACCTGTGCGTCAGACAGTATCGTCCTCCGTCGCTCAATGTGCTCTGATCTGGTCCTCTCCAGGAGACTGAGGCTCTCGGCTGACCTCCGACCTTACAGCGCAAGGTCACGCTCTCTCCGCTCTCACACACCAAATCGCTCAGCGGCACCAGAAACTCTGGTGAAACTGAGACACGAGATAATAATAATAATAATAATTATTATTATTAGAATTTTTGTTTTTTAATAAAACAGTAATAACAATTATGAGTGCCCAGTGTTTTATATGTGAGACCTACCGTCGTAGATGTAGTTCGGATTTAGAAGCTGAAACAGGGAGGGGAAAAAAGGTGTAAAAATGTTTCACACAGTCTTATGTGCCCTGAATTTTAATATCACACACACTGTCAACAACTTGAGAGTGTTTATCATCGTTGTCAGATGAGAGAACAGAGTGTGTAAAGGAGTAAAAAGGCCAACAGTCCCTGAAATCATGTCCTGATGTGATTAAATTAGTTTGTACGGCCAAAGAAATAAATTATTATTTTTTTTCTAATTAGTGGTCATATTCATACAGCTACTGTACACAGCAGTGATGCTCAGCCTAGTTTACATCAATTAAATATCTAATTAAATAAAGGATGGAAGATAAATACCTTTACGGAAACCTTATTCTCCTGCCGGCACTCTTTTCTTCCCTCTTTTTCTCTCTTTTCTGATTTACGGCGAATGCGAAGTGCTGTGTGCCATGACGATGACTTCCTGGATCGGACATGAGAAAGCAGGAGATAAACAACTATGCAAAAAATGTGTTTTAAATTTTCAAAATCACTCTGTTTTAACACATAAATTTAAAGTCATTTAAACCTGAAATAATGGCCTACCCATGTCTTATTGCGACCAGTTTGGGTAGTAAAAGAAAAAAATCTATGCATCACACATCATCAAAGTTTCATCCATTCATCAGACTTTTCTCTTTTTGATATTCTTCTTTTTCAAGTGACCCGTTCCAGAATATTGACTGAAGCATGCGCATAACCCAACTCTGAATACATGTAACTTTCTCTAAGTTAATATTAAATAATTTAATTTGGTGACTTTGAATACCAACCAATATTCTCATACTGACTATTAAAACTTCTGTTGTCTTAACAGCACTTTCTGCTCAGGGTTTCTGTCTCTCCAGTCACGAATTGCCTCAGCACACTTTTTTATCTTTAGATGATTCTTTAGTGTGTGTAAAGCTGCTTTGCGACAATGTCAATTGTTAAAAGCGCTATACAAATAAAACTGAATTGAATTGAATTTAAATTTTATGTCCCACTCTGAGGTAGGAATATTTTCAGTCCTACAGTGAAACCTCGGATTGAGAGTAACGCGGTTTGCGAGTGCTCTGAAGTCGAGCAAAAATGTTCAATACATTTTGACTTGGAATACGAGCATTGTCTTGGTTTACGAGTACCGAGTATCATGTATCACGCATGCGCTTCTTGTTTTGACGTCGAGCGTCACGT
>JAQMYG010000033.1:4810121-4821911 GCA_030014215.1 Clariallabes teugelsi
TGTGTGTGTGTGTGTGTGTGTACACACGTCCACATTTAAATATTCTGTCTGTCTGTCTGTCTCTGTCTGTCTGTCTGTCTGTCTGTCTAAAATTAAGTGCCCCTACTTCTTCTGTAAATAAAAATCATCTGCTTGTAGCGGGTCTCAGTATTATGAAAATACAGTACAAGAAATATATATACTGTGTGTGTGTGTGTGTGTGTGTGTGTGTATATATATATATATATTATATATGTTAATATATCTACATATCCATCATCTATCTATGAATCTATTTATCGATCTGAGTTTATATATATATATATATATATATATATATATATATATATATATATATATATCGAACTAATTCAATTTAATTAAATGTTATTTATAGAACTTTTAACTAAGGTCATCGTCTCAAAGCAGCTTTACAAAATTAAAAGAAAATTCTATCTGCTTATATATCTACACATCCATCATCTCTCTATCTATCTCTATGTTCTCCGACTTCCTGTTTTCCCATTTTTTTATCCATCTGCTCCTCTATATATATGAGTCTGTTTTTCAACCTGTCTTTCTCTCTCTCTCGCGTGCGGTGAGACAGTTGAGATGACGTACCTTCTTCCCTTCGGTTTCGCCCCTGTGGTGGTTTTGGGGATGTGTATGGGTTCTTTCAGAGCCCCGCGCAGGTGAACGGTGCGCTCCTGAATCACCTCGCGCACATGTTTGATCCACTCCTGCTTATTCTCTATACTGGAGGCCTGGGAGTACAAAACACACACTTTACTTTTCAATTAACGATGCAGACTTGAGTATACAGACGCATAGGATGTGTCCATCATAGCACCGTGTGTGTGTGTGTGTGTGTGTGTGTGTGTGTGTGTGTGTGTGTGTGTGTGTCTGAGTGTTTGTGTACACGTTCACATTTAAATATGACTCATCCGTCTTATCATGGCTTTAGCCCACGCTGCCCCACTTCTGAGTTATATAAGAGGAAAAACACTGTGCAGAAAACTCCTGAAAGTTATTCGGTACTGAAAAAGTCAAGAAGCAGCAGATGGTTCCAGGTGCCTGAAAACCAACGCCCACCTTCAGGACGATCTTGTTGTCGGAGGTAGGCGTGTGTCCGACCCAGAGTGCAAATTTACACGGATCTCCTTCCACGTGCTCCGTCACTCCCAATTCAGAGGTCTAGGAGAGTATGAGAGAGAGAGAGAGAGAGAGAGAGAAAGAGGTGTGTCTTCATTTACACGGTTCGTTTAGGCTTTGTTATCTGTTTTCACAATCTGTACAATTTTGTGTAGCGTTAAAGCTTTTTAGCGTAACACGTGCAAAATCCCTCCCGTGTGCACTTCTTTAATCTTCGACTGGATAGTGACAGTCACAAGTTCCTGCACACTCGCATAAACATAACCTGAGGAACGCGGCGCCGTACCAGTAGCTTGCTTTTGTAGAGGTATTTGCTCCTTCCGTTGGAATCTTTGACGTCTTTGCTGAAGATCAGCGACATCTCGAACAGGAAGAGGTGACGCTCTCGGCCCTTGCGGATCAGCGTCTTCGGGTCCCACACCTGGAACGACTCCTGCAGGATGAGCTCGCCCTGAGACTCAAGATTCTCATCGAAACCTGCAGAGAGAGAGAGAGCAAGAGAGACATAAGAGCATAAAAAATAAAGAGCAATAAGAATTGACATGGAGAGAGAGAAAGAAAAATAAAAGAAATGATGATGGAGGAGCAGAGAAATGGAGACAGGGACGGAATTTGAAATCAAGGAAGGAAGGTGGGGAGAGAAAGGGACAGACAGAGAGAAAGAGAGATGGACAGAGGGAAACCAAAAACAAGAGAATGAGGGAGTACGATAGATGAAGAGACAGAGGCAGAATAAGAGAGGAAAGACATGACAAAACAAGTGAGAAGAAGAAATGAGAAGAAGCGAGCAAGAGAGGGATAGAGAAATGGAAAGAGGCAAAGAGAGATGAAGTGAAAAAAAGGAAATGGATAGAGAGAATGTGATGGAGAGATGGAGAGGGAGAGAATGAGAAAAAGGAATGAAGAGAAAGAAAGACAGTGGTAGAGTCAGCGGGAGACAGAGAGGAGAAAATAGAGATGGAAATAGAGGGCAAGAGAAATTAATATAGGAAATAAACAGAAAGACGGAGAGAGATGAAAAGAGAAAATAACAAATGGAGAAACAAAAGAAAGAGAAAAAGAGGTAGATGGAGAGAGAGAGATTTGAACAACATTTAATGCATTTGGAAAGTGTGTGTGCGTGTGTGTATGTGTGTGTGGGTCTATGCTGCATTGACCTTCTAACATGCTGAGGTGCATGGCATCGTTGGCTCTCTTGGGCACGCTCAGCATGACCTCCAGGCCGTCCTTGATCTCCCCTTTGCCCTCCTCACAACAGGTCAGGAGCTCCTACACACACACACACACACACACACACACACACACATGTTATAGATGATAAATCAACACTCTGTATCCAATCAAGTTTGAAGATCCAGCAGCGCGGAGGTATAAACCTAATAAAACAATAAGACTCATACTGATGAGATTATAGCAGAATTAGTGTTTCCTAGAACAGTTGGAAGTGTGTGTTGTTGATCTTCAGCGGGCACACACACACACACACACACACACACATACACACACACACACACACACACACACACACACACACACACACACACACACACATACACACACACACACACAGCTTGGGAGCATCGTCTGGCCCACCCACCTTGAGGAGCAGCTGGTACTTGGTGATTCTCTGCACAGGTTTAATGAGATAGGAGGAGATGGAGTTCGCCAGCCTGTGTCTCTGCTGGATCTCCTACACCCCCCCCCCAAAACACACACACATAGAAAGTCATGTCAAAAAGAAATACAGGCAAACTGAAACCAACAGTGGCGCTATCCAAAAATAGCAGAGAGATAAGCAGCATGGGGGCGGAGCCAGCAGGTCAGATGGGGCGTCGGTGCTGGGATGATTGGCAGGTGAGGTCTCGATTACGTTCTCCTCCAGATGGAGAGAGCTTTCGGAGTCAGACGCCATCACCTTAAAGGCTTAACGGCAGACATCTGTCACACGCGCAGTGCAAAAATTCACATTGCACAAAGAATACAAATTATTAGCTTCAATCAAGTGCAATAAGTATCATCTGCTGCCTTGTACACTTTTAAAATGTCTCCCAAAAAAAGCTATATTACAAAATAAATCTAGATAAATTCATAAAATCATACAAAAATAATAAGTTAAAAAACAAACAAACAAAAAAAGTTGTCACGTCCTAGGCCCAGGTCATCACCAACAAGTCAAACCTTTTGTTGCTAATTTATATGCCAGAAATAGCCTTAAAAATATTCTTCAAACATAAAGGACACTACAGAAAAAGGACAGGCAACAAGAAAACTCTACCACTAGGTGGCAAAGACACACAAAAACAAAGTTAGCTTTTTTTAACTAAATATAAAATACTTTATTGGTGCCACTTTGTCAAAAAGGGTGCACAAACTTTTGCACTTAAATGCAGATAAAGTAAAATTGAGGACTTTTGTGGCATGAGCACGAGCATCATGTTTAAACCATGACGAGAAAAAGGTCTGATCGTTTACCCCTCGTTATAGGCCGGGTCATCCGGGTTGTTTCGTAGTACTGTATGGTGTGCAAACCTTGTGTAGTGTAGCTAAGACAACGTAGCTAAGAACACATACAGTAGCAACACTACACTTACGTCAAAGTAAGAGCTGGCGTGATCCAGGATGAGCTGAGTGGAGTCCGGCTTGTTCTTACAGTAGTTCACGTACATTTGGAACTTGTCCGCCTAGAGAAGACAACAAGAAAACAAAACTGCGTTAGACTTAACCGTGCTCTGCTAAAGACTCCATTCTGATTGGTCGGAAGGAAAGGAGGTCCTTCAAACACGAAATTCTGGAGCAGTGTAGCAATCTATGCGAGAAATCAGAAGTTTCGGCCGAATTCTCCCACTGCACACTCACCCACGTGACGAAGCAGTGTCCAACATCTTCAGGGAGCTGCTCGTATTTCTCCAGCTCCTTCAGGAAAATGCTGAGAGGAGAATAATCAAATGCAGGTTACAACATTTTTTGTGTTTGTTTTTAGTAAAACTGAGTACACATTAGGCTTTAAAGGACACTTACTTATGGTGGAACTCATAGAGGTCTTGCATGTTGCCGAATATGATGTGCTCTTTGTTGACGATCCCTGCTGGGATCTCCTCCACACCGCTAGTCATCTCCCAAAGATACGTCTGCAACAAACAGGCTTTCTTCTTGTTATGGGTTTTTTTTTGGTACAGTATATTTAAAACACTATTCTACTCCATTTTTTCGTTTTTTTTTTAACTACAGTACTCCTTCCATTTGTCTAAAGAAAGTCAAATATTGAAGCGGTAGTTGAAAATGTCTTCCTTGTGGACAACCTCATTATAGACGGCTTGAAATGCTGAAAATGCCATGGTGGTTTCCATGATAACGGGTGGGGTGTGCAGGTCATTTAGCCAACACAAACGTCTTCCAAGGTGGAGTACACTAGTTGTTAGGTCCATCAGTATGATTACGGTTGAAAAATCGTTAAGAAAGTTCTTCTGCTTAGTATGCTAGTCAGTTAGCTATCCAAACTGAGTCTCATACTATTTCATATAACATGATAAAGCTGAAGCATTAACACTTTGAAAAACAGGAGTATCACTGTACTGTACTTTTTGAAGCACTTTTTTTTGGGTGAAATATGCTTGTATTTTTCCTAGCATAAGGAGTATTGTCATTTTTTACCATACTAAAAATATGCTAGTTCTAAAGGGCGAAGTATGTCTTACAAGGTAAGACATACTTACAAACAAGGTAAGGTATTTTATTTCTAGCATGAGGAATATTGATGTTCTTTTTAAGCATACTGAAATGTGCTAGTTCCAAAGGATGAAATATTCTAGTACTTTGTTCTAGCATGATTTTTAGCACACTGAAATATGACAGTCTTAAATGAAATATACTAGTATTTTACCTAGCATACGTGTTGTTGTCCTTTTTTTAAGCATATTAAAATATGGTACTTCTAAAGGGTGACGTATGCTAGTATTTTTTTCCTAGCATGAAGAATATTGTCCTTTTTAGCACATTGAAATACAGTGGGGCAAAAAAGTATTTAGTCAGCCACCAATAAAAAAGATGAGAGAGGCCTGTAATTTTCATCATAGGTATCTGTACCTCTACTATGAGAGAAAAAATCAGAAAATAAAATCTAGAAAATCACATTGTAGGATTTTTAAAGAATTTAAAAATGGTCAATAACAACATTTGCAAAAACAAACCTTTAAAAAAAAAAAAAACATCAGCTTTTCTTGGTATGCTGGAATACGCTTGTTTTTCTTCTAACAGCGGTGTATGCTAATATGGCTATGAGGCAGGAGCAACTTGCTAGCCTACATATTCTATTCCTTTTTCTAAGGAAAATTGAGTCTGATTTTTTTCCTAACAGTTGGCTTCTTCAAAAACAAATTAGAAGTACCATAGTTCCTGCCATACTGGGGTATGCTAGTCTTTTTTTTGCTAACAGGGTATTTCTTTTGAATTGAGTAAGGAGTGAGGTTTGTTAGCAAGAAGCTAGACTTCACTTGTTACTTTGGCTAAGAGGGCAAATTATTCTAAACAAGCATTTGCAGGCATGCAGCTAACTACTCTTTCAGACAACACAGCATAGTGTATTAGGTCCCAATTTTAAAAATATGCTGACACATGCCAGCCTCTTTGCTAATTAAATGGCTTATTTAGCTTAATATTTTTTTCTCCTTCATTTTGAGAGAGTTAATGCTATAATAGTTTATAATAGGGTAGGCTGTGTTGGTACTTTTGCTAATATAGATGAAATACTAAGATGCTGGAGTAAGCTAGCTAGTTTGCTAGCCTATATTTAGGCATGCTAGTACTTTTACAAGGGAAATTAAGTCTGGTGGTCTTTCAGTTAACAGTGTGGTGCTACAGTAGGTATTTGCTAGGAAGGTAAAATTGTTTCCTTTTTCAGGATGTACTGTATGCTAATGCTTTTGGAATACCAATAAATCTAGCAAATCTTTTTTTTTAACCGGGTTGACAATGCTAAGATGTGAGATTATGCTAGTTCTTGTTACTTCAGTTCATACTGGAAGGTGAAGTTTTCTTGACAGCAAGATAGTAACTGTAACAGGGTTATAAACGTATGTGACTTTGTTAAATAAATGGAGCAACCTGTTTAAAACCGTTCACTATAGGACTATAGACGCTGTTTTGCAGAGAACGTAGCCATACTCACGTCCAAGCACTCACGCAGGTCTCGGACGTAGGCCTTCTCTGTCTGAATCAGCTCAGCCATTATGAACCTACAAAGAAGACACGAATGCACAAGATTTGTTTGACAATTGAGCGAGTCCTTAGAAAACACATTAGTGCTGGGAACGGTTGTGCATTTTATAAGGGCTGAACTGCTGTGGTTAACTTTGACGAGGAATGAAAATTATACTGTAGGTATTCATGTCCGGGAGCCTGTCAGAGGATATGGTAATGTGTCTATTTCAGGATGTTTTAGTGTGTGTGTGTGTTTTGTGAAAGCAGACGTACTCTTTTCGCCGAGCCGACCTGCGCTTCTCCTCGTTGAGCTCATGATTGGCGTCTCGGAGCCTGACCTCGGCTCCGGGCACGCTCACTGAAATGATGTCCAGCTGCAGGTCTTTGCTCTGAGGACACACAGTGCATGTTTTCATGCAATTATTGAAAGATTAAATTTACTACACACAATATATGCATGCATTATTTAATTTCACAGGTTATATCATATGCATGCATAAAATGCACAAACACATACAGACACAACCACACATAAACAGGAACACACACACACACACACACACACACACATACATAAACACACATGTCCTCATCACCTTGTTGGAATCCGAGGATATCCCCAGCGCTTTTTCCAGACAGCAGCGGTATTTGTCCATACGGAGCGAGAAGTCGCGGTAGCGCTTGTCCACTGATACCACCCATTTCTTGATCTCGCCCGCATGGGAGTGGCCCTTTTCACAAAAGCCGTCTGCCAGCTGGATCAACAGTTTCACCCGCTCTTTGGTTTGCTAGAGAGGGAGAAAAGCATGAGAGTGAGAGATGTGCACCGATTTCTAACCACAGCACCATGAGCTCCGGCCCAATCTTATCGCTGGTTTAATACCCTAATGTGATCTCCTGTTTTGAGTTTCAATTTGAATTTGGTCTATTTCTTGTCTTCTTTCAATTTCCAGTTTTCTAAATCTTACTCTATTATCTTTATTTTTCCTTTATGGATCTTTTTCTTGTTGTTCTGTATTTCCCAAAATAAATATGATTTCTTATTTTTTCATTTGTGTTCCACCTTTACTAACCACATCCTACAGTATTTTCACTATTATGATATATAAATAAATGTTCTGCAGTGCAAAATTCATTTTGATATGGTCACTGACCAAACACACACACACACACACACACACACACACACCTTGGCCGTGATCTGAAACTCCTCATGCTCCTTCAGTAGCTCCTGTGTGTGGTGGATGCTGGAGCCCGTCGACGTGTGTGTGGACAAGTAGAACTCGCCTGTATCGTGGATCCACTCCAGAGCCTAAAACAGGGAAAATGTAGAATGTGTTTATGTGTGTTTGTGTTGTGTGTGTGAGAGATTTTGAAGTTGGCCAATAGAGGGAGCTCTCAACATAAACACCATCTCCCTATGAGTCCAGGTAACGGATTACAGGATACCACTTACAAATCCCTCTGTCCTGAAGCTAACACTATTAATTACAGCTTTAGATCTGACTGTTACAAAATGCTGACACTGGAGACTCCTTTAAAACAGAAAATATATTTAAAAAAAGAAAAAAGACACCATATCAAGAAAAAGAAAAACGTACAGTATATTAAGACCAAAAAAATGTCAAAAAAATGTCCTGAATACCTTCACATGTCTGAAAATAAAAACTTCACATCTGGATATAACGAAAGGCTGACACTGGTTTTAAAAAAGGAACAAACTAATAAATGAGCAAATGAAAGAATTTACAAACAAATTAAACAAACAAATAACTTTAACTTTGTTTAAACAAAAACAAAGAAAACAAATAAATTACTTTAACAATTTAACAAAGAATCTATAATCTACAAACAAATAACTTAAAAATAAACAAACAATAAACCAAACAAATTAATAAATAAAAAATACAAACAAATAAATAAACAAAAAATTAACAAACATATTAAACCCTTAAATGAAACTAACAAATAACTCAAACAAATAAAACAAAATAATAATAATTTGGCAAACAAAATGAATGAAACAAACAATAAGGCAAAAATATTTTAAACAAACAAATAAAAAAATAAGTTTAACAAATGAAACTAACAAGTAACTGAGACAAATAACAAATTAAACAACAAGAAAACTAAAAACAAACAAATTAAATTAACAAAAAAGTAAAAATAACAAATAAATAAGTTAATAAAAAAGTTTAAAATAACAGATAAAAAAGGAAATAATTAAACAACCAAAACAAAAATTTAGAATTCTAATTTACCGGTTAAACAATACACATCTACAGTATGATCAACGCTAACAAGCTACTCAGTTAACAGAAACACTATGAGGATAAAGAGAATACACCAGTCTGTGATACTGTTGCTTTTGGCTGCTCGCATTAGGTTGGATGTCCAGGTTCAAGTAATTGCTGTGGTATTGGGTTTTTGTTTTTTTTCCACATTGGATCGCCCTCCAGATGCAACTCTCAATAATTTACCCAGACTTAAGGACCCTTTATCCTCATAGTGTCTCTGAAAATGTACTCAGTGTCTGAGGTCGGTCCACTAATCAGGGATCAAACCCGGGACACAGAAGTCAATGCGCTGTACGCTAGCCATAAACAGCATAGTGTATTTGTGGAGAAACAGAAATGCCATATTGGTGCACTCATACTCGCCAATACAACTGACTGATCCTGTGAATCAATTCCTAGTCAGAAGAGTAGACGTGTGTGTATGTGTGTGTTTTCAGAACAGAGAGAATCTCCTTGACTATAATTATCCGTGCTTTAAGAACAGAGCCTGTAATTGCAGTTGCGGTGAAGAAGATTCCCGTGTAGGACATGCCTATTCCCGGATCCCTAATTACCACACTTCCATAACTTTTACTTAGCGAAATATATTTTTGTGCAAAAACACACATCACGCTGTGTATATAAGTGAACTTTTGGCCTATGTTGTATATGTTTAGATTTCTCAAAATAGTTGGGAAAAAGAATATCAGAAGCAGAATATCATGACCTACAAAGGCTTTTTATTGAAGTACTTACTGTACAGCCATATTAAGCAGAAGTCTGAGCACAATGACATCTTAAGTTATTTCCAGTGAACCTGAAGTACGATAAGGATATTTATCATCAGTGTGAACTTGCATATTAATTAATTATTATTTGTATTTTTGGAGTCTGCTTTCAGTCAAAATGCCAAACCCATAGTGTGGACAATTCTGTCATAGCAACAGTAACTACACCAACAAATATACAAATATACACACCAAGACTGGTACTGTACTGTATGTGTTATCTTTTGGCCCAGTTTCTGTGTCTGTGTGTGTGTGTGTGTGTGTGTGTGTGTGTGTGTGTGTGTGTGTGTTTGTGTCTTGCTGACCTGCTTTGCGCTGCGCTCAAACACCACATACTGCTGGCATTGGTCAAGCCTCCTCTTCCTCATCGTCCAGAAGTGAAGAACTCTGTTCTCCCTTTGCAGCAGCTCGTTCAGGATATCTACACACACACACACACACACACACACACACAGACATTTTTATTGATTGATCTCATTTACAGTACCTCTTTCTACTCTGTGTGTGTGTGTGTGTGTGTGTGTGTGTGTGTGTGTGTGTGTGTGTGTGTGTTATGTGTGTGTGTAGAGCGCTCACTCTTGACTTGCTGTTCTGGAGCTTTGATCTGTGCCAGCATGCCCGGCATGTTCACGCTGTTCCTGTGCAGGTACTTCATGAACACGTCTGCGTTGCGTCGTGCCAGCGTACATGCCTGAAGGGGTGAATAAAATGTTTGTTTTTTTTTTTATTGGAAGTTTAATTACAGTAGAATTTAAAAATAAGAAATTATTTATTGTGTGTATCGATTGAAAATGCATATCATAAATAAATAAAAAAATTAATAAATACAATATAATACATATAACAAAACTGTAAAGTTGGCGTGTCTTTACACTAATATATTTGCGAATGTGCCATGTAAGACTGCTTAATAAACGCGATCACACACCCTTATTCTGCACATTTCACAGTAACATTTTTGTAAAAATTTCAGTTCATTCCAAAATTCAACAGATGGCGCTGTACATTTTTTTAAACGCGCTTTGTGCAATTAAATTCCATGCGAACGAAGTGGGCACATCTAGTAAATAAATAAATACCAGAAAACTTCCCCTGCACCGCCATCAGCAGGCATCATGAGTAATGAAGGAAACTTAATCTAACCAAAGTGATATAAATCATCTGGCAATTTCATCATCTTGGACAGCACTTATGTCACATGTTAAATTTCCCTTTAATATACAGTATTAATTTAATGGCTAATATTGCTGATTAAACTGACTAACACTTAGCTAACTATGATCTACAACAACAATTACAATTCAGACTTTATTGTGTGTGTGTGTCTGTGCATCCAAACGCACCTTAAGGAAGGCCTCCTTCTGCTCCAGGTGTTTGCTGACCATCGGGGTCACGTGATCCGACTCAGAGTTCGGCCCGAGCTTATCGGATCCTCCACACCAGTCCTCCTCCCGCTTGTACTCCTGCTCCAGACTCTCTAATACACTGCACACCTGAACACACACACATTACAAACCGATCCTGAGATTCCCCTTTCTTTATTTGCTTTGGGGGTTTTACGGATGAGTGTGTCCTGAATGACATCCTTTTTGGCATCCACAATATCCCTCATTCCCTCATCACTTCCTTTCACTATTATTTTGTCCTCTGCTTGCGTGGTCAATGGTGTAGTACACTATCCCCAGTGTTCAAACAAACATTGTTTCCTTTGTTTGCTTGATGAATGTTTAACTATTATGATTCTGAAGGTTGGGCACCTTTGCCCCTTTATTCCCTTGTCCCCTTCTTCCTTTCTTCATTTCCTAGGTGCTTGTGCTTGTTAAATGTGGTGTGACCCCCTAAGGCTACATATCCTTGCTTTCACATTGCCTCAAAGGTTTTATAGATCGGTGTGTCCTAAATTGTTCCCTTGGTGAATAAGGTTTCAGTATGACCTAGGTCCACACCATTGTTCCAACAACTCCTTGTCCCCATAATAATGAATATTGGACTAGAAGGACCAAATTTTTTATAATTATTATATATATTTTTTTGACTCATAAGACCCCTGTTTCTTCATTCCCTTATTCCTTTATTCCCTTGTCCTCTCCTTCACTCATTCCCTTGCGCATGACTCCAAAGACTGCACTCCTGTATCTCTCCATCATTCCTGTATCCAATGGTTTGCTATTTTTCCCTTGTCCCCCTGTCAGCTCATTCCATGTCTTCTTGCCTGGCACCACTGTTCCCTCAACCCTCGTCTCCTCACAGCTCCTTTATTTTCATGTCAGCTTGTTCTTTTGTTGCATTGTTTGTTTGATGAATGCTGTAGTAATATAGTACCAGTCAAAAGTTTGGACACACTTTCTATTTCAATATTTCTTATGCGATCTAGTTTTTAAATTCTAGAACAATACTAT
>JAQMYG010000033.1:4828518-4838986 GCA_030014215.1 Clariallabes teugelsi
ACACACACACACACACACACACACTCTCTGCCTTACACAGAAACTCTGCAAGCACTAAGACCCAGCAGGGGAGACGAGGGTCTTAGTGTTTGCAGAGTTTCTGTGGTGTGTGTGTGTGTGTGTATGCATCCACATTACACACACACACACACACACACACACACACACACACACACACACAGCGTTAAATTTGGTTTACGAGTGTTTTGGAATACGAGGCCGCTTCCGGAACGAATTATCCTCGTAATCCGAGGTTCCACTGTACTTTTTCCACTAGCACTAGTACTTTTTCCACTTTTTATGGTTCTCAATACAGATCATTATATTTGTCAATACTTTTGAATTAGACATTGTAGACAAATTAATGCAGAAAAACATAAAAATTCCAAAAGGTTCACATTGTTTTTCTTGCCACTATATGTCTGTCCAGCCAGACTGGCTAAACAGAATTGAATGAAACTGGTGCAATAAATGGAATTAAAATGTTGAGTAGAAGTGACGTTATCAGCAGTTATGAGCTGGATCACCTCACAGCAGCCAGTGCTTTGGAATATAGCAAATATAGTGCTTTTCCCTTGAGGTGGGCGTGGCTATACACATCACAAAACAGAGCCAATCGACGCAAGTGTTTACCGTAACTACACAGAGTATGCGTCAGACACAGGAATGATTGGATTTCACCTACAAACTGCTACAATCATCACCAAACCAAAACAACACCGTGCCTGAGCATGGCTTACTCCAGATAAAGTAAAGTAGGCTATAAAAACTGAACCTTCAAAGATGAATGTTTAAAACCAGTTTGTCTTATTTGTTTTGAAACCGCACAGTAATAACAAGCAGTAATGTGGAACGCCACTATAATACACAAGTCATTAGAAAAAACATATCCGCAGCAGTGCGCGGTGAGGGCGTGTAAAATACCCGAACTGAGAGCCCAGTGATACGTGCTCAAGTCAAAATGTTGAGCAAGCTACTTGCTCAATCTAAACAAACACCACTTAAATTTTCACCACTTAAATATCTGCGCTGAAGTGGTATAAGTGAATTTTAACGTGCTGGAGTCATTTTAAGACAAAACTTGTCCAATATACTTTTTCAATTTCTCATCTGCGATTCGCTCTCCGAACAGGGAGAGTTTTTGACTGACGACGAAAGAAGTACATCGTAGTGTAAACAAGACGTAAGATACTCAACTTTACAGAATGTGATTTCTTTGTATTAATAAGTTAGACAGAGAGTTCTGCCGTACAGAAAGACAGACAGGCAAGTACGTCAACCTGAAATGATAATATCACTGGTTGCATTAAAGCTGATCAGCTTATTTTTAACTTTAAAACCTTTTAACTATTTTTACAAACTGTTTAACCGTCAACAACGTGTACTAAACACTAGTTAAAAATAAAAACGATCGGTAATATTTTGGTTCTGAGTAGAAGTTAAAGTGGAAATTTAGGAGAATGATACCTACAGTAAGCATACCTAAGGGGAGCTACACTAAGCATTATAAACTCAGCAAGTTGTCCCATTGCCAAACATTTTGTCTCTCTCTCTCTCTCTCTCTCTCTCTCTCTGTCTGTTTTACTCACACACACCTCGCTTTATCTCCTGAAACACATCGTCACACTCTTTTGGTCTAAAGCAACTTGTGTTTCGAATCACTCGAGGAAGGATTTGCGCCATGAAAGCGCCGTTGTTAACATTTAACACACGGCAGGTACAGATTTACAGCGGACTAATCCTCCCTGTCTGGGAAAACATTACCTTGCACGGGAGTCCCACCTCCAATGAGTAGAGACATCTCTGTGTCTTCTGCGTCTTGGCGTGTTCGCTTTAAAGCGGCGGTTGGAGGCAGGAGCAGGAGCCAAGAAGAACGCGAGCAAACAGAGCGTTTCAGGACACACACTCACACACTCTCTCTCACACACATACAGTACACACACAAACACACCTTGGTGCTGTCGCTGACTGGCTCGTCCCACCCAGCTCTTCATAAACGTTTCTCTCAAGGCATCACAGGAATTGCTTAATACATCGTTCTAGCAACAGGGAAGCGCTTTCAGCTTCTGAGTCACGACTCAAATGTGACTCCTGTTACCTGATGACTTTACGGATGACTCGATCGCTCCGAAGATGAACTCGCTTATGAAAAACGATAGCGCCGGGTATTAGGTGACATTAACCGAGGAACTAACAAGCCGTGTGTTTTATAGGTATCGGGTTACGCAGGATCAGGTGTCGTGGTTGATACTGTAATCTACTAGACTCAAGGTTTGGCTTAAGGTTTATTATCATTTTCTTTATTTGACTTTCTTTATTTCTTTATTTGACTTTATCATAATTTAAAGGAATGATTAAACATCATCCATCTGGCATAGACAATTTTATGACTCATGACTGCATGATTTTTTTGTTAAGAGAACTTGGTATGATGATAAAACACGAAGGGTGTTTTCACATTTAGGCCCCAGGATCGTTTCTGAGAACACCTGACACCAAAGTCTGGTTCATTTTGTTCAGTGAGAACACAATCATTCCACACTGGGGAACCACGCCCGAGTCCCCTGAAGAAGGTGGTCTTGAGAATGATACAGCGTACATGGGCACGGATCAAATCAGATATGAAAGCAATCGTCCTTGTGCATGGAAGCAGCTCGCTGTTTAAATACGCCATCATCAGTGCCATCAGTCCCCTCCGAAATGTGCCAATCTCATCCCCTGACCTACACAGCCAGAGCTGATAAAATAGGAACGCACACATGAGCGATGCTCTCAAAATTTTTCTTCCGGAATATCAATATCATAAGGCATAGTGCGATGTTTAACTTCCTCGTTCTCTTCTTATCTTGTGTGTAATGGCGGCTCACAAACCGAATAAGTGCATACTGCCACCTGCTGTATCGCCTAGTGTCGTGCCTAGTGTCAAAACGCATTAAGACTATTCATTAGAGATGGCGGTAAAAAACTGATTCAGTGATGAATTCAAAATCCATTTTTTTAAATGATTTTTTAGATATGTTGCAATACAGGTGGTGCGCTCCAAACTATTCACACATTGGCAGGCAGTAGGAGCAAATTATGTAATTAAGTTTGTTCAGGATTGTAACAAAATTGTGAAAAATCGTAATAATATCGTATCGTATCGTATCGTTTTTCAAATAAGAATGCATTATTTCATCACGAAGAAACTCACGTCGATGGCGTCTCTCTCGAAGATGCGCAGCTGGAGGAAGAGCTCCAGTTTGATCTTGCGCTCCTGAAAGAGATCCTCCATGCGAGCCTGAGCCTCGTCCAGCTGCTGCAGGACGCTTTCAATGTGCGCCATTGAGCTGTTGTGCGGCGTTTTGTTACTGGAGATCGCGGAGTCTCTAAAGAGAAGAAAACGGCACAGGTCAGAAGTCTAACGTTAGAGCGTTTAAAACGTGTAACAACTTAATACACCGTATACAACATACACTAACAATCCTGATTATTACAATATAAAAGTCCTTGTGATTGAGCTTTTATTAGGACATGATAACGTATTAGAGTCGGTTTAATCAACCCATCGGAATTGAGAATTCTGTACTAAACACATCCTGTTTTTGAAACTCAAATCTGATTAGGTGAAGTCTCTGTACCTGAGCTGCTGGATGAGCTCCTCGCCCTCTTTGATGACATTGACGGTAAACTGCAGCGTGGTCTGCTGCTGCTGCCCAAAGCGCTTGATCAGGTCCTGCACGGACTCCACCGACTCGGCATACACGTCATCCAGCAGCTCCTTCTGCAGCTCCTCCAACCACGTCCACAGCTGAAACAACAAAAATGTCAGCAAAAATGTTTATATGCTTAAAAATGTACCGCAGAACTGAAGAGCCATGACTGTAAAGACTCCAGGTATGGGAACAGGTAGCCTCAGCAGCTCCACCCACAGGCCGCTGAGCATCTGATATCATTTGTGCACTTTTCTGGCATCAAGCTTCAGGATCTGATTACCATTGTGACACTTGCATGTTACAGCCTTAAAACAAACTTACAAAAACCACAGCTCAATGACATTTGGCACTGACAAGCATGGAATGGTTTGTGGTGAGTAAATGATCTGCTTTAATTCATCCAATAATATCTGATGTCTCCAATAACTGTAAAGACATGTTGCAGCTTTCAAAGATATAAAATCCCCAAAAGGACAAATGGTAAACGGCAGACGAGGTAGAAGAGACAGGAGGGAATCTCAGCTTTCCTGGTGCTGTTCCCATCTGCCTGTCCTGGCATGCCAAGGAAAGTGGAGCTCAAGTCTGGCGATAGAATTTTTTTCCCCTCTTCCCTTATTCCACTTCCATCTCTCCTAAAGTCCATCCCATGGTCAAACTCACGCAGGACCTGGAAGCCTGTGCTACTGTAGTCTCTGTCCTGCAGATAGCAGATGGCTAACCTTGCGCCATATGGGCACATTAAGATAAGTGTTATTATATGCTATTTACGGTGGCATCGTTTATGAGATGCAATTATCTTGGCTAACGCATGGGGGTTATGAACGCAAACAGGGGCAAGAGTCCAGGGTCTAACAACACGCCGGCGGACTCCAATGGACTGCAAAGAAAAAAGGAGATTTTGGCTCTCGAAACGGAGCCTGTTACACTAGAAATGATGTAATGGTAAAACATTGCCGTCTACATTCTGCAAGATTTAATAGAAAGGAGAATAGATTTAGGGTCGATGTTAAGACCATTCATTTTTGATTCGACAAGCGTCACCACCAGTGAACCCATCTTATAACTGGCCCAGCAATGAACATCAATAAATGTCTCTATTCAGAGAGAGAAGCTCATGACTTTAAGGCCTAAGGCAGCTTGGGAGCATCTTGATCCCACAAACACACCTCTTTTCCGTGAGTATGGAAGGCCACGGACATGTCCAGCAAGACTTTTCTTTGCTCCACGCGCCTCACAAAGTCCTGGATCCGGTCCTGTAACTGGTGCGCAGCCTGGTAGATCTCCTCTGGGTCACACTCGCCGGTCTGAGCCAGCTGTTCGGCCGCCTCCAGGAGCTTATCAGCGTTAGTGTACGTGTTCTGAAAGAAATCCAAACCGACTCAAGTTCTACAATACGATTAAGACATAGTCAAGCTTTTAATTGGACTTCATTGAGTTTCCCTAAATTGCGTTCATACTGTATCACTTACAGAATAAAATAAATGCTGTTTACTAATTATTAGCTCTAGAGAAGTTTGTTTAATGAATCCGTCAGAGACCCAAAGGAATCGATCCGACAAGAGGGCGGAAATTTAATTCAATTCATCCTTCATCCATCACGCCACGCCAGATATAACTGTTACTGTAAGCTGAAATCGGCAGGCCAGTCATGTGTGGTTAAGAGCTTTCTATGTAGAACGATACGTCACAAGTGTAGCCTGCTGTTCTGGTCAATATTACAGGATTTACGACGATGATGGACAGAGCTGTACTATGCATGAGAAAATTTGACTTTAGAGTTGATGCTAAGTGAATTTGTCAAAGCGTTCCACATATCCATCTTGGCTAAAAGACACACACACAAAAAAAATAAAGTGAATAAAATCAGTAACAAATCTAAACCTATTCGTTTAAGTAAGATAATTGTTTTTTTTTTTTTCTGGAGGACACAAGGACAAAAATATTTCTGCTGGAACAAACTGTAACTATAATTTCAATTTTATTTATATAGCGCTTTTAATAATGGTCACAAAGCAGCTTTACAGAATCAATAATTTGATGGCAAACTGTATATGGTGCTGGTGCAAGGGTGCCAATACTTCTGGACTTCTTTCACATGCATGTTTTTATGTCGGTGTATAGTTAGGTATAATTAGGTAGCGAGTCTGTGCTAAATTGCCAATTGGTGACGTGTGTTAGATCTAGCTCCGCCCACTTGTTAGGCTTGAGCGGCAAAAAATGCTTTAGCCAATCAAAGGTTGCAACAAAATGACAACACTGCAGTTGATTAACAGCACGAGACTTAATTCTTAATCTGGGGGAAAAACAGATCATGTGACCACTTTTAAAGAAAACAGGTTTAATTGTTCATCATACAGTTTCCTGCATGTGTGTTAGCAGAGCACATATAGAGCAGTGGTCTAAAGAGTATCAACACATCATTCCATTATGATGAGATAAGGACAAGTTTAAGGACAAGTTTGATACAGAGTTTTAATTTGAACTCCACGGCTGAGGTTCTTCTCCTCACCTGCGCCACTTCTTCAAAATCTTCGTGCCGTTTCTGCAGAGCCCGTGCTCGGTGCAGAGACTTCCCCACTCCCGTGTGCTTACTGAGAAACGCCTCGCCGTGATTCTCAATCCAGTCCAGTACCTAATAAAAAAAAAAAGAGGTAGGAGAAGAACCACAAGGGGGCTCTTGTGAGCAAAATGTGCCACTTTAAACCGGTCAAGTCGCCTTCTTGTCTCGTTCCCTGGAGTTAGATTTCACACCACATCGTTTTCAACCTACGAGACACTCAGTCTGGGACTTTATGGACTCGTAAAGCTGCGTATCGTATCGCATACAAGCACAGTGTATGGAAATGTGTGTTAGATTTAAGAAGGAAGGCATCTTACCAATACGAGGTCTCCTAAATAGCATTAAGAAGACCTTTAACCTCAATTAATTGAATAATGAGCATGGAAAAAAACTGAAAAAAGAAAGTGGCAGACAGTCTGAAAAATGCTTCCCTTAAAAAAAAAAATTTAACACAATATCTTTTAAATGGCTTTCTTTAAAGATGCTTAAATTTTTCAGGTTTAGGATCTTCTTAATTGCTCGATATTTTGTTAATTATTATTTTTATATATTTTTTGCATCAAGTGCTACCTTTTTTTTTTTTTTTTTACACTAAGCACTTTTAGTCTGCCTCACTGGGGCATACGGTGTTCTGAACGTTTCCATGTGTACATGCGTTTGTGTGTGTGCATGTGTGTGTGCATGGTGTATTAATATGAAAGAAGAGAAGCAGGCCATTTGCTGTACAGATGTGTTGCATGGGGAACCCGTCCGCCTGCTTTATTTTATGGGGCACACCCTGAATGTAATAAGCCTACCGAATGAAGTTACCATGGCAACCTTTACGGAGCACATGTACTGTATGCGGTCGTACAGGAAGGTTTGGGTCCAAAGAAAATAAGTGAAAGCGTGATAGAAATTCCAGGAAGTATCATTATGTCCACCTGAAAGGGAATTTCTTTTTTTTTTTTAGGCAGGAAGCTCATGAGCTGCTTTGATGCTTTGCCCTGCATCCTATTCATACGGTCTCTTTATTCCGGACACGCTGAAGCACAAAGAGTCTGCTCCTGCTAGATAAGTAAAAGAAGGGCGCCCGGCACATCGTGGCATGAATGTGTGGCATCTAAAATCTAGTGACAGTCATACAGATATTTAAAAAATCCATAAAAGGCAAGAATTTCAATGAATTTTTGGTGAACGGAAAGCTAAGTTAAGTAACGGAGGATCAAACCTCAGAAAGAAAGAAAGGGGACTGGATTCACACTGAGACTCTGGTAGCAAACTAGCCGGGTAACGTTGACATCCTACAGTAGGCAAACTGAGCAAGCTGATGCTACAGTAGCTACTGTGGCTATTAAATGGTAACCTTTTGCTTCTCTCACGCCCCATGCATGTTATGCAATATTTTTGGGCAAGTAGCTCTCACTGGAATTCCTCTACCCAAATGGGTGGCATTCTCAAATCCCCGGATCCTACAGTAGATCCCATCAGAGCTCTATTAGAATGGCTGCATGTGCTAGAGAAACAAATACACTTCTTCTAATTGCAGTCAATCCAATTTTCTTCTCCAAGGCTGACTGGATGATGGCGTACCTGTTGGACGTCTTGTTGGAATACGCAGAGCTGCAGACGCTGGTGTAGGCGGAGTTTGCGGTGCTGCCAGATGTTCTCAAGCTGCCGCTGGTGGTGCAGCACCTCGTGTATGATATCCAGGACGTGGTTCACCGCCTTGGTGTAGTTGGCTGACGCTGTTAACGAATCGGCGCTGCCTTGTGTCAGAGGGCGCTGGAGTTTGTCCAACAGGGATTTCCCGTCTTGACTCACCTGTGGAAAGAGGGTTGGGGGTTAGACTTGAACTTATACAACCAGAAATATATGTATATACATATAAGGGGCGTTCAACCGGAGCTTTGAGACAGTTAAGTTAAAAAAATCTCCCTTTATTTCTCTATGTAATCCCCTGCTACACTAATGCACTTATCCCAACGCAAAGTTTTCTCGGTACGCCAGAGCCATGATTCATGTCTGAAACACTGGCCTCCCAGGAATTCCTTCAATGATCCAAACATGTGGAGATGGCTTGGAGCAAGGTCAGGACTTGTTCGGAGGTTGTGGCAACGCCTCCCAAGTTCCTGTAATGTGCAAGTGTTGGTGAATGATAGTGTGTACAGTTCCCACAGACAGATGTGTCTCTTCCGCAAGTTGTAGACAAGATACGGTACTAAGCTTGAAGTGTTTTGTAAATGTTAATCACTTCGGTGCCCCCATTCATGAGAAATTTCATCACAAGTCCCAGTTTGAAATGTATATGAAAAAATAAGACATCATTCAAAGGAGGGTGAAAGAGGCTAAAAGAGCCTGTACCTCTGAGTAAGCAGCGGTGATGTGCTCGTAGAGACCCTGGTGGTGGTGAATGGTATCTTCCAGGTCCTGTAGCTCTGAGGGGAGTTCACCCTCACCACACGCCTTACACCACGACTCGACATTACTCAGGTACTGGGAGAGATGGAATTGAAAGTGACAAGATTACTAATAAGGTAAATTAAAAGAACACAAAGCCATCCAACTGTTATTGAATCTATGAAAGCGTACTAATTAAATGCCATTGTGTTGAGCATTTTGAAAGCAACCAAATTTTTGAGATACAATCTTGTTGTAAAAAAATTTTTAGTAGGTAGTTGTTGGCAGACAGTAGTTGGTTATGACAAATGTAATATACCATCCATCTATTCAGCTGAGACACATACTTCAAATACATGAAAGCCTCTCTTGTCTTCTTCTACTTCTTTTCAACAGGAAGCAGAAGAACAAAGAGCACATCAGCCTAATTACGCTGCTGACGACAAGCAATTATTGTTCAAAGAGTGATGATAAAAGACAAGACGAGATAGAGTTGCTCTCTTTTTCTCTTTTTCCCCATCTCCATCTGTAGCTTGTAACACACACCCGGACGTGAAGATGAAGATTTATCTAAACAATGTCTTTGAGCTTTGAAGGAAAAAAATTGTTTTATTATTATATTTTAGGGAAGTGCAAAATTTTACACTCAAGCTAAAAAAGAAGACAAAAGAAAAGCAATTTACAGTATATTAACTTTCTGTTTAAGTTTGCAAAAATGTTCAAAGTGTAAATGTTATTTACAGTCAAAACAAAAAGATACTTTGCATCTATCTTTTTGAATGTGATATAAATATTTTGGCTTGCTCAACTCTTATGGCAGCAAAGCTAGAGACAACGAAACATTTGTTTCTTCTGTTCGGGTTCTTTTTTCATTAGTTTTGTCTAGTTTTTTGAGCTAATGAGTGAATGAGGTAGGCCTGGAATTTTTGACTAGTGAAAACTAAAATGTAATTTTTTTTCTAATTAACTAATGAGTTGCAGATTTAATTAAAATTTAATTAAAAATAGCTTAAATATACATTTTACCTAGTAAAATTAACTAGTAAAACTCATTATTTAGATAATATAGATTCAAACAAGTTGTATTTTTACTACTATAAATTATCACTTGCTAAACATTTGAAAGCATTAAGAGTAAAAAATTCAATTTGTTTATATATCGTAATAGATGTTCTAATTCTCAACTTTTGTACGACACAAACGTTGTTAACTTAACAAGTGCTTTAATTATTACTCATAAGAGGTGCCAATTTTTTTAAACTCCTAGCAGACAGAGACCAAAAAGAAATAATTTCACCACAAAATTCTAGCATGTCAGTGAATGAGGTAGTTTTTTTTCCTTTAAACGTTCACCAATATAAAGGAAAAGTGAGTAAAAAAAAGTCTAGTATGACTTCTGTTTAAAAATAAGAAGCTACGTAAGTTTTTAGTTGAAGATGACAGTCCTGCCCACATCATTTCTAATGTTGCAATGATACCATAATGGTACCACCGTGAATTTCCAATACGTTGTGTCTGAACCAGAGGCAGTTGATTTCAGTTGAAAATTAGTTTATGAGATACCTTACCTAGCAAAACACTTCAAAGAGACTGATTAGATACACCCATCAGCCACATAACATTAAAATGCAAAATATTATGCCCAGTATTGTGTAGGTTCCCCTTGTGCCACCGGGGTGGGTCTGGCCCCTAGGGGCGTGGTGCTGTGGTGTCTGGCACTAGGGTGTTAGCAGTGGTTCCTTGGGATAGAGGTCTGCATTTTTTGCGGCGCGGGAATAAATTTACAAACAAAACGCGGTAGCGGTCGGAAACTGGTGTAATTTGGACGGGAGCG
>JAQMYG010000033.1:4841374-4859718 GCA_030014215.1 Clariallabes teugelsi
TAGATTACTGCACATAAAATAGGGCAGGGCAATGTGAGCACAAAAACTTGTAACTCAAAACTAGAGAACCCTCTAGTGGACAACTGGCGACACTTCAGTGACTGACTGTATATGGTGGCTAACCCCCCGCCCCTACCCGTTTGTCGCGGGGTGTTGAAGTAAAAATAGCCTGAGGGGAGAAGTTCCGAAAAGGCACTGACGTCACCTGGACAAAGCCAGGTTTCAGTAAGAAAGAACAAATCTAGATTATGAGAGGAAATAACATCATTGAGAATAAATGTTTTGTTATTGAGCGATCTCGTGTTACAAAGTGCCATACGGAACGTGGCCAAGTTGATAGGCAGTGATGATACGCGAGGAATTGGACAAAGATTTCCCTGAACGCAGCACCGGGTGACTTTTCTTCCGTGGCGGAGACACGCAGATGAAACACCGGTGTTAGGGCTAACCATCCGAAGCCACCGGTAACATTCCCGCGATCTTCTTACACTGCCAGACTCCAGTTGATCTCCACCTCTCAGCGGCGGAGAATCCAGGTGTGTCCTCAGTCTGACATGTAATCCGCCTCTCCGACCGCGTCTTCTACGGCGCTTCCTGCCTATTGGCAGATAGACAGGGCGTCTCAGAAAAGGAGAGATTGGTGTCAACAGTGGTGGTGGTGATTTAAAGGACTGGCCATTTGGAAGCCCAATTGATGCGAAACGCAACTCCAACAGCGTAGACCGATCGTAAACTATAGCCGGCGAAACGACAGCTAAAACAAACAACAAAAAACAGAGTAGCAAGTGGCAAGCCAAACATAGCGGCGCCATCTTGTTTTTCTGCAAGATCCACAATACTCTAACTACAGTACTCTTCACAAACATGGTGACAGAAAAGCATCTCAGAAGGTACAACACAGTAAAAGATCATGTCTATCGGACAAGAAGAGGAATCGGGTGCTACAATGGGGACAGGCTTATCAAAACTGGAGAGTGTAAAATAGAAAAATGTCACCTGGACTGATGCATTGTAATTTCTGATGTGACATGCAGCTGGTTGGGTCAGACTTTAATCGAGACTGGCCCAGAACAATCGTTTGAGGAACAACAGGAAGGCACTTTCTTAGCTAATCAGAACGCAGTGCCTGGAAACATCTATGTTTGGGAACTTATCAAGCATTTCTTATCCAACAAAAACATTAGTATCAAAACGTCATGAATCCATGGACTCAAACCCCCTTGTGTTAATAGGCCAGGATATTGGTGGTGGTGATGTGAGGAACGTGTGAGAAATGCTTTTTTCGGCCCCTTTAAGGGCACATATTTTGCAAATTTTTAAACAAGTTTGCATAAGACTGCATAAGAAACACATCTCAGACCCTGCATACTGGCATGCTTGATTTTTAAGGTTCACTCCTTTTTCAATTGCACTGTTTCAGTTTCTGAAGTTTTAAATAGGCCGCCCCTGAATGGTCCATTGAGGAAATGCACTTTCCTAGCCAATCAGATTCCTGGAAACGTCCATGTTTCAGATCTTAACAAGCATTTCTCATCCAACAAAATAAACGAAAATATATCTGTTAAATAATTGATTTATGACGATGATTATAATGATCAATATTCAATATTTAGTCCTATAAAAGTTAACAGACAACCTAGAGGTGAGGAATGTGGGCTTTAGATCTAGCTGCTAATCACTAATTATTTTTTTTTTGCGCTTGTGATTTTTCTTTTTGATTTGTTTGTTTAAGCCCCAGCCAATAGAAAAAGAACAAATACCATGGAATTTGAATGTTTGAGTTTCTGTGTGCTCACACAGCCATCTGAATGTCTAAAATTAACTTCAAAGTGAATTTTGGATCAGCTTCAATACCAATTGATTGAATTCCACAAGTACAGCTGCTAACCATGTGCATCAATTTATGGCAACAATTTCCCTGCTTTTATGATGAACACTCCCAGCACACGCCATGCCACACAGCACAAGGTGTCTCAAACGGTTCCATTATCATATCAATGAGTTCAGTGTACTTTAATGGCTTCCACAGTCGCTAGATCTGAATACATTACGGCACCATTGGGATTCGGGAGGAATCGAGATTCATGGCATGCACGTGCAGATGACAAATCTGCAGCAATTATGTCATGCAGTCATGTCAGCATGGCCGAGAATCTCCAAATGCATGTTTCTTTGTGCAATCCATGCCATAAAGAACTGAAGATGTTGTGAAATGGGAACAGCTTCAAAGTTTCCATAGAAAAAATATGTTCCTTTTCTTTCTATTCGGTCACCATCATGTACTGTGTGAGGTCAAATGTGAGAATGTAATCTATCAACATATAGTAAGATTAGAGGTGTTCCATGGATGTGGCTATAATTAATGAGCCTTAGGCAGAATGAAGCATTGTTTTAATGGCTGTACTTTGACTACAGATTGCACCCAAACAGGCACCAGGAATCATTTTAACCCTTCTCTCTGGTATCATTAATCCATGAAGGTCAGCTACTGAAAGGGTTACAACCTGATGCTCAGTGGTCCATGGAATAAGCATTGACGTTCTAGTAAAATCCCTACTGAATTGTGAATCAATGCACCTGAGGCTAAAAGCTTATTGAAAAGGTGGTGGTGGGTTGGGCTCTTCATTATTTTATTAACCTCACAAATTCAAGCTGCCAAAATTCTGGTATTACAATTCTCAATACAATTTAAGTTTAGATTAAATTTAATTCATGGTCGAAAAAATCCAGATCTTTACTTATGGGATGGCACAGGAAGAGCAATACATTGGCGATTTCAGCTCTCCATTCCATAGTGTACTTTATTGTGTGCTCTCCGCACTCCATGTGCAGTCTACGTACTTCCCTGGGAACTACTTGCCGACTAAGACGCTGTTTTTGCATTAGGCATGGAAAGCCATTGCTACAGTATGACGACTGAATGACGACTTTGCTTTGAATATCGTGAGCAACCCAGCCAGTTAGTTAGAAGTGCTGTGTTCCAATCAGCAAGTAGTTCCCTTTACACAGAGGGAGCGGGGAGGGCACACTTTAGAGTACACTGTGGAAGGGATTAAGGCTATCGGCAATCCATTGCTCTACAGTACAGTACCTGTGATATTCTGCATGTGATGACCTGAAATTTTCCTACCCGAATTTTGTCGATCTGAATTTGAAGACTGGAATTTTGTCAACCAGAATTTTAGTCAATATTTTTGTATTGAATTTTCAATGCTTGTATTACATTTTTTATTTGAAATAAACAACCACAGTGAATGGCAGTGGCAAAAAATTATAAACATTGTAACTGCTGTAGGATTTTTTCCATTCAGTTCAAATTGAAATGCAGGAAAATGAAAAAATAAGAATAAATTGTCAAGTTTTTATTCAGTTCAGGTAATTCAACAAGCTATTGTGCTTTTATTAAGCTTCTTGTAGGAAGTATAAACCCTTTCTTTTTGGATGTTAATTTTTTTTCAACTCAACAGGCTCACAGAGTCAGTATTCTATTTCTTTCCTAGGTCTTGTTCATTAGTGTCCATCCATTTCACATTTCTGTGTTTCCATTATAAGTAAGGATTTTTAAAGCTATTAAACCCCATCAGCCCAGTCCATGATCCTGGCTTCTCTCTGTCAAACGCTTTATAACATTTCCTGTAAAAAAAAAAAAAAAAAAGAAATATTCTCTTACATAGTTCTCACTGATTGCATTTACCCAAGGCTCATTCCCATGAGTGAATAGATCTAGGCTTTCATCCCAACATTTACAGCTCAATTGAACAGACTGAGTCAATAGTCGCACGTTCATGGCAACAAACAAACAGTTCCCTTACTCGGGTGTGCAATACAAAACTGATGGCTCTATCCATGTAAAAAAAAAAAGAATTCAACAAATATCATGCGAAGCCAATCATACTGTACATATTAATCCTCTAATAGCTGTTAATCCTGATCTTTACAATGGCTTAAGAAATGTCAAAGCGGACACTACTCTCCTAGATTTAATGAGGTGTTTGTCCTCAGATTTTTGTAGATTACCGTTAAAAAATATTAAAGAACGTTTTCCTTAGTTTTGTCTTGACTGTTATTGCATAACTCATAACAAATACCTTAAAACTTGACCTTTTTCCAAATGCATACGCTTTCAGCTGAGGTTGTATGTTTGTACATTCTGCACATTCACAGTCTGCACATCCTGTTTATCGTGTACGTTTAACTTATACTGTACATCTTATATTTTTATATTGCAACTTTTTTAAATTGTAAATTTGCACACTTACCCCAAATAAAAAAAATAAAAACTGCATTTCTCTCAGTGCAATTTTTCCTTGCAGTAAAATCCTTCTATCTTTCTTTCCACTCTACACTGAACAGTACATTCTCTGGGGGTAATAAACAACTGCTCTGTGAGAGAAAAGCAGCAGTCTGATAAAGCAAGTGCTCATGTGTATTGTCTACAGTCAGTATGCTAGGATAGTAAAGTGAAATGAATTTTTACAGCACCACAGAAAGAGAAAGAGAGGTCAGAGACGGGGTCGGGGATGAAACTGAGATAGAAGCACAAGCTTTTACCATGCAATTCATAGCGAAGTGGTTGTGCTGGGTCTGCAACTCCAGTACGTGCTGGTGGTTGGCGCCAATCTCTGTGTAACTGGTCAGGAAAAGGCCCTTGTTGTGAACAATCCAGTCAAACATCTATGAAAACAGTGAAGAGAGACATGAATTGATCTAAACAAGTATGTAAATTCTAGAAATTAACCAAAACCAAGACGTAAAATGTACCAATATTTCAGGCTATTCTGTTTAAAGTAGTAGAACATTTCTTTGTAATTACTAATATTACACTCTACCAATTCCTAAATTCTTGACTAATGTTTAATACATACAGTATCACTTAACATTCTCGTTACCCACACCCTTTGATACAATTTAAAATAGCATTATTATTCAGAATCATTCAACAAAAGATGATAGCACCTAATATTCAATTCTATCAAAAAATAAATTAACATAACACCATTCAATTCCATTCAACACTTAGGGCACTTACTACAGTCTTTTAGTGTCCTGATTTCATTCAGGAGAATCAACTGCACCATTCATTTCCATTCATGAGCATCAACTGCACTATTTAATTCTATTTTAGAGTACCAGCTGCATTATTCAATTCTATTCAAAAATACCAAGTGCACGATTCAATTTCATTCAAGAGTACCAACTGCAACAATCAATTCTATTCATGAGCATTAACTGACCTATTTAATTATATTAAAGATTACCAGCTTCACTATTCAATTCTATTTAAGGGTACCAACTGCATTATTCATTTTCATTCAGGAGTACCAATTGGAACATTCAATTCCATTCAGAAGTACCAACTGCACAATATATTTTTTTTCATAATCTTTTTTAGTTCACTAAATGTATCAGCAACCAAACTATTAACCATCCAAAACAGAGCTTATTTTCCATCACTGTAGCCCCTCTCACCTTCTCAGCATCCTGCTCGAAAAGCCGCAGCTGGAAGCACTGGTCCAGTTTGAGCTTTCGGCCGTGCCAGGCCTGGTGAAGGTGCTGGCGGGCAGAGCGTAGTTCCTCCAACAAAGCTGAGACCCTGAGCGTCAGTCCCTGTACGTCTCCACCAGTCTTCGCGCCAACCTGCACACGTTGGAGCAGTTGTTGGCCCTCAGCCTCCAGTTCTTCAGCTGGAGCCTTGGCTACATGTTTCTTGAGGGCACTGTGCTCGTCCATGGCACATCGTGCCATCTCCAGGTCACCGGGGAGCTCACGACGTGATACCAGCTCCTGGAGTTCCTTGAGACGGCTGAGTGCGCGTGCCACATTTCCTGCAAATTCCTCGAAGGCTACGCGAACCTCAATCCATTCGTCATGATCATAGTCCAGACTACCTTCCAGATCGGCTGTCAGTTGTGAGGGGTCCACTGCCTTGGATAAGCCCTCCAGTGATACCATTATGGTCTACAGGAATACAGGGAGATATAAAACACCATTACAGTAGAAAACGCAAACCAATCAAACCCACCCCTTTCCAAGGACTCATTCCATTCAAAATTAAAATAAGCAGGAAGTGTTGCCAAGTCACAGTTCCAGAGTATTAGGTATAAATTATACTTTTGAAACCTTCCACAAAACAAATGGATTGCTACTCTAAACTGGCTCTAAGATGTAAATGTACATGTAAGATGATGGCAATGGACTGGTGCCCCATCCAGGATGTGCACACACCTCATGACTGTTGTTCCTGGAAAAAGGTCCAGATCTATTGGACCAAAGGGATGGATGAAAGAATGAATGTACAAATGAATCCAATCAATGAATCAGTGAACGAAATAAAGAATGAATGAATGGTTTTAAATAAACAGCTACTTTTCTTGGTAGCTACAGTACATTTTAAATCTCGATGCCAAACCTTTGAGATATGTTATCTATATGTAGCTTGTTTTAAAATTAACATAACTGCCTAAAACAGCCAGGTAATGTGAAGTAATGCTAGCTAGCAAAATCTTATGCATGAAATATGACGTGTACAAACAATCCTTACAAACTTTACATATCAAATATGAGCTCTGGTCAAAAGAAATGCAATTGGGAGATAGACTGAAACATTTTCCAATACTTAACTGCACGTTTTTTAAGACTGAAGAAACAAGCTAGGAGCTACAATGGACAAATTACAACTTTTTCAGTTTATTAGTTTATTAAAAAAATTTTATTTAGCAATTTGTCACATCAAAGAATAAACTTTACTTATCCATGTTACTTCAGAAGTTTAGAACTCATACAAAAGAACTTTAGCAATATTATGGCAGCCCTCTGTTTCTTAACACATTTTTCTGTTATCGCACCCGCAGTGGGAGTTTTAAATCATACAGGACTCGCGCTTTTACAAACAAACTTATTAAGGCTCATGTGCAGCAGGAAAGCGCACCCTGTCCGATCATTTCCACCCACGCTTTACATAAGAGTAACCGGAGAACATTCCAGAGACTTCATGTGGTTAGAAACAACATCAAGCGCACGTGGAACAACTCTGGGTCGTATGAATGAGCTCCCTGGAGAAAGGATGTTAACCTTTTAACCTTTGCAGTTGAAATAACTGTGAAATACTCAAAACATGTATTATATTATGTAAGGACACCATCTTTAACTGTTTATTTAAATATCTGAGTGCATTTAATCTTTTAAATGAAATGAAATGGGTGTGGCCTTAAAAGGAAATTAAACAGAAAAACAAAAGTTAGTAAACCCTAGAGCTGAAAGAAATGATATTACTGTCAGCAGGTTGTGTGAATTCTGGCTTTGACAGTTCCCCAACATCCTATTCATATCCAAATCCATATTCACTAAACTCTTTATACTCTATGTTCACATTCATAGAATGGATTTTACATTTCATGAACAGAATTTACTACCAATTTTCTATTTTTATCTGACTTAAAACTTGTATCATAGTTCACAATATGAAAAATAACTAGGGTTGCAAATTACACATATTTTGGTTAACTGATAGTTGAACACATTAATTAATAATTTTCAAGAATTAATAATAACAAGAGGGACTTTTTTATAGCAGCACAATCCCAACAAATTAGCTATGTGGGTAATATGACCTGAAACCAATATCAAGATTAATTGAACAATGTGTATTGTGTAATATTTTTTGTCCTCATAATTCACTAACAAAGTTTGTACTATAAAAATGCTGAACCATTAAAGCTGGGATTTTTTTTCTATTCTCCTCCATGTTTTTCCATATCTGAACATACAGTACACAACGGGAAAAGTATTAACAGAATAAAAATGAAATAAATGACATGGGCAAAATTACATTGATTAGAGGTTCTGAATGTCAGTTTCAATTAATATGTCGTTAATTGCCCAGCCCTACTCTGTAGGACAAATTAATGAAGGATAAATTGTTTAAACAAACAGAAAAACAAAATTTTCTTGTCTTTCCATCCACATTGAAAAACTGTCTTCACCTTCATCTATTCACATGTATTTCAATTTATTTTATTTGTATAGCGCTTTTAACAACTGTCATTGTCACAAAGCAGCTTTACACAATCAAAAGAAATTGTGGAAGTTTGTATGGAATGTGAATGTGTATGAATCAAAATGATCAGATTGTCCCTGATGAGCAAGTCGAGGGTGAGAGTGGCACGGAAAAACTCCCTGAGACGGCAATAGGAAGGAACCTTGAGAGGAACCAGACAACAGGGAACCCATCCTCATCTGGGTGATAACGGATAGCAGGGATTGATCTACAGTCATACTGAGTGTTAGGCAGCTCTTGTGGTGTACATGTGAATAGATATGTGAGCTATGGAGAAATATCAGGCAAAACAAACATTACCGGTGAATATGTTTTTAATTACTTAAATTCTAAATAACCAGAGGAAATCATAACATCCCTAAAACCAACAATTGAAAATCAGTGAACTGCTTTTTTTAAGTAGTTGACATATCATTTGGTCTTTTTGCTTGTTACTTTGTTTAGTTTTCTAATGATGTGTCCAATACTAACTGTAGCTACAGTAGCAAGCTAAACCTCAACCATCAGATTACTGAGGTTACCTAAATCTGGAAACAATCTAAACAATATTTATTCCTACCAATATACAAACACAATTATGAAAAAAATCAACATTACATTAGCTAACAAAATGTCCGACACATCTCTTCTTTCTTTTAACTGATTCTAATAAACTGTTAGTATATCCTGGGTGTTCTGTATGTACATTGATACCAGGATATTTCCCTACTGAAATGTGAATTATTTGTCATTGTTTTGTCATTTCAGCTCACAAAAGACACATAACTAACCACATAAATAACCTGATTGCACAGGAAACCATTTTTATCTTGTCTCTTCGCTTAAATGGGTCAGCTCTAATTTTAACAGCCCTAGTTAAACACTAGCACAGAAAATGTTCCTGAAACCTAATATCCCTGTGAGTTTAGTTTAACTAACCTTTTTCAGATTGTGGACCATCCACCTGACGCAAACTGTGACTTCAGGCAAGAAAGAAACACAACACAGAGAACTTCCCGCATTGTCGAAAGTCTTTAAGTCTAATAAATGTAACCTCACCATTTGAACACCTCACCTCAAACTCAAACTTCGAGCTGCCGAAGTTAGTCCTCTGCTTCTGCCAGAAGTTGTCGGGTTTGATGATGAGCGCGACGTGGATGCAGGATGGGAACGACTCCTGCAGGATCTTCAGCAGAGGCTTGATGGAGTCCCATTTGGAGCCCCGCATGTCCACGATGACGGTGAAGCCATGTCTGCTGACCTCCTCGCTGCGGAGACAAGAAAACTTTTCAAAAGGAAGTGCCTGGGTGAGAAGTTCTACCAAACTGTAATACTTACTGTTAGAGCAGAGGAAAAAAAAACTTGGAAGAGAGCTAACAGCCACAGCTGCACTTTCTACACAGTCTGAGTCTTAGATGAAACTGAACAGAGCACATGAGCTGCACTGAATCATACTGACCACCCAAGGGGAGGGAGGAGAGAGAGAGAGAGAGAAAAAAAAGAGAGAGAGAGAGAGAGAGAGAGATATGATGAGAGAGACAGAAACAGAGAAAGATACACGGAGAAAGATGGACAGAAAAATAGAGGAAGAGACAAGAAAGAGAAAGAACGAAAGATAGACAAAAGTACACAATCACAGAAAGAGAGAGACAAGAAAGTTGAAGAGAAATCGAGTCAACCAAAAAAAACAAAAAGAAATGACAACGACAGTGAGAGACAGACAGCGATGCATAATTAATGACTGAGAGAAGGACAGAGAAGGACAGTGAGACAAAAAGAGAAAACTGGATGCTGACAGATCAAAAGCTCAGGCAAAAACAAATAAATGTTCACCGAGGCAAACCCTGACCTGGGGATGCCTGCGAGGTAGGCAATGAGGCGTCGCAGATCCTCCTGTCTTATTCTGTCATGGTTGGTCCTGGCTGGGAAAGTGAGAACCGGGCCTCCTCGTCTGTCGCGACCTCCTGCAGAACGTACAAACACATCACACACTCAGCCTCGTCCCAGTTGGACATGAACTGATTAATAATAACATGAAATCCCTGATATTATGAAATGTAAAGTTTGTTGACCACTTTATGGAAGTTCAGATCAATCTACTACTTTTGACTTTATCTTCAACCCTTTTTTGCTAGAAGACTCATTTGCAGCCAATGTTCAACTTACTAGTTGGGTTTTTGCATCAGCGTTTTCTAGATTGCACTCTCATCATACCATCGAAGCCACTTTTCCAGTAAAAAAAAAAAAAAAAAAAAGGCCTCACAACATGACATCGCCACCCCATACTTCAAACTTGGGACAAATTCTTCTAAATTAAAGCCTTTGTACGCCGTACAAAAACTTTGTACTCTATTATGTCCGAACAGTTCAGTTGTGGTTCCATCTGACCAGAGAACACTCCTCTGAGTGAGGCTTATAATCACTAGCAAACCTCAATATGGCTTTTAAAGCCAATTTTCGGGTACAGGCTTCTCTCTTGCGTGAAAGCCTTTCATGTCATGGCAATTTAGGACTATTTTGCTGGTGGATGTAAATACTTTCGAACATTATGCCTGAAACTCAATCATCAGTTGCTTTGCTGTTAGCTTGGGATTCAGTTCAGTTGAGACTTGAACTTTCCCATGACAAGGTACAGCCAAAGCTATAAACCCAGTTAACCCTAATTATAAGAACAGGCCAATCATAAGTTTCATTAAATACTTTTCCAGATACATTTTGACCCAATGAAATTCTGATATACTAAATGAAATCTGAAATTGCTATAATGTCACATATGTTTCAAACTGATGCATTTTCATGCTGCATTTTCCGCAGTTTCTGAGCTCACAAGAAACAATGACTGACTAGTGTAACTGTGATTGACAGGCAAGAGAGAGAGTGCCATCCCTCCCACCTAGAGAATGGTCAATTTGGCCCCCTTGGCCCTTGGACACAGATGGCTCACACTTGTGTGACGCATGTTGTGTGTTGACTCGCCTGATAAAAACGCCACTTTCTCTTTCAGAATAGGCAGCACCTCGATGGCCTTCATATCCTCATTTCTGTTGAACCCTATAATGATTAAATAGAAAAAGAGAGGGAGAGAGAGAGAGAGAAAGAGAATTAGACCACGATATACGTTAATGATCTTTTAAAGCACAATACTTAATCAATAAATGATACTGGAAAATTTATTTAGTAATATTAATGAACATCAATACTGTGGCAGTGCCATGCTTTGGCTAAACTACTGAATTATCTTGTGCTCCCCTGCCTCCTCACCAGATGGCATGAAATTAATACCTGTGGAAGAATCAGAAGTGTTGTTTTGTCTTCTATATATGCAAATGTGCGTCTGAGACCCAGAATAAGAACCACTCGTACTGTACCACATTTTTTTTTCTCTTTGCAAGTCAGACATCGTTACCCGCCAATAAGGTTCCTAAAGCTTACAGCCCATGTTGCCTCTATTGCAAAGTGACTTTCAAACAAGCACGAGAAGCGCTCACGGTCCTGTTTTATTGATGTTTCTGGATATGGACAGCATGTTGTTTAGTGCATGCAGCTCCAACCTCGTTGCTATCGATCCCATTAGCTCAGACAGCGAGTCAGCACTAGTCAGGCATCAGTGCCCATTATAATGTATTCCGTGACCGCGTTTAACTGCCCAGCGCAGTATGGCCTTGGGGAAATGATCTGGCACTGCAGAGAGGTTAGTCAAAAAAGAGAGGATATGTATATAATGGAACTTCTGGATCTTTTGCCAAATTTGAAATGAACTCAGCTTTAAAATATGAGCTGCTATAATGTCGGTTACTTAAGGAGAGCCAACAACAACAGCTGCTTCAACGGAACTGAAAGTTTTTTTTCATTTTAACATTGTGATTGGACGTCAATAATCAGTGTTTTGTAATTATTCCATGCCTAATTATTTAAACATATTTATTCTGTCCACCTTCCTTATATGGTCTGGTGCTTCAGGTTTTTGCTTTTACAGTTAATTAGTATGACTTTTTTTTTATTTTACCTGAATTCGTTTGAATTCACTAGCTGCTTATACGGAAGTCCTGCAGGGTGTGTCCAAACTATTGCAAAAATTTTGAACTTACAAAATGCTCATATTCTTTTTATTTTTGGTCACAGAAACAACTGAAAACAATCATAAAATCACATGATCATATGTATCGGTGGTAATTCTTTGCCTGTGTGACCCATTCTTACATTTTTTGCAGTCAGGTTTGCATAGTAGATTAAATAGGAATAAAATTCACTTCCTCATATTCCCAAAATTGAGCTGAAAAAAAAAAGGATGAAATAAAATGACTAAAAATAAGAGCTTACATATTTCAACTTGTCCATCAACTACTCTACATCTGTAGAATATATATTTTGGTTTTTAAGGGATACACCCTCTGTATGATGTGTGTTAGGTTCTTTACACACTGTGGAAATATGCATGGAATATTCATTGTACAGTATATGGAACATGCATCTGGCAAATTACACTCAGGCTGGAATAGTACCGTACCGTAATTTATACAGTGCACACCCAGGCAACTTACATCAACAGGTATCCTGGCACTCGAACAATCGCAAAGATGTTGAAGCGGGTACCGGACACTTCACTGCAATTTATCAACCATTCAGGCCATTTGTGGGTCAACTTTTTTTTTTTTGCCTTTTCATACAATGCAGTAAGCTAACAAAAAATCTCTTTCTTTTTGAAGGAATACCTACAGAATGAACGATGATACAAATCACTGTATTCATCCAAACACCATACATAAATGTCAAACTACTGCGCGATGATAAATAACGTGTCTCGTTTCAATGTACAGCTATAAACAATGAAGCCGAAGCATACAAACAGGGAATGTGGGGAATGTCACAGACGTAAATCGCTGATGTGAGCTGTAATGTCTCAGTCACGTAGCATAGAGCCAGAAGTATTTAAAGCATGTTGAGAACTGCATGCTGGATAAACACATAAGGACATAATCATTTGTGTCGCTAAACAGCAACACAAGTGATGTGGTATTAATTCAAGCTAAAAATCCTAAAAGAATTTTGCTTTCAGCCGATAACCAATAACATTGTATCTGAGTAGTATATTTCTTGATGATGTGAATTTTCCAAATCACTGATGGGTATTGACTTGAAACATGCTACAACCAATATTAATGTACAAGCTAGCTAAACTAGGTCTTTAGAAAATTTCACCTCAAATTTAGCATACAAACACTTTATCTGTGTATATCTTTAGGAAAATACAAAAGACACAAACATTTTGAAAAGATTGTCTCTAAACATTTCTAAATATTCCTATCAGGTTGCTAAGGCATTCCAAAATGCTAACATGGCTAATAACAAATGAAAGCTAGCAGACACTAGCTTACATACTTTGTACTTCAACTTGTCTATATCAGTAAACAATAGTCAAACTGAATAAATACAGTAATGTACTTCAATGCTAACAGCATTTTTTTTTTTTTTTTTTTAATGGAAGCTAGCTTTAACTAGTAGTAACTATAGCTCTGTTGTCTGTACCATGCCAATGCTAGGAATGCTAGGATTTTTACCTCAGATGTAGCCTTTAGCATATATAAAAGTATCAGTGTTTATCTGTGTATATTTTTGGAATAAGAGCAACATAAAAGACTCCAAATGAATGTTTTATGAAATGTAACTAACATAAATTTTTTTTATATTCTGGCAATCCATGTAGCATTTAGGTAACATTTCTAACTGTTCAACCCTGGTGTTAATACAAATGGCTTTCAATCTGACTTTCACTGCTATTATTAAACAAATAAAATAACCAATTATTATTACATTTTGCTCTATATACAGAATTTACAAAACATCAAAGTAAAAAATAGTAAAGTCTAATTTTTAAGTATGACCTATTTAAGTGTCATGATTATTCTGCTAACTCCCCCAAATATGCTAATTCCCCCTCAGTTTAGCTGCAAAGAATTTTATAAACAAAGTGAAGATTTAATAATTTTTATCCCAATGTGACATTCAAGTAATCAGCCCACCAATCTGGCCACTATTATTCACACTTCATTTGCAGTTCATGAATAATAAAAGGATAACTCTCTGCAGGACGCTAGACTCAATTTTCAGAGCTAAGTACTCTAAGTACCAAGGGTCATTGTGTGAAGCATTTAAACCGTGTTTAATTTAAACTGCAGTTTAAATTGTGGTCTTTAAAAATGTCATCTTTTTACAAATGGGAAATTTTTGAAAACATGGATTTTTTTTTTTTTTTTTTTTTTGGTAAAACACTTTAAACTTTTATACTGTGCTAAAATCTTTTACTGGAGTAACACAAAACAAGATCAGACAAGACGGAAGTGGCAGGGGTCCTACATAGACCGTTTTGTGTTTCTTCAAAGCTACAATACAAGATCCAATCTTGAAACCTCTATTTTTAGAACAAAATGATTAGACCAATCAGTGGCTTGAGCATGGGGACAAAGTTCCATACCTGGGCCTAAATTATAGTGTGTATACTGATTCAAAAATCAGTTGGGTTCCCCTCATGACATTGGGGCAGCTCTGGCCCCTCTGAGCTTGGCTGCACAAGGCCTCCAGTGTTTGGCACCAGGATGCTGACGGCAGATCCTTTGGGTGCTATGTGTTGTGGGGAAACTAAATTCTGAATTTTCTTAGTTTGTATACTGGGTTTTTAGATACTTACTCTTGCTCTTAGCAAGCTGATGCTTTTATACATGGTCTGTTAAAGTGTATGCATTAATTATTACCATGTTAGAATATTAGTTCTCCTGCTCTTTTCTTCTATCAGCCTGATACTAAACAATCATCTTACAAATTTACAAATATATAATTATAAAGAAACTTAGGTAGTGAAGTAATGTGTGAAAATTTAGTAAGTAAATAGAAGGGATTTTTCTTGTATAGCCCTAGCACAGAGCTTCCACCATCAAAGTTTTCTAAACTGCTCTGAATTTAAATGGAATGTCTTCAGATTTAATTTTTTGCCATGTGAATATATTTATGCATCCAAACTGTTTAAAGGTTTAATCTGAAATTGGGATAGTGCAGTTAACTACAGATCATTCTCAGTAGTTCGTCTTGAGCTAATGTCTTTATATCACCCTCAGCATGTCTCAGCAAATGAGGCGAGACTGGTGTTTACAGCCCAGACACCCAACAGTGTGAGGGTAAAAAGCACTCTGCACTCTCTAACACAACAGCCTGACTGCTGGATTATGGAATGATCAGAAATGGTTTATGTAGCTTTTTTTCGACCATGTGATCACTCCAGGTCAGATGAATAACTATAATAAAAGTGAAAAAACAAGTTCATGACATAGTTTACATAGTCTGTTGTCTATTATGAAGTTTACCCAATATTAATTTCAATTAAAAAAAATACACTGAGAAACTTGCGAATTTGAGAAAGCTTTTTTTTTTAGGTGTATGTCTAATGCTACTTAATAATAAGGGCACTTTTTACCCACCAAACAGACTATACTCCCATCCTACTTTTTTCTATTACAAATGTAAATCTATAGATGTTAATATAATAGTTGTATAGTCATGTGGACCTATTTTAATTCTATGTGTTTTTTTTGTAAAAAATATAATGAAAATCATCTGACTGAATGGGGCTCAGTATTAGGCAAATACAACCTCATATGTACAAAATATAACTTTTTTCACTCTGGCCCTATATTTGTCTCTATAATACCCTGGTATACATTAGAGTTCATAGTCGACTTATTAACTGCAAGGTGCCCAGGTCCTGGTGGCTGGAAATCAAACCAAATAATCCTCTCTCTACAGTCATGCTTGACAGTGGGTATGAGGTGTTTCTGCTGAAATGCTGTTTGGTTTTTGATGGGCATTAAGGCCAAATAACTCTATTTTGGTCTTGTCTGTCTCTAGAACATTTCAGAATTCTTGTGTCTTGCTCAGATGCTGTTTTGCAAGCCTCACTCATGCTCCCGTGTTCTCTTTAGACAGAAGAGGCTTTCTCCTAGCAACCCTTCCAAAGAAACCATACTTGTTTTGTCTTTTTCTAATTGTCTGTCATAGACTTTAACATTTAACATGCTTACTGAGGCATTCAGGGTCTAAGTCTGGCTCTTGGATTTTTGTTGTATTTCTCTGAGCATTGTAAGGTCTTGTCTTGGGGTGAATGTTCTGGGACTTCCACTGCTGGGAATATTGCCAACTGTCTTGAATGCTTCTGACTTGTAAATAATTTGGATTAGAAAAGTATTTGGAAATGGCTTTATAACCCTTTCCAGATTAATGTGCAGTAACAATTACTTCTCGAAGACCATTTCGTATGTCTTTTTCTCTTGGCATTGTGTTAACACGCACCTGAATGACCAACAAACTGCCAAAACGTCTGTTTTTATAGAGGTCTGCACACCTGCTGATGATCAATTAATCAAGAGCCGATGATGAGCAGCACTTGGCTACAACTTACCTACTTAAATCCTGTGGAAGCAGTAGAGGGGTTAATAGTATTCCCTGCATGTTTTTTAATTTTTGGTTTCAATTTTGTTGAACGCTGAAATAAGTTGTTTGTTTAGGGTTGTGCTTGCATAATACTAAGGCCCGCTATGATCAGATGAGCTTTATTATGTTTTTACACAAAAATAATAAAAATTTAGTGAGGGGTACTAACTTTTACACATAACTGTAAGTTGCTAGAAAATTTTCAAATCCAAGTTTCAAAGCCATGTTGAAGTTCTCTATCAAGTTTTTTGTTATAATTCCATCTTTAAGTGTAACTGATGATTGGGTGTCAAATTAATTTAAAAAAAATTTTTTAATCATGCTTTGAAGTGCATTGATTCAATTTTCTGTCATAATATGACTTTACTTTTCCAGTACAGCATCAATAAAAATCAATATTTCAACACTTCTAACTATCCTACTAGGACATCTGTATTCAAGGTTAATTCCACCCCAGCAACGGTGGTCAAGGGCTCACAGCTGAGGACAAAAATGATGTAATTCTTATGCCACGGCCATCACAGTCACCGGATCTCAACCCAACTAAACACCCATGAGGTGTCACACTAGACAGCTCTTTCTCCCACTATCATTAAAACCTCTTTTATAGCAATCTTTTTGGGTTCATCCTTCCAGAATTTTTCTTTTGTAGAATCTGTGCCAAGATGTTCTGGTGGCTTTAACACAGATTTATTCATTTTTTTTGCTTTTAATCTGTCATCCATCTTTCTTAGTCAAAGTATGTGATTTATTTATGAAATCTCTAACTAGTGGTCCATTTTGTTCCATGTTCCACATGGAGGTCTTTTGCTACAGCTCTGTATAGCTTGGCACGACACTCAGGAAGCGTGGGCGTCTGGCTTTGTGCTCTCCTCTCTCTTAGGCCCCCCCAGTATAATCTTATTGCATTGGAAACTTCAGCTCTCTATATGTGTGTGTATTGGCCCCCTGTTTAGATCAATTTCCTTTTTTTTTTTGGTTCCAGTCTAAATATAGCACAGCCTCTGAGGTAACGATGTGCCACTTTTGTAGCTTCAGGGATTCTAGATAAGCAGGTCAGGCCTTGGTCAGATCTCTGATCCCACTGATCATCTGAGTCTACACCTACAGTATTACCATGTGCAGAAGCAGAATTGAGTAGCAAACATCCAGAGGACAGTTTCAGTTGGTCGAGGAGTAGGACCACTGTGTAAAGTATTCTACAGCACATTTTAAAGATTCTCAAAGGGGGTTATGGTCTGGAATCTGTGTTGGCCAATCCATGTGTGAAAATAATGTCTCATGCTCCCTGGACCTGAATGATGGTGTTGTCATCTTTGATATTCACCTGTGCTATCAGGGAAGAAAAAATCCACTGATGGAAAAACCTGGTTATTCAGTATATTGAAGTAGTGAGCTGACCTCATTTTTTGGACAAATAATGTTACTGAACCTAGATCTGACCAACAGGATAATTTTACTGCATTTTACAGTTCTTCACCCATCCTTAGTTGTTTTCTTTGCTTTATCCAGGACAATAGCGTGACTGTAATATTTTTGCCACAACCACAGGATATGTCTTCTGACATGGTTGTTTAATAAATGAGAAGATACTCACTGCATCAGTTAGGGTTAAATAACATCATGCCAGCTGAAACACTGCAGTAATTATTCAATGGACGGCTCATTACTATTTGCTTAGTTAAATCCAGGTGGCGACTGTTTTTTTTCACTGGGTAGTGTATGATTAAAGACCTTAACCTTAATCTTTAGACACGGGGTACTCAATAGGCGGACTCCGGTCCGCATCCGGACCCAAATACGGTTAAATCTGGACCGACGCCAAAACAAA
>JAQMYG010000033.1:4896483-4908599 GCA_030014215.1 Clariallabes teugelsi
TAAAAAATAACTCGGTAACTTTTACTCTGAGTAAATTTTTTATGAGCTACTTTTTACTTTTACTTGAGTAGATTTTTGTAATGGTAACTTTACTTGTACTTAAGTAAAATTTCACTGAAGTAACAGTATTTGTACTTGAGTACAAAATTTTATTACTCTTTCCACCTCTGAAAATAAGTGAACCCTTGGAATTACTAACTGTTTGACCCCTCCCTTGGCATCAGTAACATCAGCCAGGCGCTTCCTGTAGTTGCGGATCAGACCAGCACATCGTTCAAGAGGAATTTCATCCCATTCTTCCAGACAGAACTGTTTTAGCTCTGTCAATTATTTTGATGTCTCATATCACTGTAAACCCTAACGCTCAAAGTAATTAAACATATTGAGTACTGTTAACTTAAATAATTACAATTAGTTCAAATGAATAGACCTTGATGAGTATTTAGAACTTTTTGGTATTTATGAGTTTGTAGAAATGACACTTTACTAGTTAGCTGAACAAATTTTATATTTTAAGTATCTGCAAGTACTTAAGTAACAGTAATTCCTTAAATTTCCACCAACTTAAATTCTTTCAGACTAGCGATTTTATGTCTGACATCATCAGGGCAATAGGGCACTGGTGGCTCAGTGGTAGGTGTTTCGCCTGCCATGCGTAAGGCCCGGGATCGATTCGCAACAACTGGATGAAGTGCCAAGCCCAGATAAAATGGGAGGGTTGTGTCAGGAAGGACATCTTGTCTGCTGTAGCAACACATTGCCGGGAGCAGCCGAAAGACCAACAACAATTTATTTGATTTGCAACAACTAAAAAAAAAAAGATAATTGCTATTAAATAGTATGAGTTTGGCTACTCAATAATGCAAGTAAAGAACGATTAATATGAATGAGTACAACAAACACAAAAACTCATAGTTCTGTTTACTTAAAACTGGAAAAATTATTACTTAAAAAAAATTGATGTAACTGATTACCTCAAATGTTTTGAGTTTTGACAACTTATTCGGGTTTACGGTGTGTATGGCTCTCTTCAAGTCATTCCATAGCATTTCTATTGGATTGAGGTCTGGACTCTGACTTGGCCAATCCAAAAGCTGGATTTTGTTTTTCTGAAGCCATTCTGTTGTGGACTTGCTCTGATGTTTCGGGTCATTGTCCTGTTGCATCACCCAACTTCTTTTTGACAATTAAATTTGACAATTGGCAGTTTCTCCCAAATGGTCCATTGTACCTCTGTTTCATTGTCGTCAGATGTCATTTCAACACTATTCTGTTCTTCAACACTATTCTTTATAATATTGCTCCATTTAACATATTATGCTGCACTCATGGTTAACGATAAATAGCCCATATTTCATGTGGGACAGGTCTTTGTATTCTTCTGCCTCTTCTGCTATACTGCTGTCTTCCCCTCAATACACAAAAACTACACATCCTTACTCCTCTTCATCTTCGTCCTCCTCCTCTTCCATGAGCACATAGCTGCCCCTGTTCATGGTTAATCTGGCCAGGTTCTTCCATGTTCAGAAACGATGATAATGATTCAGTCATGGCCAAGCTCTGCAAATATGTCGGACCATATCTGTATTCATGAACAGCATCTGTTGCCTAACTAGACAACATTTTTAGTTTAAGTTTCATCAGATATACCATTTTAGCAAAACATTACAAAAGAAGGACAGATATATTTCTGGAATATACAGTATGTCTGAGAGAATTTGACACTTGAAATGTGCACAGAACTGTAAAACCTGTAATGTGATATGATCTACTGGTGCGAAGGTGTGGTGTGTAAGGCACAACAGTAGATGGAAGCAAACCACCAAACATGCTGAAGCTCCATGGCCCTGGTTCATTCATTCTGGTTCATAAAAGATATCTAGCTTTTTTGACACAGGAGCAGAACCATTTTAACACATTCTTTAAATATACAAATCTTCTCCAAATCAACAGCTCTTGCTTTTTACAAATCAGTTAAATTAACATGCATGTGTAAGAATGTATAATCATTAACTAGAACATTCCACCTGATGTTCCACGTGAATGCCCGGAGCTCGTCTTGCATTCTTCTTTTGGGTATTGAGATGGACTCTGGGGTGTCTTTGATATCTAAGTTTCTGTAATATACATGTTAACATGACTTTTTAATCTTTTAAATCCAGCACCAATAATGTATATTTGAATGTTATACAAGAACCTTTAGACACACAACCATGATTCCACTAGGAGGTGCTACTCACACATGTTGTAACAGGTCTTCATTAAACAGGGAATTATATCACGGCTGTACCAAAAGTAGTGCATAAGAAGGCATAACCTTTTACTCACTCACTCACTCATCGTCATTACTGCTTAATCCTGTATTCAGTGTCACGGGGGGCCTGGAGCCTATCCCAGGAGACTTAGGGCAGCGTAACCTTTTAAGTAACTGATAATTAGTAACTCTTCCTCTATACAAATCAACATAGTCTCCATCACAAGTCATGCAACGCCATCGTTGAACTCGACTTACGAATCCTCTTTGTCGCAGTTGATGGTCTCGCACTGTGTGATTTGTCTTCAGTGCTGGTTTTTCCTTGTCTCATCATCTTCATCCGTCTGTGCACATTGCTCTTTTCAATGGTGTCATCTCCATAAACATTCAGTAGTGCAGCGGGAGATCAAAAAGAGTTCCTCCATCAACATGTGCAATTTGAGCGACCTGTGTCAGTTACTCCCTGATTCACTCATGGTCTATACCGCTTAATCCTATATTCAGGGTCATGGGGCGCCTGGAGCCTATCCCAGGAGACTTAGGGCATGGGGCGGGTACACCCTGGACTGGGTGCTAATTCTTCGCAGGGCACACACATTCACACAGTCATTCACACACTTCAGGCAATTTGGGAACGGCAATTAGCCTAGCCTGCTTGTCTTTGCACTGTGGGAGGAAACCGGAGTACCAGGAGGAGAACATGCAGACTCCATGCACACAGAGGCAAGAATCGAACCTGGACCCTGGCGACAGTGCTATCCACAACACCTTGTACATTTAAGTACCTATGTGAGATCAACAGGGAATTTGTGTGCTTTTGGAACAGGGTATCTGTGTGGTCCAAACTATGGTGTTTTGACACCTTTACTTTAATAACCCATAGTTATCTGTTTCTAAAACTATCCATCTCCATCCATCTAGGAACCTCTGTAGTTCAACTAGGAACCGTGGAGGCCAATGGTGACCATTGTATTTATTCCCATTTTTACAATCGTGGTAGAACATTCACACATGCATTACAAACTACGGGCAATTTGGGAACGTCAGTTAGCCTAATCTGCATGTCTTTGGACTGTGGAAGGAAACCAGAGTACCCGGAGGAAACCAACCAAGCACGTGGCGAGCATGCAAACTCCATGCACACAGACGCCGAAGTGACAATCGAACCCGGACATTGGAGTTGCAAGGCCACTGAGCCACCGTGCCACCTTCTAAAACTATGTTTTTAATAAAACATTAAAATTTCTGCTAAATTTGTCTTGTTTTCGTCAAAGATCAGATTAGGTAAAGAAGGTGCCAGTTTAAAAAATGTGCCTGACTGTTTAAAAGCGTGTTTAAATAAAAATGGCCGTTAGCCAAGCATGTTTTTTCATCACGCAGAGATCCACTGGTTTAGTTTTGACGTACTAGATCTGAGGTTAAATAGACTAGTTTTTAATATCAACTAGTTTTGACAGCTAGCAATCTTGAGTACAACTTAGGTTTGCACCCAAAAAAGTGAATCTGAGTACATCTGATTCAAAATTAAATTAAAAAAATATATATTTATCTTGTACACAAACATACACAGTATGATGTGCTGTGAAATGTTTATATGGTTATGAGACTGTCCGTGACCTAAAATGGAAAGGTAGCATAGAATAGAAAGACAAAAAAGATTTCACTACAATAGCAGGAAAATTGCACTAGGAAAATGCAGTTAAACTAAGACAGAATTTCAAATATTCAAAAGTTTGAATAAAAATAAAAATGTAAAGATTTGGGATTGAATGTATAAATCTACAAATTTAGTGATTTACGAATGTTTAAATATAATCACAATAGAAATATATAAAATATATAAACTACATGTATGATGTGGAGGATGCTAGTTTGCGTTGATTGACTAAGCATTTCTGAGTTCTGTTGAGATGAAATACACTAGTTTATGTTTGATAGCTGATTTCTGAGTACCTCTAAGGTAAAAATGTGCGTGTCTTACCATTTCTGAGTAACCTTAAGGAAAATTATATTTGTTTCCTTTTGTTGCACTAACATGTCTACGATAAATTTACATTTAGGAAGTCTGCTAGTTTAGTTTACTGAGTAGCTTGTAAGGTATGTTTATCTAAGCACTTATGAATAACTTTGGGTAGAATTTATACTGGGATCCGTCTCATGCACTAGCACTTCTGAGTACAGTACACAAGAAAAATCAAAATCTGCTAGTTACGTTTTGATATGCTAGCATTTCCCAATCCATTTGCCAGTTTATTTTTAATGAAATTTCTGAATGTTATTTAAAGAGAAGTACACTAATCTAACTTTTATATATTGGCATAGCAAAGTGCTTAGTGTATTCCTAGGTACATTTTAAGAGCCAAAACTTTAGCAGTATTTCTGTTTTCAGGGATATTAGTCAGTGGAATCTGTCAGTTTATTTACTTTTGCTCAGGTTTATCAAGGATTTTCTTTCTTCCCTTTTAGGATGATGGATCGAGGCAGTATTTTGTTCGTCCAGATGTTACGTGCATATGGAAATGTGCTTGTTGATTAGTTCGTCCTACAGTTGCCAGCTGTGTGCTAATCATCACACCGGTACAGTTAGCATCTGTGGCTTTTATGCGAGTGTTTACTTGAAGCAAGGTCGAGTACATTGCAATATACTATTTGAAAGGGTCTGTGCAGAGATTTTATTTACTGTACATCTAGGCAACACAAGAGCTGTGTTTCAATATACTTTGAACAAATTTGTCAACTTCTGTCATTTTCATAACGACTTGAAATGAAATGTATAGCGATGGATCTTTGGTGTGAACTCACTTTTGTAATTTCCTTCTGAGATATAAAAAGGTAAATAGTGTTTTTAAATGTACACTCGGGAAAACACACAATGCCTAACTGTGCAATATATGTTTGACATGCACTGAATCCTAATTAATAAAGCATAATATAGGTTTTGTCACATGATTAACGTGAGGTTAATGTGTCAGATGGCCTCAGTATAAATACTACATGGAGGTCACCAGAGTTTGTCATACAGAAAACAAGCAAGGAAACAAAAAACAAGCAAGGAAACAAAAAGTTCAAGTGTGTTGTAAATGCAGTATGACATTTTCTCATGTGATAGGTTCTCTTGTGTAATGAGACCAGAATGAAACTTTTTGACCTTCACATTTAGTGGAAACCTTGCAAACACTATCCTCCCTGTTAAGCACGGTGGTGGTAAGGAGTGAGCAAGCAACTAGCCAAAAACCTGAACATGCTAGTTTGGCCCGGTCAACTTCTACCAAGCGTGAAGACTTCCACTCCATCCATTCATTTGTGTCACTATACAGTAAAATGTTAGACTTACTGTATTGTGTCAGATACCGCTTTTTTGCACTGCGTGTCTGTTCTAGTTATTTTTGGCTATTGCATTGCTACACCTCTGGATCTTTCAGTAACATCACTCAGCTATCTGCTGTTGTGCGTCTGTGTGTATATTCTTTGTTTGTATGAACCAAATGTGTGCATGATGACAGTTATACCTGACAGGATTGGCATTGGTCACATTTAGCTTGTGCTTGTGCTTGTATGTGTGTGAGTGTGTCTTCACCAGTTTTCAGTCCTTCTGCATAATTCATCACGGGTCTCTGGTTACATGAGCCTCTGCTAAAAGGCAGCTCGCTGCAGCAAAATCAGCCATGACTCTTTGAAATATTGATGTTTTTGAGTGCCAGTTGTGTCAGCTCTTACACTCTTTATGAATTTGTTACATGTATAGACATGTGGCTTTAAAGCTTTTTAATTGGCCTAATTGCAAAGTTAATGAATATGAGGGCAATAAGAACTTCTCCTCTGCTTGTGTTTTGCATGAGTGATTTGCGTTGTCCTGGGAGCCAGCTTTATCACAGTTCGAGTTTGTGATAAGCATAATATTTTTGCAGGGTGCGTTTTTGTTCAATGCTCTTCTGAATGTCATGTCCTCCTTGAATAACGCCATGTTCAGAATGTGAGATAATGTTTGTACAGGACATCTATAATTAATCACCAATTCATTTGTGATAGCAGGTTTACAGGTTTACAATACAGGTATAGGTAAAATTTAAAATGAGGATTTCTGAGAAAATTTTTTACAGTATACAGTACTGTATGTGTCATGATGTTGGGGTTTCCAAAGGAGGTACTGCAAGTTTCAATGGTGCATGTATTCCATGTAGTCCATTTCAATTAATTACTAAATACAAAAATAGAGTTTGTGCCTAATCAGCTACTTCATTATTGTGAGTAACAAATTGCTAGGTTGTAAATAATTCATAAACAAATTTATACAACAGCAGGTGCAAATTTTGCAGGGCCACTGTTTATTAATAAGCTTGTTGTAATGTGGCATTGTCTCTATAACTTCACGTAAACAGATTTTTTTAAAGTGTATAATTTTGATATGGTAAACTTTTCTCTCAGGCATTGTTTATGAGGCATTTTAATGAAAGTGCATTAAAAAAAAAAAAAAAAAAAACAATAATAAAAAAGTTATTATTTATTTATAATAACAGGGTGCCAATCCATCGCAGGCCATTATTATTATTATTATTATTATTATTATATAGTCTTCTTTTTCTTCTTCTTATTTATATAAATAATGAAAAGAATAACATGCAAACATGCAAGTGTGTGAATGAAACCAAAACACTTTGAAACTGAGAGCTAGCATAAGTTTTGCTAACATGCTAGCAGCCATGTAGGCTAAAATGCCTAAAATTTGCTAAAACAAACAAAGTTTGTTCACTAGCACTAGAAAACTAGAAAACTTTCATTAACTTTAAAAAGTAAATAAACCAATGAGCATTTGTTAATTTGTTGGTTTGATAGTTAGCTCCCTCTTAGCAGCCAATACCTGTTTTGGTATTCTAGAAATATGTGCGGTTTATCCTATTATCTCTTGTCAAAAGTCATTTCTTTTAAATATTAGTATTTCTATTATTAGAGTTTTTGAGTCCCTAAGTATTAGAATTATACATTTGGACTTTATTTTACTTTCAGCTCATTAGCATACAAACTGCTATTGTCAAACCCATTCGCAGGTACCTCAAAAGGAGTGTGTATTCAGATGTTTATTCCTTAAAAGGGTCAGGTTAACAGCAGTAGTCTATTCTGGCACATATCCTACATTTGATAGGTGAAAGGGAACACAACCAGCTTTGGTTAATCACCAAGCAGACGCAGGTCACCCAACACTAAGCTCATCGCGAAGCAAACCAGGATATATGGGATAAAACACGAGGTCAGATTAAGGATATAGTGTAACCTTTTGGTTTTGGCACACACACCCTTGGAAACTGTTTTGTTGGTGAAGACGAGGATTATTCAGGAACTTGACAGAGATGCTGAGCAGTGAATTAAACTTTCAGGATAAGGTAAGGCAAACCTATGTTTCAAGTTTATCCCTGGTTTATTGGTGTCTCATCAGCACATTAGTTTTGCATTGTAGAAGGTATGTAAAACAAAAATAATGATTTACTTGGATTTCTTGATTTCTTTCTATAGGTTAGCATGGCCATGTGAGCTTATAGTTTAGTTTTCCAAGTTGCTTCGAATAAATTAAGCACCACTACTAATTATACATCAGTGATCATACTGTAACATATCATGAGACAAACATGGATCTTATTTTTCTTACATGTCTAAACCCCCACAGAAAGTACTGCTTGGGTCAAAAGCTAACTTAGAATGTTAGATAGTTTTAGTGTTTGTTATGGAAATATACACTCTATGACCAAAAAGTATTGGAACAATTGGCAACCACACTCATACATGCTGGACATCCCATTACAAATCCATGGGCATTAATATGGACCTATAGTCCCCTTTTTGCTGTTATCAACACCTCCGCTGTTCTTCAGAGGCTTTCCACCTGATTTTCAAACTTGGTTGCAGGGATTTTCCAATTCAGCCACAAAATAAATGAATGAGGTCAGGTACTGATATTGAGCATGAAGACTTCCAGTTCATCACAGTTCAGGTTGGAACAAGGTTGAGCCTTTTAATTCCAAGGAAGAGAAATTGTAACATTACAGCATACAAGGATATTCTATACAACTGTGTGCTTCCAACATTCTTGGGAATGTTTTGGAAAAGCTCATACAATATATGGATGTGATAATATTTATGTGTCCAAAAACTTTTGGGCATGCTGTATAGTGTATGTTGTGTTTACTAAACCTTGCAGAAAGTTGTTGTGCTGAGCTTTTGTGCCTGTGAAATTGAATATAATTACCAGGGTTGTGATAACTTGTTAACTCATGCTATCGATCCATCTGTCTGTCTGTCTGTCTGTCTATCTATCTATCTATCTATCCATCCATCCATCCATCCATTATTCATAACACCTAACCTATGTAGGGTCATGAGGGGCCTGGAGCCCATCCCAGGAATCTTAGTGTACAAGGTAGGGTAGACAGTCCTGTATCTACTACTTATTTACTTCAGAAGTTAAGTTATTTGTTCATCAAATATTTCTGATAGACTAAACTCATGATCAGTACATCTGCAACCTAAAAACTGGCACCACTGGCATTTTGGGCAAAATCAGAATTGTACACTGTGTAAAGAAATATATGTATTTTACATTCTCAATATATGTTTTACCTGATCAGTGAAATCTGGGTGTGTGTAGGCTGAAAGGTATTTAAATGTCAGAGAAGGACAGATAGAATTTACGACCAAGGTGTAAGATGTTCGTGCTCCAGTACTGACATCCAATATCTATTAAGTACTGTGTTTATTCCTCAACCTGAGACACTGGCTTCAGGAGCCATCATGTCCCATGTGTTTGGGAAGCAGCTTTGGAAGCAATGTGTGTCCAAGATATTAAAGGTAAGAACCAGATATGCTGTTTTTACATAATCCAGCCTTAATGCTAACTTGGATGTGTACCATACGGTTGGAGTTAGATTGTTGGTTTTCACGTCAGAACTCTACTCGCACGATGAAAGTTTTTGTCTTTTCTGGTGTGTCCAGATATGACTGTCTGTGTGTTCGACATTTTCTGCTTCTTAGACATTTGTGAATATTGGTTTGTAGTAGATATCTAGGTTACTTAGTATTATAGTGATCTTGCTTTTGGTCAAACTTTACTTGGTTGCTTTTGGCTCTCTTGGTCAAATGGTTGAAAAGACTAATGTGAGATTATGAGAATGTATGCAATATTGGTTTTCACCACCAGAACTCTATTCGCATGATGAAAGTTTTTGCCTTCCTGGTGTGTCCAGATATGATTGTCCAGATGTTGAATATTTTCTGCTTCTTTGACGTTTGTGAATATTGGTTTGTAGTAGATCTCTAGGTTACTTGCTATTATAATGATCTTGCTTTTTTGTCAAATGATACTTGGTTGCTTTTCGCTCTCTTGATCAAATGGTTGAAAAGACTAATGTGAGGTTAAGGGAATGTATGCAATATAGATTTTCACTACCATAAATCTTCTCGCATGATGAAAGTTTTTGTCTTTCCTTGTGTGTTCAGATATGACTGTCTGGTTGTTGGACATTTTCTGCTTCTTTGACGTTTGTGAAGATTGGTTGCTTTTAGCTCTCTTGGTCAAATGGTTGAAAAGACTAATGTGAGATTATGGTAGCTTATGCAATATTGGTTTAAAGCAATCAAAACATTAACCTTTTTTAAAATAATAAAAATTTTGTACACACGTTGATGCATCTGTTTTCACGATTAACTATTACACCAGTATGTATAGCAATGCCATGTCCCTTGTTGGCATGGACCAATGGGTTTGTTTGGGGTCATTAAATTTCAGGGCGTTGTTTGCTTGGTTTGAAAAAGCCACCTTGACCTGCTTGTAGGCAGGTTTACCAGGCAACAGTGGATGCTTTGTGACATGGTTTCTTTCAAACTGAAGAAGAGGAGGAGTTCCACAGGTCAGTAACCGAGCTTGCATCCGCACACCCAGGCTTGTTTTTTCCGTTCCCATGGAGCATGACCTCAAGTTGGACCATAAATCTTCACCCTGCTAACTTGCTGTATGGCTAGGTGTTTCTCAGCTCAAGTCAGCCAGCTATGTTTTGGTAAACTATGGGATTATTAAAAATGAAGGTAAATCTTGAGGGCTTTGTTTACAAGGGCAGAACACACCATAAATTTAGTAAACCATGGTACTGTAGGAACGTGGGTTTGATAGAATAGACTCTGATTTATGATTAAAAGTTCACTCCATCTTGCTGAAGATCTAGGAGTGGATTGCAGGAACAATGGAGAAAAAGGAGGGAGGAGATATCCTATGTGGAATCACAACAGCCACTAGGTCTCTGGAGTTTAGATTACAATGATATGCAGTATATTGCTGACAATGTACTTGGCATGAACAATAAGTAAAGATTCAGGCAGGCTGTTTTAGCAAAATTTACAGAATGCAATAATGTGCTCTCACACGAAGGGAAGTTACCCCCTAAGTTGATTATTTTCCAATAAACATAATAAAAAATGAGAAATTTAACCTCACCTATATACCTTAATTAAGGAAATACTACAGTAAACCATGCAAGTTATATGATTTGGAGATGAACAAACAAGATTTACATTAGTTAGAGTGCTAATGCGTGAATGTACCATTGCTTAGGAACACATGTAAGCTACACATGTAAGGGTTTATTTTTTTATTTTTTTTATCCAAATGAATTTCTGAATAAATCTATGGGTATGTTCATTGACAAATGAGGCCCATTGTTACATGTAAACAGTGATTTTCTCACCAGCTTGTCTGCGTGAGGCAAATTTGTCCACATAGAAACAGCAAAGCCTTTCATTGCAAAGACTTTCCTGTATTGGAATACAAGTGTGTACACTTATGGAAAGTCATTTTAAGCCTTCTTTTAGGAAAATATAGTGCTGGTCACTATTATTGGCACCCCTGGTAAAGATGTGTTCTTAGGCTTCTAATAAATGCATTTGTTTATTTAAACAGTAAAGAACCACAATGCAAAAAGAGAGAAAACTCCAACCTTTAATTGTAGAACAATTATTCAGTGGAAAGAAAATCCCACATTAAGATTTTGTGTATATATACAGTATATATAAAATCATGTGTGCCACAATTATTGGCACCCCTGGTGTTAATATTTTGTACAACCACAAGACAGCACTTAATCTCCTCCTATAACATTTCACAAGATTGGAGAATAAAGGTAGAGGGATCTTTGACTGTTCCTCTTTGCACAATTTTTCTAGTCCTGGGTCCTCTATTATGCACTCTCCTATTCAGCTCACTTCACAGTTTTTCAGTTGGGTTGATGTCTGGGGACTGAGATGGCCATGAGAGAAGCTTGATTTTGTGTCTGCTGAACCATTTTTGTGTAGATTTCGAAAGACCCAATGACGACCCATCTTCAGAATCTGACAGAGGCCATCAGGTTTTGATTTAAAATGTCCTGGTATTTCAGAAAGTTCATGATTCCATGTACCCTAACAAGGTTCCCAGGGCCTTTGGAAGAGAAACAGGCCCACAGCATCATAGATCCTCCACCATACTTCACACTGGACATGAGGTGATTTTTCGCATACTCATCTTTTGTTTTACGCCAGACCCAGACAGTGTTTGTTGCCAAAAAGCTCTATCTTAGTCTCTTAGACCTCTGTGTAATGGCATATTTATACCACAGGCAAACAGAAAGTCATGAATTATTAATTAAACGTTTCTAGATACTCTCATCAACTTTATAGACAACAGTAAAAAGTACAAAAATTCTTCAATTACATTTATTTTATTGGAATTGTTAGGGTTGCCATTATGGAACAGATGATTTTACAAACCAGATTCCAAAAAAGTTGGGACACTTAACAAATTGTGAATAAAAACTGAATGCAATGATGTGGAGATGGCAAATGTCAA
>JAQMYG010000033.1:4914279-4924597 GCA_030014215.1 Clariallabes teugelsi
GCTGAATGGCTAGTGACTCCGGAAATCCACTAGCCACATTGGCCAGTGAGCAAAAAAGTTAATGTCAAGCCCTGCTCCACATGTATATCATCTTCAGAATTATTATTATTATTATTATTAATATTATTATTATTATTGTTGTTGTTGTTGTTGTTGTTGAATATTTTGAATATAACATAAAACATTATAAAACGCCAATTCACACCAAGTGGCTTTTTGGTGAGATTGTTTTTAATATCAGGGCATCCAATATTTTGCACTCAACCATGTGTTAATATGTGTTGTATCTTGGTCTAAAAAAGTACTAGAATGTATATAAAGTTGTGCTTGACTAGCTATATTTGTCTTTTTGTATCTGGTAGCTGTTGCGCCCCCTGCAGTCCGTAGCAGGAAAGCGAAAGTGTTTGTGACAGAGGGCACTGACGTCGCTCTGACCGGTGTGTGTGTTTTCTTTACCCGGGCGTGTACCTCCAAGGCCATCACTGCCGAGAACATCCATAGGGTACGTCTGAACAGTCTAACACTACGGTTCACTTCCTTAACTTCTCAGAAGCCTAAACTTACTCTCACTTACTTCAGCTTCTTTGAAAGGTTAACAGCTTAAATGTTACCTTCATTAAAATCTCAATTTCATTTAACTTGATAATTTAATACGACTTTATTCATCACTGTAATTCTACTAGAACTAACTGCAACTCGAATCAGAGTTTTATACGCCGTACGAGTTGACTCTATTTGGGCAAATGGTCTTTTAGAGAATATTTTCCAGTCCATGCTAGTCATCTACTTTATTTGTGATGCTTTGTTATTTTGGTGTGCTTGATATGTTTATGTGCTGTACAATCTCTAGAATGTTTTAATAAATACAAATTAACGAGTTAATACAACTCAAAAACAAAAGAACAGAAATTTTCCTTTGGACTTTGAGTACAACTGGACTGTTTTGACTTTAATGTAAAGATTCCTGAGTATAAGCAGTTTTACTCTTTTTATACGTTTCTTTTATTTTTTTAAATAATATTTGTAGCAAATAACAAAAGAAATTAGCCAAGGCTAACTTGAACGGGGACGCAACATAATACACTGGAGAAATTAGTATTCAGGCTTTATTTCCAGAGGGACTGTATGATACATTATTTTAATTTTCCTTTATTTTTGATAATTTGGGATTCAATTTTAAATTTTGTCTAGAAACAAAAAAAAGTTTTGGTTGCAAAAGCAATAAATAAATAAATACATTTTACTTTAAAACCTTTTAACTAAAACTAATTAATAAACCAAGTCTTAACAACTTTTTCATTTTGTATTTGAATAAATTGTGCAATTTGTACATTGGGCTACATTTTACAAGCAAATTAATCTCATGGAAAATTTTCTTTTCTTTTTGATCTTTCTAAGCAGTTTCATCTTTTCTGAAACAAGGCACTTCAAATAAATAGAAAAAAATATATTAAACGTACACTATTTATTTATTTAACTAACCTTTACAGACTGCATTTTTAAACTTTTTGTAATGCTCTTGGTTAGGATGTGAACTTCAACATGTTGGACACAGTGGGAGTGGGTTTGCTGAAGAGTGTGGAGCAGCTGCTCTCTGAGATCTTCATCCCCACCCTGAGGAAGATGAACCATGGCTGGGGTGAACTGTCCAGCCCTCAGGCTCATTCCGTTAAACAGGATTTTATCAGCTCTCTAGAGAGCTTCGTTTCTGTGCTAGCTGGGGCACAGGAGAGCTTGGAGGAGAAGGTGTCCACATACATGCACACACACACACACACACACACACACACACACACCAGCCCATTATGCTGATATCGATCCACTTTCTTCGGTGGAAAGAATTTGAAATGTGAAAGACTGTAATTTACCTATGAGGTCATTTTTCATCCGGCTTTCAGCTCGATATATTTCTGTATTGTAAAATATTGATGCAGGTGGTAACCACACACACACACACACACGCACACACACCATCCAGAAGAGGCAGCTTCTGAAAAAAACTGCTCATTGGTCTAAACCTATCATTCCAGTTCAATAACTCAGTGTGGACACGAACAGTGGGAATGTGGGAAAAAAAGGCCCTTGGTAAAAGTCACATTTGCAGTAAAATGTCTTTCTTTCTACTCTCCCAGGTGAACCTCGAAGAGTTTAACAGCTTTGACTTGAAAACCCTTAAAGGCCCCTCAGACTACACAGCAGTTGCCAATAGCACTGAAGCTCTGGAGAAGATTGAAGGCTGTATGAAGATCTGGATCAAGCAGATTGAGCAGGTAAAAGCGAAAACGAGAAAAAAAAGAAAAAAAAGAAAATTGCAATCAACCAGGCAGAGAGTCAACAAGACGGTCTTCGTTCTTGTTCATAAGGTTCTAGCAGAAAGTGACCAGCTGAGGAAGGAGGCTGATGATCTGGGTCCTCGAGCTGAGCTGGACCACTGGAAAAAGCGCATGTCTCGCTTTAACTACCTTCTGGACCAGCTTAAGAGCCCCAGCGTCAAAGCTGTGCTTGGTGTCCTCATGATGGCAAAGTCCAAACTCATCAAGGTGGTTATTCTGTTAAAAAAAAAAAAAAAAAATCTCAGCTTTAAAAGTTCACGCTGGGTAATTAAGGAGCCCACTCACTGGCTGCCTTTATTGGTTTCTTCTCTCAGACTTGGCGTGAACTCGACATCAGGATCACAGATTCAGCAAACGAGGCCAAGGACAATGTGAAGTATCTGTACACACTGGAGAGGTTCTGTGACCCCCTTTACAACAGTGACCCGGTAAGACAAACAATAATATTATATAACCATTTAACTAGCCAGAAGGCTTCCTTTCTCACGGACTGGTGCTTCTTCAATAATTATGTTTGAAATAATCCATTTGTATTTGGACGAGGACATTTTCGTATTTTTGGCTCTGTACTGTACTGTATGTGCCCACGACAGATTTGAAAAGAAGGAACCAAGATGTGATTGATTGAGTGTAGACCTCATTTATACTCAAAAATAATTGGACACACTGACATAGCCATAAATATTAGAATTAGTTTTAATACTTGGATGCAAATCCTTTATAGGCGATGACTGTCTGAAGTCCATTTCCTCCAATGAGATGTTTTGCCTTTGCTTTACTGCAACCATCTTAATTTTGCTAAAGTTGCTTGTTTGTGGATTGTTCTGTCTTCAGTTTTGTTTTCAGTAACTGAAAAGCAACCCAATTGGGTAAGAGGTAACTGACCTGGCCATTTAGGAACAATCAATTTCTTTACCTTTCTTACCAATTTCTTTGGTTTGCTTTTGCACACACACTTTTGCATTTTTGTTTATCCTGTTACTTCTATCAGCAGTCACATCATCAATAAACATCAGTGACACTTGGCAGTTAAATTGGCTGCCCATGCCATAACACTCCCTCCACCATGTTTGACATACAGTACAGTGTGATGTGGTAGGCTTTTGGGTCATGAGCTGTTCCTTTCCTTCTCCACATTCTTCCCTTCGCAAAATTTTGTATTAGACCTGGGTAGAAAGTCTAATCTGGCCTTTCTGATCTTAAGTGTTTCCAGTGGGTTAAGCTCCATAGTTACTTTTATGAAAGTGCCTCTTGATGGCAGACTTTGACAATAACAATACTTGTACTTTCACCAGATTGTTCTTGACTTGGCTAGATGTTGAGAATGCTTTTTCTTCAACAAGGATAAAAGGAGTCTTCCTGGAGTTTCGGTGTTGTTGTGCCTGCTGGTGAACTCAACGGAATTGTTGATTTGGCCGCTCCTAAGATTTCTGTTTCCACCCTAATACATCTGTTTTGTCTTTTTTTTCCACCTAATGATGGTTATCTTCTCATATTAGAACATCCTATGGCTATATAGTGAAAGTTCCCATGAGCAGCTACCAAATGTAAAAACATGAATGGCAAAAATAAAAGTAAAAATCAGGCAGTTGTCCAATTACTTTTGAGCCGATAAACATAATATTTAATATATTAAATAAATCGTTATTGTTAAACCTATTGAATTGAGGGTGAAAGTCACATCTCACTCACATCACTCATCTTCTATACCGCTTTATCCTGTATTGTGGGTCACGGGGGGGCCTGGAGCCTATCCCAGGGGACTTAGGGTATGAGGCGGGGGACACCTGGCCAGGGTGCCAATCTTGATAGCTTCATTTTAAATACATGGTGGTGTTGTACGGAGGTCAAATATGAAAATTACGTTGTTGTCTAAGTACAGACGGATCTGACTGTATTTGTTTCATAACACAGGTGTCTATGGTGGAGGCCATTCCTGGGCTCATTAACGCCATCCGGATGATTCACAGCATCTCCCGTTATTACAACACCTCAGAGAAGATCACATCCCTTTTTGTTAAAGTAAGAGATGCAGATAGACATTTCTGTTCACAGCATTTTTATTATTATGCTTTAGATCCATCCATCAGTCAAAATATAGAACATCCCTGCTAGTGTACAAAATTATTGATTAAAAAAATAATATGAATGTCATGTAGGATAGAATGTCATGTTGATCCAGAAGGAAATTCCAGATAGGCAAGTACAGTATATGATAATTTGGCATTAAAATTTTTTGAATCCACATTCTATTGTGATGAATCTTCGATTCTGATCGTCTTTGACACAGTTCCCAGTGCAGCTTGATTTTGTTTTTGTTCTGTAAGTGCTTTATTTATGATACGTCCATATGTCTTATTTATAGCCTTACAGTAGTTCTGTCCCTGCCCCTGTCCTAACAGTGGTTTGTTTCCCTAATGTGTGCACCTGTTCTGTGATTAGCCCTCACTGAATTATTTATGCCCATGTAGTTTCCATTCCTCTTTGCGAAGTCTTGCCAATCACACTGTGCATCTCTGAGTATTTAACGGTGTCTTTTTATGTCTTTCTAACGCTCCACCTAATCCTAATTAATTATATTCAGGTCACGAATCAAATGATAACAGCATGCAAAGCCTACATCACTAACAGCGGTTCGGCCACAATATGGGATCAGCCTCAGGATGCTGTAGCTGAGAAACTCCGAGCTGCTATTCGTCTAAACCAGGTACCAGAGTTTTACCTGGTAGTTTTTCACTTTAGAAGAAGAAGAAGAGTTAGACTTACTTCTTTAACCAACGCATAATCATAGCACAACCTGTGGTGGTGTATACAGTATGTTATTCTTATGAAAGCATGCATGTCTTTATCAGGAATATCAGAAGTATTTCCACAAGACCAAGCAGAAGCTGGAGCAGAGTTCATCAGAGCGCCAGTTTGATTTCAGTGAGATGTACATATTTGGCAAGTTTGACACTTTCCAGCGACGCCTGGACAAAATACTCAGCATGTTCAGCACCATCAACACCTACTCGGCCCTGCAGGATTCTAAGATCGAGGGTCTGGAGACAATGGCGACCAGATTTCAGGTTTGAAGATACATTGCAATATTTGACTTCCATTATTATTATTATTTTTTCATTCTGAATGAATGTGAATATCATGCATTTTTTTACAAAAATATTTTGTGTTCAAATACCCAAACTCAAAGTTATGTTTTGCCTAACTTTAATATTTGTGCTCTTTGCTGCCCCTAATGGATAGACTGCAGAAATGCAAGGAAAATGGGAGGTAACCAGAGGAAAAGGAGTACTTTCAGTTGGTCATTAGATGTAGTGCATGTCTCATGCTGTTTCTAATGCATGTCCTTGCATGGTTTAACCAATACCACTTAAAGACTCAATTGTGTTCTTTTAACTTGGTCTAAGCTCCCTACTGTGCTTTTTCTTTAACATACAGATTTTTTTTTCCATTTCACATAAAGGAGCAGTCTCAATGGAGAGCTAGTTATACCATTATATCACCTTCAGACCATTAACATTCATCTCATCCTCGCATCACAATGCAGATGTTATTCACCTCCAGTTTTGAAAGGCAGTGGACGCTGTGCTTGCATGAATAAATGAACAAAAGCTGATACAGACCTAATGCAATCTTGTGTCCTTTGTAAAACCTGACATTGTGTAACCTTGCTCTGAATATTTTATAGTAAGTTGCTCTTGTGAGCAATTATGTAAAGCTAGATAAGCTAGTTTAACTTGGTTTAAATCAACACCATAATTTATTCAGACCATGACGATGAGCTAATGCTAGTAATTAATAAACTAATAATTATGTAACATTCCATTGTTTTAAAAACCTAAATGAATGACGTGAGGAAATTAAGATATTTAATTCATTTTTATTTTCACCAGAACTAACAGATTAATGTGGCTAATAGACAATTATGTTACAATGCAAATTAATCCATGGCACATATATTATGAAAAAAACGAAATTTAAATTACAAAACTGGAAACAAAATAACGAGTACAGAAACAAAATAACAAAACCGAAAAACAAAATAACAAATCGGGAAACAAATTAACAATTTCAAAAAGAAAAGAACAAAACCGAAACAAAATAACAAATCTTGAAACAAAGTAAATCAAAAACAAAAGAACAAAAGCAAAAATAAAATAACAATATTGAAAACAAAATGACAAATCTGAAAACAAAATAATAAAACCGAAAACCAAATAACAAATCCGGAAACCAAATCCAGTTTTGTCATTTTTTTTTTCAGTTTTGTTATTTTGTTTTTGTTTTTGTTATTTAGTTTTTTACTAATCGGCCACCACTAAAAAGTAAAAATCAAGAGGTCTGGTATGCAAAATTGACCTTTCGGTAGGTTTGAAGGCAACATGAAAGGTTTTAAAAATTCTTATAAGAATTTGTATTCTGTCCCTGTGATTGTTTTACATATTGATTCTGTTAAATTTTAAGCCTAATAGGAAAATCAACAATGGTCTAAAATAGTACAGAAGTATGTATTTTACAATGGAATACTTGATTGTTTAGAAAAAGTAGATGGATAAAGAAACATGTCCATTTTTTAAAAAATACTCATAGAGTAATGAACATAATGAATGTATTAAAATCTTAAATCTGGCTTCCCAACAACATTTCAAAATATTAGCACACAAAATCCCTATTTGATATGTATAAAAATAAATCAGTGAAACAAAAGATAAGATTTGTAAATTCCCATTCTCAACTGACACTTAGATTCTGAACCCCTCCAGTATAAGAACAGCAATAGAAATTGATATTGAAAAATAAATAACACATTTAGTTATTTTTTTTTTTTATCATGGATTTCTAATCATGAGTATTTATGAACAGAATATTATGTGTATTGATTTTTCTCGATGCCCTGTTTAGACTAAAATACCCTCTCTGTGGACATGTCTGATGTATTTCAGTAGTGCCTATACCACTGCCTTTCAAGACAACCATATGATTTTAAGCCCCAAACTGTAAAAATATAAAAATGTAAGCGGTAAAATGACCATAAAATGTGTTAACTCAAATTTGTATTATATTGCTTTTGAGATTTATTTATTACCCTAAACAAATATCTGCGGTTTGTATCCAGAATATCGTTCTTGCGATGAAAAACAAGCAGTACAATTTCCTGGACCAGAGGAGGACTGATTTTGATCAGGACTATAAGGAGTTTTGTAGACAGACCGCCGAGCTACATGTAAGGAGATCTTTTAGGAATACTTACATGGAATACTTTTAGCATAGCAGTTTGTGAAAGAAACATTTTAACTGAAGGCATTTGTGTTCAGAATCAACTCAAGACATTCATGGACAACACCTTTGAGAAAATTCAAAGCACTAAAAGAGCCTTGAATGTTCTGGAGAAATTTGAAAGGTGAGATACTGTGTAGTCATTCTGCAAGTAGTAACTATTATTCACCAGGATATCCACAGTTTTACAAAAACTAAACCATGATGATATCAAGTTTTCATTCAGCAGTAGTCAGTTGTAAAACACCAAACTGGAATTCGATTGTTCTTCTTAATTAATATGACTTCATCCAGCTGGGTTAACTTTCTGATTTTACTGCTTAGACTTGGCATCCCAGATCTGGGTATCAGTGATAAGTACCAGAGGGTCCTGCAAAACTACGGCCGTGACATTGAGATGGTTTCACGCATCTACAGCAAGCAGAAGGTGGACCCGCCAATCGGCCGCGGCCTTCCTCCTATCGCAGGGAAGATCCTCTGGGCCCGGCAACTCTACCATAGAATCCAGGAACCCATGGAGCTTTTCCAGCAGCGCACAGGCGTCCTTGATACCCCTGAAGCCAAGCGCATCATACGCAATTACAACCGCGTGGCCAAAGTCCTGCTGGAGTATGAGATGCTTTACCACGGAGGCTGGATGACACAGGTTAGATGGACTGTTCTGACAGAAGTTCAGTCAAGTTGCTAGCTTCAGCAATGATTTTTTTTGCTGTCAGTGTGTTTGTAAGTTTTATGCACTGCTTTTTGAATTTCCTTGTAAAAAATAATTCTTACAGCAGACAAATGTTGATTCCTAGATCGAAGTGGCAAAAGCTGGCCTGCAGGCCTCTCTTCTGGTCAAGTGTGCAGAAACCCGGGAGCTGTACGTAAACTTTGACCCCCAGATTTTGACCCAGATCCGTGAGACGGACCGCATGAGCCGGATGGGGCTGGAGATCCCACCGTTCGCCACCGTCTTACAGCAACGACAGGATGTTCTGAAAAAGAACTACAACAGACTCCAGGTGGGGCTGAGGTTATAGTTTGTGTGACACTGTGATGGTGTTGAGATTTGCAAACATTAGCCCATTTTGTGTATTTTAACATTGAAGTTTGCTGCAATGAGTTATTATTGTAAAATACACTCCCGAGTGCTGCATCGGTGATGCTACAGCCATCCGTAGCCTGGAGACTGGAGCAGATTGGCCACATCTGCTTGGGAGGAGGGATGGGGTGCTCACGCTCTCACATCAATCATAGTGAAACTATTCATTCAAGGGCATCTGTGAGCTCAGAGCTCATCCCCAGTGTTGCGTGAGAAACAGTTGCCTGGCATCATGTGTCTCGGAGGAAGCACATGATAGTCGTCGCCTTCCCTGGTTGGTGATTGTCACCTTGATGGAGGAGTGCCCTAACCAAGAGCCTGGAGGAATTGGCTACTACTAAATTTTAGAGAACGTTGGGAGGAAACATAAACAAGAAAAAGCACAAAGTTTTCTGTTTCCCTTCAACTTTAAACATCAGATGAGTCAATTATCATACAGATCAAGAATGAATCACAGTTATACAGGTGTCTTGAAATTTCAACTCTCAACCTGGAAGCCCTGCCCGTTTTCCTGGCATTTCCATTTTACTGATCTTTAGTTCTCAATTTGGAGTCTTCCCTCTTGTTCTCTCGATTTTAAGACTTCTCTCTAGCTAATTGGTGTGTCTTTTTGTACTTTTAGATGGTACTGTCTGAGAACTCCAGAGTGAGGGCGAAGATCCAGCCTTTTTTTGAGCAGCTGCTCACACCGCATGTGGCAAAAGTGGACGAGGCCATCCAGCCAGGCCTGACTTCACTCAACTGGGCCTCGCTGAACATCAACAAATACCTTGACCGTATCACTGTTGCTCTCGGTAATTAAAGACAACGCTAGTCATCGATAAATTTAGGCTGAGTGCTGTGAGCCTGTGTCAGGTCTTACTGCTGAACCTCAGTGAGTCATACTGCTGTGGCGTGATAGATCTCTTCAGACAGTGATTTGGTTAACATGTTACCTGTACAGTACAGTTTCTTTTACATGTCTACCATACCCTATATATTTCTTCAACATACTGTACTGTCTACATCCCAATGCATACATTATCTAAGTATATAAATTACATATACAATACACTGTGTCCCTTCACAATATTCTATATGTAGTAAATATGTAAACATGTATTTAGTTTAATTTATGTCCTCAATGAACAGTTATGTCTCCTACATATTCACTTTAGCTCCAACATATACAGTATGATTATCAGCCTTTTAGAAGACACAAAAACATCACATTTGTTTTCAACCTTTAACTTTTCAATTTCGTTCAAAAGTTATTTAATATCTCTAGATATAAATATCAAGAAAATAAACTTGCAATTCTGGTCGATCACCTCATATGTATTTTTCCTGCTCAGGCCGAAGTTTATAGCAAAAACAAAAGAATTGGCTTCATAATTTTTTTTTATACTTTTGGAGAAAACTGTTTTTTTCACAGATCATGTCTTACACTTTTCACAGAGAGATACTGTATATCATATGATCATATCCCCTACATATCCCCTATCTATAGATATTTAGGGCTTTTCATCGTTAGTGTGAGATTCATGTGAGAGATTGGGGGAAAAAAAAGATTCAGTGATGTATCATGATTCTTTTTTTGTGGCAATTCATGTATCACTACACAGAATCCAACATACGTATATAT
>JAQMYG010000033.1:5298375-5308708 GCA_030014215.1 Clariallabes teugelsi
TATCTCTAATAACTTTCCTTTTAACTGGAGCTACATTATCTAAGGTATAACGAAGTGTCGACCCTAAGTATTCAGTGATGGTCTGGGCAATTTCTGCTGGGAAGCCTTGGGTCTTTTATCACCTACCGTGTATCACGTACCTGAACATTGTTGCTGACCAAATACACCCCTTCATAGAGATGGTATTCCCTGAATAACGTATAGCCTTTTTGAGCAGGATAATACACCCTGGCACATTGCAAAAATGGTTCAAGAATGGTCTGAAGAGTATAACAAAGAGCTCAAGACCTTAACATTACCAAGATCGTAGTGCTAGACAAACAAGTTTGATTCTTCACAAATTGCAGAACTTAAGAGATCTGCTGTTTATCCATTTTCCAAAATTGCTGATCTGCTGAGATTTTCACACACAGGGTTTACAGAGAGTGGTCTGAAAAAGAAAATATGCAGTTAGGGGTAGTGCTCTGGGGGAAAAAAACCTTTTTGATGCCAGGGGTCAGAGGAGAATGACCAGACTGGTTTGAGCTGTTAGAAGCTCAACAGTAGCTCAAATAAATTCTTGTTACAAATTCTTGTTACAAATATAACTGAGTTTTGCTGAAGAGCATCTCTGAATTTAGAAGCAGATGGGCTACTGAGGCTACAGTTTGCATGGACTCATTAAAACAACTTTGCCTGATCTGATGAGTATCGATTTCCACTGTGACATTCAGATGTTAGGGCCAGAATTTGGTATAAACTGCACGGATCCATCTTGCCTTGTATCAGCAACTTAGGCTGCTGGTGAGGTTATACTGTGGGGGAAATGTTTTTGGTACACTTTGGGCCCCTTAGCAGCAACTGAGTATTGTTTAAATGCCACAGCCTACTTGAGTGTTGCTCCTGGTCATGTCTATCACTTTATGACCACAGTAAGATAACGTGCCATGTCACAAAGCTAGAATCATCTCAAACTGGTTTCTTGAATATGACAATGAGTTCACTGTACTGAACTGGTCTCCATAGTCACCAGGTCTTAATCCAACAGAGCACCTTTGGGATGTGGTGGAAAGGGAGATTTGCAGTGGATATGTGTTTATTAAGTTTTTTTGTATACTTGCATTTGTACAGGCCAATAGTATTTGATAGTTTATATTCTAATTCTTATTATGTAATACCTAAAAATAAGATTATTGGTGAATCCTGAAAGGGGAACATCTGATGTGGTGAGGGGAACAAATCTGCACCTGTTTCACTTCCAGTCGACCAGGAACCAGTTGTTGTCTGACACATGCACTATGTAAAAATAAAAGTTGTAAAATAGGTCCTCCTGGACTGCGTAAAAATAAAGATTTAGAATAGGTCCTCATAAGGTTAATAATAGGCTGCAGTTGGTAATGTATTTTTAGACATTTGGACAGCCTCTTGGCATGAAACAGGGTCACAATCCCTTCCCTTGGGCAGGAATATCTTCTCTTGGCTGCAATGAGATTAAATTTCAAAGTAAGCACTGATTACCTTGCTCAATCTTTTTTTTGGTCTTTTTTTGTATAATTATATAAAAAGTTGCTGCACTGTTCAAGAAAACACTGAAGGCACAAAAGTGTGATTTTTTGTTTTTTTACTTCCAGCAAGAATCATGTTCCAGAACTGCTTTTTTTTAATGCTAATGAGCCACCGTTTGAGATGGTGCATATTGAATAGATGCACCATCTCCTTATTGGCCTTCACCATGGCGATGGAATAATTATTTAATGATAAAAACTTCAAAATCGGTTGTAGAATGTCAATGACTAAAGTCAGGGCAATACATACCACCAATCTGGGGCACATGTGGATGAAAACCAGCAAACCTCAAACACATCCTCTCATCCTGCAATAACCTGCAATCCAATATCCTAAGATGCCTGACAGCCATTGTTTAGAAACACAGCCTAAGCCTTGACTGGAAGCACCATCATTCCATTGACGATACATCAGACCTTGAAAGATACAAAAGATGATCAGTCAAGTAAAGTTCTGTGACAAGGGGAAAAATGCAGAGTATCAGTAACTCGAAGACATTGCTAGCTGTGAAAATCAATGCTCAGGAAAGAGATGCAATCAATATTCTGCTGATAAAGCAAAAGGATGAAAAGGCAAGACATCACTTTGGCCCTTAAATGTCCACTGGGCCTGAATAGGCACGGAGGGGGTGCATGTGGGACATCAAACTGCAGTGGAGAGCCCTCTAAAGGTTTAGTGGGTTTTAATCAACCTGTTCTTAAATGTTTCATTGATTTAAGCCAACCTGGCAAAACCTTTTATCTTCTCGGAAAATACAGTACATGAGTAGTGGAACATCTGATCTTTGAAAATCAGTGGATAACTTGTCACCAACTTGCACAAGAGACGCATGTCTGTGGAAACTGTACACGCAATCATTCACAAATATCACTTGCACATTACTTGCGGCTGGGAGTTTTTGTTACATGCCCAGTACAGACCTGACCTCGCTCCAAGCCATTTCATTATGTTTGAGACAAAGGAGTACCAGGGAGGCCAGCGTTTCAGACAGCAGGCAATCCGAACATGGATTCCGTACATCCGTAATTTTTAATTTTGGAAATATATATTTTAATTTTACAAATAAACTTTTTATATAGCATGCAAATTAATTTATTACATGACTACATACTATATTAGAGTTCAGCTGGCAACAAACATTTGGCCATACAGTGTATGTCATACACAGAATATTATTAATGTAACAATATATATTTGATAAGCATACAATACCTTGTGCACAGTACACACACTTTAAGAGCCACCCCCTACTTTCAAATCTGGCTTCATTGGTTTTTTGATTCATCCATTCTTTGATTTTAATACCAATTAAAAGAAACAGTTAAGAAAAAGCCATAATAAGTAGAACAACCTGAGACATTGTTCATTCATTCTGTGTGACATTTATTTTATTGTAATATATCGGGCCCCAGAGAAAGTGAAAAGAATGACAACATGTGCCGGTCTCTCTTGCTCGTCTTTAAATGTCAGAGTGTCACCTTACCAGATATAAATATAACTGAATACTTGTGCCACTGGCTTGGTACCCTCCCTGCCTGGCTCTTCTGGGTCTTTCTCACTTGCTATCTGTCTCTCTTTGGCTTAGCGTGGTCTGTTGTCTGCCCTTTGAGCCCCTTGGACTTCTGTGGGGTGGAGCTTTCCCAGTTTTCTTTCTAATAGTCCAGTTAAACTGTCGTTGGAGGAGTGTGTCTCACCCTAGTGTGTCATCTAGGTTTTCTAAAGCAAATGAAACACTGCCTTACACTAACCTTGAGGCTAGCGGCAACGTTTCTACCTGAGGACCCATAATCGTGGTCTCTACTCTTCAAGGTAGGAGCTCAGACTCAGGTAAAGCTACAGTAGGCATGGCAGAAAAACTGGGACTTGGGGCTGCTATAGATGAGCCCAATGCCTTGAATATTCTTACCCTACTGGAACGTGTGGCTGGGCTCATTGACAATGTACAGGCATGCCAGCAGCGCATGGAAGAGAGACAGCTGGAGTTGGAGAACACAGTAAAGACCATCCAGGAAGATGTAGTAAAGTTGACCAAGGAGCACACCAGTACCAGTGGTACGGTGGAAAAGCTATTGGAGAAAACCCGAAAAGTTAGCTGCCACATTAAGGATGTCCGGGTCCGTGTGGAAAAGCAAAATATACGCGTCAAGAAGGTAGAGGAAACGCAGAGTGAGCTGCTCCAAAAAAACAAGTTTCGTGTGGTAATATACCAGGTAAGTAATGTGAAGTCTGACTAATGGCCATCTCTGAATTATACAATAGGGGTTCCTACTGTAAAAATAGCACAACTGGGAAAGAACATTAAGTAGAGTAACATCATGGACAATAACCAACAAAAAAAAGAAAAAAGAAAGAAAGAAGAAGATATGGTTACTATCTTACCTGATATAAATTACTATTGTCTTTACTAGTTTGTGATTATTCTCTTCCTTAAATTAATTTAATTCATTTAGTTGTTTAAAAATTAAAATATTACCAAAAATTTACTAATAATGACATTTTAAATATTTATTAAATAATTATACTAAATAAAATTAACAAAAATAAAAAATACATATTTCAGCTATTTAATTACTGCAATTAATCATTATTAATGATATACTGATAGTATAATTAATGTACTACCAATACTGGCAGTATTTAAGTAGCTGAAATATTTAACAGTAGGTTTTCCTCTTGAAGTGAAGGACGTAATAGTCTGACGTCATTCATATTCTAGAAATATTCCATAAAATTAAAGGAATATATAATACATACATTTCTGAATCTGATGTGAGATTCAGGATTATATTCCTCAAACTGGTAACTAAAACAGATTTACAATGTTAGTGTTAGAATAAAGATTACTGTTTAAGTATTATTTAATTATTAAGCAGGATTTAATTCTTCCTGCCAAAATAAGCACACTAATTTTGATATTTCTAAATTCGGTTACACTATAGTCATACCACATGTCACATAAATATTTATTTTCATAATAGTATTAATAGTATGATTATTGAGAATTATCTGAAAATTATTTAAACAAAAATATGAAATTAGTTTTAGCTGTATAAAATACTAATCTACTAATCTTAGGTTTACTATACGTATATTAGTAAACAAGAAAAAATTATATTTATTCATGCAATAATTAATAATAGTACCCATTATAAACAACATTTACATTAGTAACACCTGCCAGTTTGATACATCTTCTTTTATTGTGCATATCTTTTGAGCAATGTTTAGCTGACATTTTCGAAACCCCAGACAAAGATAAAATGAGTAATCGTTTTTTTTGTATTTTTTTTTTTTTTTTTTAGCTTTTTTATATAATCTGTGGTCTTAGGCAGTGCTACATGCAGGCAACAGCTGACATACTTGTACAGGGTTATTCTGAGAGGTTAGTCTGTGAAGACACATGTCCTAATATAGTGCTATCAGCTGTGAGTCATTCTAGGTTGCTGCACTGAACCCATCTGTAATTACTGATCAGCGCTGGTCTAGTCTAATATCAAGCATAATCTACAAGCTTTTTCAAATTTAAAACACTTTTGATTAATTGAAGAGGACAGATGTTTGAAAATGATGCAAGCCTAAATAAAAAACATTTAAAAAAAACTAAATGTATTGGACACATTTTATATTTTAATAAAGTGACAATTTAAGTTACTCTAAAATAAATACGCTAACTTTCCCCAGGGTGATTCTGAGGTCCCAGCTGTAGCAGGCAAAAAGGACACTCCTAAAGGAGCAGCAGGTGGTGGGGAATCTGTGGACCCAGCTGAACCTGAGATCTTATATCCTGACTCAGATGAGGAATACATGGTTGTTGAAGAAGCTGACTCCACAGCAGCCAAGTTGAAGAAGACTGGTCTGAAGCGCATCGAGAGTCTGAAGAATACCTTTTCCCGTGAGAACATGACCAAGACCAAGGAGAATCTGGGAACCAAGGTTAACAAGCTGGGCGAGCGCATCGTTCCAGCTGAGCGCCGTGAGAAGATTCGTCAGTCAGGTGAACGCCTGAAGGAAACCATAACCAAGAACGTCCCAGCAAAGTTGAACCTGAAAAAGGAGAGGACTGTGGCTGAGGGTCAGGAAGGGGCTGAGGGTTCGACAGAGGTTGTGGCGCCCATTCCACCACCCAAGGGGCGCAAACCCGCTCCACATGTATCTTACACAGACCCCACACCAAAGAAGGAAGGAGCAGAAGCAGGCAAAGGAGCTGAGCCAGAAGTGCCAATGTATGACATGAAGGAGCTTTCATAAAAGTCAGTGGAATCAGAGGAATATTTGGAGGTTTGAGCCATGTTTAAGAAATTTACAGTTCCTGATCAGAAGGCTGTTGATGGACACAAGTCTAGCACCCGGGGGTCAAAACTCGGGCCAGTCACACAGATCTAGCAGGCCTCGTGCCAGAATATGATGGCTGGTTGGTAACCTTGAAGGATGGAATAAGGGAAGTCACTTGACATAAGTATAGGTTTTAGCTATTTTTACACTCTCTCACTTGGATTAATAAAGAATGTTTAATGATTTAGCGGGAATAAAGTCAGAACAAATTAGAGTAGGATTATTCCTAACCCACTCTAGTGTTCAAATATTAGATTATAAGATGTTATTTAAGATTTTGCATGCAGCATTATGTATGTGTTATTTATGTGTAATGTGCTACAGCATTGTACTGATCTTTTATTAACCTTGATAATCTCACCTAGCCATTTGAAATAAACAAAGTCAACTCAATCCAGTGGTTTCTAAGAACTCTTATAAAATAAATAAATAAATAAATAAATACAAATTAATACAGATGTAGAGTGAGATGTAATATTTTATTTTTGTCATGTTATGCCAAAAATTAATTTTAAACTAAATGTATTTTAAAAAAAAGAACAAACAAAAAAAACAAGTTGATTAAAATAGACTTGAATTTAAAAGCTGATTTAAAAAATTTGCTCAATAGCAAATAGCAACACAAAACAACCTACATTTCAAGTGGAACAACATACAGTACTGTATATAGCACATTATGCTACAAAACAGTATTGGATTTTACTTCAGAACACGTTATGTATGTTAAAGCTTTTCTACAAAAGAAAATCTACTATTAAAATTATTAAAACAAGTACTTTGCAGAAAACATTCAAGTGTTTCTGGCCAAAAGTGAAAAAAGGAAGAAAAAGATTAAAAGATTATTTGCAGTCACAAAGTAAGGCCACGCCCCTTAGTGTCCAGTGGTCTGGGTTCTGTATGCTTTGGAGAAACACATTGAATATGAAGTTGAGGTCAGTGCGCTTGGGCTTCCTATATACTGGACAGGTGTACAAGCTGGTGCCCTGAGGTCGCTTGATTTCCACCATATTGACATTGCTGACAGCGTAGACATGCACCACTGGCATAGGGGTAAAGAGAACCTGCCACCCAATGACAAAAATAGAAAGTCTCATACGGGAAATTCAATTCTTTTACAAATACAGAAAACGATCACTATTTACTGTAACACGTCCCAACTGGGATAATGTGATTCCATTTCAGCAGAGGTTAGACAGCAGAGGTTAGACAGCTCCCTACATAAATAAATTTGGTTAATCACTTGTATGTGCTGCTGTGTTCACACCAGAGTCTCCGCACTATATTTTTTAAAGCATACCTTAGGAGATGATTCTGCCAGCCGGCTGTTCCGTTTGTCCCACCCTGCACCATCCAGAAAGAGTCCATATATATAGACCCCTCCTGTATCTCCTGGAGGTGGTCCCGTCACATCCTCCCTCATCAGTCTTGTTACGTTATTGAGCAGCACAACAGTGTCCAGTGCCCAACCTTTAGCCAGGTTTGCTCGGGTCGTCTCTTGCCGCATAGCCGTTAAGAAGCCCTTACATGAAATAAAGGATCTGAATCACTCAGTTGTACAATATATTGAAACAATGACACAAGCAATATGAAATGTACTTTATTCTACTTTTGGGAAACGCTTACTCTGTTGTTTGTGAGTAATCGTTACTAGAAGTAGTTACTAAAATCAGTCTTCATTTATCATGATCTGGATAATCATCTGTCATTTTAATAAGCTTCAATTAAAGCTATCCATTACAGCAAAGCTGTAGCTACAGTATACTGTATGTCCTCACCCAATGGAATTATTGATCAATCTATACCTGGGGATTGAAAAATCCTGTCAGCCAAAACTGATGGGGACGGCTTGCAAATGTCCAGCTATGAAATTGCTGGTTTCGTTCAAGAAGCTCAGTAAACCAGAAACCAAGCGTGGCTGATTCCCATGAAATTCTCTGCCACAGCTTTGGAACACGAGCGTCATACATGCTGTCTAGAGCATCTTGAAGATCTTCAGACATGACTATTGTGCCTTTTATTCACAGAAAGCAAATAACCGCTCAAAACATAAGCATAAAACCATATTGAATTTAGATGTCATTTATAAATGTAAAATTTTATTTAAACTCACCATCAATAGCATATTTAAGGTCGGTGAGAGTGCTACGCACACAGCCTATGATGTGCTGCATCCTGTCAATCTCCTGACGCAAAAATATGGTCATCGGTTGGAAGAGTCCCATTTTCTGCAAATGTCTCCTCACCTGCATGTGAAAATATAAAACCAGCTATGGGTCTCTTACTTCATGCAAACTAATCCTTGGATTTTTGCACATTGGTGTTCAGGGTGGGTTAGGATTAGGTTTAGGCATAGCATTACTCGTAAAAATATACATGTACATTCATGATGTAGATAATTCAGTCATAACTAACTATACCTAACTGTGTGTGTGTGCGTGTGTGTGAGTGTGTGTGCACAGGATTAATGAAATGTAGTTTGTTGCTGATGTTGTAATCTGTTTTAAATAGCCAGTGAGGCATACTGATAAAATGATCAAAAAGACAAATAGACACACAGTAACATTATAACTTACGGCATATTTTTTCACTGAATGTAACATGGACATCAAGTAAAGCATGAGTGTAAAATAAATACATTCATAAATGAATAAAATAATAATAAAATACTTTTAAAAAATACAAATCTGTGTTATTTTATGTACAGTAATGGCTTTTCAGTCTGCAAGTTCACAGAACTGAAAGTCCAAGTGTGTCCTGACACAGTGAAGACAATTATCTCTTAAATATTTCATATGATGTTTTCATTAGTCAGACTATTACGTCCAACTTGTATCATTTTTGTGTATAACATATACATACATTAGACATACCTGCAATGTTATTGTGTTACATTGGGGGGACTTTTACTTTTATACTTTAAATAGTTTTACAGGGAAGTACATTTACTTAAGTAAATAGGTCAGTGAGGTACTTTAACTTACTAAAGAACATATTTGTATGTTATTTAAATTAATTAAGTAAATTATTTGATTACTTCTTCCACCACCGGTGCCCATATACCGGTGGCAAAATATTCCATATTTTAAACTTTATGCAGGAACTGTGGACAAGCAAAATACACTCATATAAATAAATAGCTTTTTTAAAATTATTATTATTAATTTTTTACTTGTAATGAAGGTTTATTTTCACTAGATGGTGATAGTATACATCAAATTATTTAGCTTTTTATTGATTCAGGTGGGAGGTCCACATGCATAAATCCCCTTTCAAACGAGTGTAAAGTGTTCTGCAGGGAGGAGTGGATCAAATCACCAGCTACAAATCTCCCCTACATTAGTAAGACATTACAGAGAGAACTACACTAAGGGCAAACCTTATATGTGTGAATCATTTTTAATTAATGTTTGTATAATCACGGTTATAAATCACCTTTTATGTTTGGAAAACAAACATTTAAATAAAACATATTCAACTGAAAAAATAAATCACCTACGTATTGCACCCTTATTATTCTTTTTATTTAAAACCTTACCTTTTATTTCTTTTTATTTAAAATACTTAAGAGACTTTGATTGAATAATTACTGCAGTAATATGCTTCAGCAGTCAACAAATCTATTAACTCTAACTGATACAGAGAGTAGCTTCTTATCTCGTAAGCAACTGCAGTATGTGGGTAGAAGTACTGTACCCCATAGTCATGGAAAACATGTTAGTGTGTCTCAGGGGGTCAAATTATAGGCAGTGAAATGTGGTTTTTACACATTATTGACTCATGAGGGCTGAATACAAATGCATGCCACACTTTTCAGATACTTATTTGTAAAAAAAAATAATAATAAAAAAAAATAATTAAAACCATTTAACATTTTTCTTCCATGATATTCTATTTTTTGTGATGCCCTGCCATTAGCCCATCGCTCTGCCTATGGCTTACGCTGTCAGTATTAGAGACAAACTGCCCTATGGGCTGTTGTCCCTGCATGATGCATCAGTCCTTGTCTGGTTAAGTAAATTAATTAATTAATTAAAATACTGTATCAGCCCCAAAGTACGTTGGCCCACCAGGAAAATGCCCAATATACCAGATTACCAATCCAGCCCTGGCAGAATATGTTATTTTCTCCTCCTTTTATAAATGGTTGCAATAAATACAGTATACATGGTGTAATATATACATACTTAACAATGAGCCATAAGCGGTACATACAGTGGGGCAAAAAAGTATTTAGTCAGCCACGAAATTGTGCAAGTTCTCCTACTTAAAAAGATGAGAGAGGCCTGTAATTTTCATCAGAGGTATACCTCAACTATAAGAGACAAAATAAGAAAAAAAAATCCAGGAAATCACACTGTAGGATTTTTAATGAATTAATGGGTAAATTCCTCTGTAAAATAAGTATTTGGTCACCTACAAACAAGCAAGATTTCTGGCTCTCACAGACCTGTAACTT